>JAVFHQ010000024.1:0-391498 GCA_035135055.1 Oleoguttula mirabilis | reverse complement strand
AGTTAAAACACTACTCTAAACTCTATATTACCTCTAGTAGCGTACTGCGCTTAAATAGCTATAGTGCCGTACTAGATTAAGCGCTACTCGGCTAGACGTATATTCGAAAGAACCTTATACTCTAACTTCTAATTAATAATAATATTAGCGTTAGTAAGAGATCCGCTAAGGCCTATACTATTCGTTATACGCTCTATATTCGTCTTATACGACTTATAGTATATAGCGTAGTACTTCTCGATATCGTTATTATAGTTCTTCTTAATCTTACTATAGAAGCGTTCGTACGCCTTAAAGAAGTAGTCGGTATATATATAAGTACGTATCTTGTAGTAGTTATAGTCCTTACCTACCTTAGATAGAGTAGTAGTATAGTACGTATACTTAAAGAAGTTAGTAGTATAGAAGAACTTAATTAGTACCTTATTATAGCTTACCTTAGACTTATTATTACTATAGGTACGATAACGCTCGCTATAGCTCTTATACTCGTAAATAAAGTCGATCGTATATTGCTTATTAACTATAAGACGGCTAGTCTTAACGTTATAGTACTACTTAAGGTATAGAATATAGGTAAAGATATAGAGGTAAGAACGTAGAGCAATTACTTCGTTAAGCCGATTAGAGGTAGTAATAGCCTTATTACTTATTAAAGTATTATAATCCTTATATACCTAAGCTAGTAAAGGACTAGGATAGTAACCGATCGGAGAACTAAGAGCCTTTATAGTAGCTATTATCTAGCTTACTAGAGATATTATCTCCTACCTAGTACTACT
Source organism: Oleoguttula mirabilis (assembly GCA_035135055.1). Taxonomy (NCBI): domain Eukaryota; kingdom Fungi; phylum Ascomycota; class Dothideomycetes; order Mycosphaerellales; family Teratosphaeriaceae; genus Oleoguttula; species Oleoguttula mirabilis. Next base: position 390,716 of record JAVFHQ010000024.1, on the reverse strand, counting down.
ATAGTAGGCTAACGTTCGAGGCTTAGCCCTCTTATAGCTAGGTAGCGTGTTACCTATAGGACCCTATAATAGAGTCGAACTGCTAGAGCGTAGAGATAGCGATCTATTAGAGCTAACTATATTAATAATAGCGAGATAATTAATAATAAGGCTTAAGGAGTATAAAGATCGAAGCCTTAAGAGTAAGAAGGTAAGGCCGAAGGCTATTAATAACGTAGGAGTTAATTAAGCGAACAAGTAGTAATATAGTTATTATCGTTATTTAAGGAATAAGAAGAGAAGGTTAATATACCCTTAACTAGCCTTAATTTCAAGCAATATATAAGCTTAAGTAACGAGATAATAACGTACTAATCTACTAAGCTACTACTTAGTAATACCTAATAATAAGTTAATAGGTATCTAATTAATAGGTAAAGTTAAAAAGCTAATACGTTATATTAACTTTGTAGTAAACACTAAGCCTAAAGAGTAAAGTAAAGGCTATATACTACTACGTTGCTATACGAGTAGCAGTGCGTAGCCGCTATAGGTATATAAGCGCTAGCGCTAGTAAGTAACTATAGATTACTATAGACTATAAGGATACTAGCCCTTAAAGAGAAGGAGCAATTATAAGGGAATACCGGGTACGTAAGACGCTCTAGCTAGGTACGTAGCCTAGCCGGCTAGCTACCGGCCCTTAGCTAGCTATATACCGGCTCCTAACCTACTTAGTAGCTCTCTCCTTCCTCCTACTCTTTGCTCCTTAAGTAATCGCTTAGATAGTATAGTACACTGCTTAGTTACTAAGCCCCTACTCTAGCACCCTTATAATATACTCTACCTTTCCTTTCTAGAAGTACCTATATTTAGACTTAGATAGTCTAGAGTCTTCTAGAAGCTTAAAACTCCTAAACTTACTCTAAGGATTAATAGTACGAGGTCCTTTTAGACTAGTAAGGGCTATAAGACTAGTAAGGTTTATAAGTAAGTCGTACTAATAGAGGTAGAATAGTAGTAGTAAGCGTAATAGAATTAGATTATCTATACTAATAGCGATAATAGCGACTTGGACTAAGAGAGCTATTAATACTCTGCTTAGAATAGAAGGTTAGATAATTGCTACGTAGTCTCCGAGCTGCCGATTGACGTTCGCCGAGCTACTAACCCGCTGATATAGGGTGATGCTATTCTGGCGACAGTTGGTATATACGGCCAACGGTCCACCCTCCCGTCTGAACCTTGCCGATCGCCCGCTGTCACCAGCCACATGCGCGCTCGAGCTCCACCGACCTGGGATGTCTGGACTCTGCATGGCCGCGGTGCCTGTGCCTGTGCCTGCGTGAGCGCATCGGCATTCCCTCTCGTCGCATCCCCCATTCCTGCACTACTATGCGCGCACTGCCTCCTTGCTCCCCTTGTTCACATGTACATATATACCCCGTCCCCGACCCGACCTGATGGGCAGCCCGAGCACCACCTGGTCGCAGACACTCAGCCATTACAACCCGCTCCACCACCACTACCGCCGCAACGCCAACAACCCGCCCGTCTACTCGCGCGACTTCGCCTATGCCAATAACGCGCCGGTAGTGCTCGCGCCCCCAATGCGCGCGGAAAGGGCCAGCATCAGCGGCACCAGCGCCCAAGCCTTCGCCGAGTACGTCCACCTCTCCCTCCTCCAACTCCACTTCTACTCCTCTACTACGTTTGTTGGTGGTGGACCGCGAATGGATGGCGCATTTCCTGGGCACGCCGAATCGCTCCCGGTTGTGGTGGGCGTCGGCGCATAGTTGTCACGGCTTGGACGAGGCTAAGAAGCTGCACAAAAGGTTGCTTTCCGGCCCGACGGTGGACATATACGTGGGGCCCGAGAGGAGGCACTGGAGCTTGCACCGGAATCTGCTGTGTCATCACTCGTCGTACTTTGAGACGGAGTTTCAGGGTCATGAGGTGCCGAAGGGTGGGAAGAAGGACGGGGACAACACGCTGGAGCTGCCGGACGATGACCCGAGAGGTTTCGAGCTGCTGGTCAAGTGGCTCTACCAAGGGCTGTTGGAGGATGTCTCGCTGGAGTCGGACGAGAAGAAGTACGACTATGCCGTTGCGTGTCACAAGCTTTACATGCTCTGCGACAACTTCGACATGATCTCGCTGAAGAACGTCGCCATGGATCTCTACCGGCGCGGGTTGAACGAAGCGCAGCTCGTGCCGGATGCAGACGAGATCAACGAGATATACCGCGCTTCACCTCCTACGTCGCCCTTTCGAAAGCTCATGGTCAAGATCGCGGCGCGGCAGATCATGGACCCAGAGGTGCAGAAGGATGCGGAGAGCTACCGGAAGTGCTTCGAGGACAATGCCGACTTCGCGATTGAGATGGTCAACGCCATTCGAAGTATGTCCGGCGGCATGCTCTTTGACGATCCCACCGAGAAGGACGAGTGCCAGTACCACGACCACCGGGACGGCTCGAAATGTCTAGCCAAAGGGAAGGCGAAGGCTAAGGTTGAAGCGGATACGAATGGCGCAGGTAAATTTTCCTTGCAGATGGGTCTCATGAGTGCTGCCAGTGACCTTGCTTATAGTGTGAAGGTCCTCCGTCCCCAGCAGCGGTAGGGCGGAAAGCGCTGCCTGCGGAGCTGTCGGCTGAGCGTCGGACTCCGCGCAAGCTTGACGTTCGCCAGCAGCCTAGCAGCCCCACGCCTAAGCCTCAGCAACGGAGACATCCTGGCGTCAAAGCACACGTTCACTCGAAGCTCAATGGTCTGCCACCGAGTAGCGCCGAAGAGCGACAGAAGCTTGCGACTGACGGGGCCAAGCAGGCCCCGGCTCAGATGAATGGGTTGTCCAGCCAGCCAGCGGGCGCCATGGACGAGCGCAAGCAAGCGCCAGCACAAAGTGTGCTCGGTAAGCGCCGGACCGGTAACAGTGCCGTCAATGGAAACACCGGGAACCCGCCGAGTGCGGCAAACGCGCCGAGCAAGCCGAGCAACGTCAACGGTATAGTTCAGCAGCTGAACGGCGTGGATGGCGTCGGCAGTAGTGATGAATCGCAGAGTCAGAGTCAGGGCGGGGCTAATGAGGCCCTTCCACTCCGGAAGGCGGCACCGAAGCTGCGGAAGTCGTCTGTCAATGGGGCTTAAGTGGATCGCTATGAGCCGAGATAACATGCTGTGTGTGAGGGGTCATCTGGAGTTTCTGGGCGTTGGAGCAAGGAGATACCCTTGTTCAACTGCGGTAGTTAGTGATATGTGGAAGGCCTGAGTGGATGAGACCCTTTCACTCAAGTGAACGCCTTTCAGAGTGCGTCAGGTTTAGTTGTCTCCACCTCCACAATACATGTGCCTTAGGCCTAAGGCTGCAAGGCGTACATCTACTGCCAAGGCTCTAAGCAGCTTAGCTAAGCTGCGCTAGCAAATTTGTCTATACATCCACCCTCCACCCTCCACCGGGCTGAGTCCTTTAGCTCTCGTACGTTCTACCAACCCCCCCTCACAGTGCACCGACACACTACTAACACTCTCATAGTTTGCCTTTTGGCTTAGATCAAGTGTTAGTAGCTTTCCGAAGACCTTGGACCGAGCAATCCGCTGACACCTTTATAGGTAGTATCTGTTCTTTTCAGTTTAATCTCTGAAACGTCACTACGGTGACTTTTAAGATTATCCTCATTTTTGGAACTCGCTCTTGGGCCGCTGGGCTTGCCTATGTTCGAGGGCACCGTGTCGCTGGTATCGCACTGCCTCCAGCTGACGCGAACACCACCTTTTTCATCAGAGCCTGAGCAGAGATTGCTCGGGGCTGGAGAAAATTTATGTACGATGGGTATCGCGCGTGGCAGGTGGATTGGAGGTATCTGGGTGCTGGCATGATATCTCCGCAAGGCGAAAGGCAGTGTGTCCGCCATGTCTACCACACCGTAGTTTGTCATGTATATGGTCGTGTACAGCAGTGATAATCATGAATGAGTGACCTTCGAGCCTGGTAGTCCTCGACGTCGGTACCCCACCAACAAGATGCTTATGGCTGACGCTGATGCTGATGCTAATGCATCATCATATCCCACCTGAAATCGCTGGCTTCGCTCCCCTGTCACCGTTCTACAAGGACAACCACGCAGGATGCCTCCCATACCCAGCAAAGCGCAGACTGAAGACTCCGCGACGTTCGACCCGGACAAGTACTTCGAGGCGTGGAGCAAGCAGGAATACCAACCGCCATACGACAATGACTTCCGCAAGTTCATCATCCGGACATTCGGCCTGCCCATACGCGACGACTATGGCTACATGGCGCAGAATGCCGAGGTCACGCTGCTGACGGCGCAGACGTACCTTGATGTCGGCGCGCAAAACAACCTGCACGCTTGGTACAGAGACGCCGAAGGGGAGCAGGTAAGCCCATCAGCCTTCACCCTTGCGAGTTGAGCATGTTCTCATGGCAGCACAGCACCTCTGAGACGAGTCATCGCAGAGAGAACCGCCGAATGCCACCGACATAGCTGCCTACACCGATATCTTCCGCCCCACGACCAACACCTCCAAAGCCCTGACCGCGCTCGGCTCGAATGCGAAGAAGGACTCGATCCGAGTGGATGTCGCCAAGCACCTCCAATCGCACTACCATCCTCCTGCGGCCGATGCGAAGCTCGTCGTGAACAAGAGCAAGAGCCACGTCAACCCGTACTTCGACCTGTGGGCATGGACGAGCCAGAACCTGGAGTGGGGAGGGCCGGAGGAGCGGACGGTCAATGTCAGAATGTCACATGCGATACTGCCTGTCTTGTACCACCACTTCGGCTGCGTCTGCCCCTCGTACGAAGCACTGGAGCTCATACGGCAGGTGTCGAGAGGGAGGACTGTGCTTGATATCGGCAGTGGAAACGGGTACTGGACCTACACGCTCAGGCGCATGGAGCCGGCGAGTAAGAAAGAGAAGAAGATGGAGGTGGTGCCGATCGACAACGGGATGAGCGAGTGGAGGACGATGTGGGTCGGCGACACGGTCCAGGCAGATGGGACAGAGTGGCTGCGGGAGCACGAGGGAGGGAAAGATGCTGTGCTGTTGCTGGTATACCCAACCGTAGGCAACGAGTTCACGAGCAAGATGATCAAGGCGTACCGTAAGTCCCAATCCACTCTTCGGCTAAACGCTGCTCGATGAGATGATGCCGAATTGACACTACTGCAGATGGCACCACAATCATCTCCGCCGGCTCACAGAACACCTCAGGCTTTACAGCTTTCGCCAAGGAGACCATTGCGGATTGGGTGGCGCGGGAGATGCCGGAGTGGGAGAGGGTGCTGCAGATACCTTTGCCGAGCTTTGCTGGGAAGGACGAGGCGCTGTTTGTGTTTGAGAAGAAGAAGGGCGGCGAGAGTGCGGATGATACGGCCTCGTAGCCGACTGCTGACCCAGAGAGTGATGTATTCCAATGCGTTCTACTCGGCAGCATGGTGGACACATGCTTTGGTTACGCGTCGCGAGCTCCACTGGCCCAACTCTCCGTTCGCGCTCTGTGCCTAAATGACGAGGAAGCACCACATGCAGTCACCGACGTCCATGTCGGTGCGTTGTCTTGGGCAGATCACTTAGGCTGTCCCTCTCCTCGATTGTATCGTAAAAGCTAAGCGAGTCGGAGCGTCGGAGTGGATCAGCGGAAAAAGCGTGTCATGTTCGATTTCCATTCGAAGGATAGCGGCGCGGCTTCTGCTTCCACAGCTTGAGCTGCATCGATTCGGGCCTCCTTGAGTCCCACTGTGACAGTCTTGTCGATCAGCTGTATATCCCAGCGGAGCTTGTCAACCAGGCGACCATCTGCCTTCTCCCGCATGCCTTGCCAACGGTCCAGGAACTGCGCCTGATAGTGCCACGGCTCCGTCTTTGAGAAACAGTACGACACTCGATCCTTAGATTGCCCCTCACCCCGTGCACACTCGGTGTACTGAAAGACTGCCTTGCCACGCATGGGTTGTCGGATATCGTAAGTTGGTAGTGCAATAGGTAGGCTTATGACGGTCTGTGGCAACAGCTCGTCCCTAAAGTACTGCTCAACACAGTCTGATAGCTGGCGGTTGCTCGGACGCAACGAGAGCCATAGGTCTCGAGGGTCGCAGTAGGCGACGATATCGAGCCATATCTCGTTGGGTAGGTAGGGCATGTTAGACTGAAGCGGTGAAGAACGCTGCCTTCAGAGCCCAGGACGACTTCTTGGCAGAGTCGGTTACCAGCTACTGGCATAAGTCTCTTGTTGTTGATGCAGTGATGACAGCTTCAGGGTAGAGCACTCCCTGCCCGGTAAGAGGTGTTGGTCGCGCAGCGGATATATGTCTTGATTGGGAAAGGCTTCTTTACGTAATGGACCATTCCGTCCTTTACTCCGACAGTGAGACCTGGACATTATCGATCGACAACAACCTTGGCCCCGTGCATCTTGGCCAACGACGGGCAGCATGTGCGACCTGCCACTACTGCAAGGTCAAATTTGATATATCGACTGCTGGTACCGTACGCCACCTACCGGAAAGCCGGGCGAAGCGATCGTCAGGTCCACCAAAAGCGCAGACGCGTTGGTTCACGTCGAGCGACTGTCCTGGTATCGATAGCAGTATCGTCTGACAGTAAGACAGTGGGATAGATGGTGCTGTAGCGCCTCCGTCACACCGAGGGCCCGCAAGTGCGAGCGCCTTCGGGGAGGTCCACTATGCGGTTGAGGAACAGCCTGCAATACCCTCAGCATTGCCAGGCGTATCCCGAGAAGAATGCAGGACACTCCCGGTGGAGTTCGTAGAGCAGCCAAGCCTGAATGACCGTCCCATGGACCAGGACGCTCGGGTGGCGTACATTGGGACAGACGTATCGAATTTGAACTTCCTGACCCGCTAAATATTAGCAGAGCAAGGTGCCGATGTGTGTCACCATCCTAGCAATCGCATCGTGCGGCAATATACAGCTCACGAACCGGATCGCCTGTGCGGACGCTCTCCAAATGCCAGACAAAACCGTTGTTGATTGGCTTTTGGACGCATACTTTTGAGCACGTCCACCCTGGCTTTCCCATGGCGGACGAGCGAAGGTTCAGGGCTCAGTACGGAGCTCGCGACCCTCAGAATCCGCCGTCTCTGCTGCTGCTACAAGCTATACTGGTGGTCGGCGCTCACGTTGCTTATGAACCCACGGAAAAAGAGGCTATGAAAGCTACCTTCTTTCGCAGAGCCAAGTGCATGTTTGACGCGCGCTTCGAACGTAATCGGAATGTTGTAGTGCAGGCCGCGCTTTTGCTCACGTGGCATTCCGACGGTGCAGAGGCTGTGGCAGCAAACGTTCGGTGTTGGACCCGGACGGCGGCTACCATCGCTATTGGTTTGGGCATGCATCGCGACGCTGAACCAAGCACTCTTGTGTCTCACAACAAGCGGATGTGGCGGAGAGTGTTCTGGCTCTTCTTCTCCTTGGACGTGGCTCTTGCGTTGCAGTACAGCAGACCGTAAGAAATTCGATTAGACGACTACGAAGTACAACCGTTCAGGCCGGACGACTTCATAGACTGTGGGCACCAGACGCATATCGGCTTCATAATGTAGACCGTGCAGCTATCCATTATTACTTCTGACACTATAAGGCAGCGGTTCGGACCAAATGCCGACCACCAGCAGAGAAGGTCGGCACTCGCAGAGGCTGATCGAAGACTCGCTCAATGGACATTCGACCTACCACAACGCTTGCGGTTGCGCCTTACACTGGGTTTGAATCTGTATGCTACCAGCACCTGTGGGAGCTGTGCATCTCGGCCGAGTCATCGGATCAGGCAGGGGCGAAGAGGCTTCAAGGATTGATCGCATTGGCTGACAGTGTTGCCGCTAGTGTTGGTGTGAGTACTGATGTTTTCGATGCACACCTTGACGCAACGACTGACGCTCATGTTCCATATTCCTGGTATGAAACACATCCTACATCGAAGATTTGGGTATGGCAAAGTGCCAAGGCGGCCTCTACTCGCAATGAGCGAGTCGAAGGCGGAGGAGCTTATGAGCAATCTGTATGTGCAGCAGCAGATGGCTGAAGAGAGGCAGCTTGTCTCGAGAACTAGTCTGTGGAGCGAGGCTTTCGGATCTGGCGGCCATTGCAACGGTTTGCCTGAGGAACAGGTGTGATGGTGCTGCGGTCACTCTGATTGATAACCACGCTCGGTCAAGGCCCAGCGGCGTTCGAGTGGCAAGGTGGACGACGCGGTGGAGGAGCATGAATGGCTAGAACAGCAGGTCAAGGGTAATACCGTCTCTGCACTAGCATGCTGTGCAATTCGCGTTCGAGCTGGCGGCTACTGACTCACTCAGCTGAGCAGTCATCTGCAGCGATGTCATCCTTCATTCTGCGCTCCGATGATGGGCGAAAGTCCTGCTGCCATGGTCAGACGGCAGCATATTTGCCACATAGATGCCCGCGTTTATTCCGTGATCTGTATCTGGAAGGAACGGGTCGATGTTGGTAGTGGCAAGCACCCCTCTTCGGATTTCGGAGTGGGGAGCCGAACGATGCCATCGATATAATAGGGCCCCCCGTCGCTCACGACTCTCAACTGTCTTCGACCACCTACCCCACAGCTGGCCAAGGATTATTCATGAGCTCCGCGCCCAGCCAGCCACGTTCTCCGGAGGGTCGGGGCCAGCCAGTCTGGAGCTCCTGTTGCTGTCAGCAGGCAAGCCAACCGGGCGTCCACACTCAGGACTGGCCACAGCTCATTCGCTTGATACACCCCTACGCTACCCTAACACAACTCTGCGGCAGGATTCCAGTACGACGAAGCTCCATCCATTCGCTTGCACGTCTCATCGCGATTTGATGTGCCATGTCCTCGTCAGCGAGGCGTATGCTTTTCGCAAACCGCTGACAAGTCCTGCCTGATGCTTCTTTCTGGCCCTGCCATTGGCAAGTGAGATTGACATCCGACATAAGCTTCTTTGTTCGCTTGGGCTGAGCAGAGCAGCTACCTTTCAGCCTTGCGAGAGGTGCTAGTAGGTACAAGAGCTCTCTTCATCATCTGCTCTCCAGGAGTCCTAAGGTCTACTCCTTCCCACGTCGCAACGCAAAAGGATGGCAAACTTCAGCATTTATGGCCTTTTTGGGCCCTGCTTGTCTTTTCGCTGCATCTCTCTGATCGCGCTTGTCGTGGCATCTCTTGTGGCAGCCCTTAGCTACGTCTTGTACTCGCTGTATCTCCATCCTCTGGCCAAGTATCCTGGACCTATCTTGGGCCGTCTCACGCAATGGTACGACGTATACCATGCGTACAAAGGCGACAAACACGTACACTTTTACCATATGCACCTGGAATACGGCCCTGTCGTGCGTTTCTCCCCCAACACACTCTCGATCAATGACCCGGCGGCTCTCAAGGTCATCTATGCTCATGGAGCCAACGTGCAGAAATCAGCGTTCTACAAGTGTTTCCGTGCTGCTCCAGGTGCGATCAGTACATTGTTGGCAACGGAGAAAGCACACCACGCACGTAAGAGGCGGGTTGTGGGCCAGGCATTCTCGGGCGACGCTTTGCGGGGCCTTGAGCCGTACATACTCGATCATGTACAGGACCTTGTGAACCGCATTGGCGTTGCTGTCAACCGCCTAGGCGGCGAGCAGCAGCGCTGGAGCGCAGAGCTCGACATGGCCAAGTACCTCAACTGGCTTGTCTTCGACATTATGGGCGATCTCGTCTTCGGCAAATCATTCGGTACACTTGGGGACAAGCCTGAGAATAGAGAGGGCATCCGCCTACTCGGAAGAGCAGCAAAACGCAACTATGTCGTTGCGGCAATGCCCGCTCTCGCGAAACATGGCTTCGAGAAGTGGTTGCCTGGCTTTCGGAGCCTGTACCTTGATCGGCTGAAGTACCTTGCATTTGGCAAGGCACAGGTGCAAGCTCGGACGAAAGACCACTGTTTTGGCGAGACTGGTCGGCGCGACATCTTCAGCTTCCTCCTGCATGCAAAGGATCCCGAAAGCGGCGAAGGCTTTCCGATGCCTGAGCTGTGGATGGAAGGCAACACTTTGATTGTGGCTGGCTCCGACACAAGCTCGACGTAGGCGAGAAGCGCAAGGTCACAGCTGGGTGCATACTGACCGTCTTCTAGTACCATGTCCACCATACTCTACTACTTACTGCACAACCCACATATGCTCGCCCGTTTGGAACAAGAAGTACGTTCCGCCTTTTCCAATGCCAGTGACATTCGCATGGGCCCACAGTTGCAAAGCTGTTGCTACCTGCGTGCATGCATCGATGAGACAATGCGCATGACGCCCGCGGTCGCAGGCCTGCTGCCGCGGGAGGTCCTCAAGGGCGGCCTTTGCATCCCACAGATGGATCTCTATCTGCCGGAAGGCGTTGAGATCGGCGTACCCATATACGCCATCCACCACAACGCGGATTACGTCGATGCGCCATTCACATTCGACCCAGACCGGTGGCTACACCAGGATGACAGGCTTCCAGAGCACAGGCAGAATAAAGACGCTCTCAACTCCGTATTCTGTCCCTTCTCATTGGGCCATCGGAGCTGTTTGGGCAAGCCGCTGGTCTACATGGAGCTCAGCATTGCTATTGCAAGGCTGGTATGGGATTACGACATGCGCCTTGCCCCAGCACAGCAGAGGAGCAGGCAAATGGAGAAAGAGATTGCCATGGGCAAGCGGAAGGCGAACGAGTATCAGATTAAGGACTGGTTTCTGAGCAATAACGAGAGTGTGATTGTGGAGTTTAGAGCAACGGCTAGGTGAGAGTCTGAAGGTGGCAGAAGCACTCCAGATCAGCCTACTATCCTCAAAGCGCCGTGAAACGGTCTGCCCTGTATGAAATTTGCGAACCGGCTTCAATCTGTCAGTGCATCTCGCAGTACGTGGTGCATCAAGGCGTTCGGTTGATTCTATGCGCGAATGCTTGTACCACGTTAGATGATGAACACGTGCTATGTTTTGGGTATTCAAAGGCTGGTCCGTTGGCTTTTTGTCCGAGCCCCAACGCCACGAAGGCGGTATCAGGCAACCGGTGCTCGTTTGCTGGTCGGCGGTACCGCGTAGGCCATCACGGCTGGTTCGGCCGACACTCGTGGCGATCCAAGTCTGCATATATGAGCACTTCATAGAGATCAAAGTAACGTGGTAGATACTCACATGAATCCATTGATCAAATCGTCAAAATCGGCTTCGAGTTGGTCTACGAGGTCTATCTGCATATTCTTGGCGTTGACCTCCAAACATACGGTAAGTTGACTCGGAAGCACCCGTGCCAAACTGGCCGTACCTCCATGCTTCAGGGCGTCCATAGCCAGAGCGAAGCCGGCAGCATCAGTGGTCATGGTGATGTGACTGGTGAGGCGGCCAGGGCACAGGTCCTGCACAGAGATTGCCGTGGCCGATGGAAGAGCCGCATTTCCTTTTGGCGGATTGACGACGCCGTCGGTTACGCTCCAGATGGCTGTCGTTGGTACTTGAGCTTCGAATTTTGCGTAGTGCAAGGCGCCGTAGTAATGGCTGCCGGCGCTTTGCTGCCAGAGGGAGGCTTGGCACAGGTCGCCAACACAGAAGCTGCTCAGATCGGAGTCCAGCAGGTCGATCCCGGCGAAATCGGGCGAAAGCGCAACGAAGCTGCTGGTAACGGCTATCGTGCTCGGCCAGAACTGCAACGCCCACTGAACGTTCGGTCCGCCTTGAGAGTGGCTAAGCACTGCAGTCTTGATGCCGCCGGAAAGGTAGGAGATGTAGTGGAGGCTGTACGCCACATACTCGGACGAGACTTGCATGTCGCCCATTGCTCGGCCGGCTACCGAGACGTCAGCGAGCAAAGGTGGTTTCTGGGAAGACTGTCACGTACGAAGCGTGACGTAGCATGCAGTGTAGCCTTTGGCGGCCAAGGCGGGAACATAGCCTTCACCCCACGTCTCTTTTCCAGTCGTTGCCGTACCTGCAAGACGAAGCTTCAGCTAATTGCGGGTGCATGAGTATCCATTCGGAGCAGCTCACCATGTACCAGCAGCGCGGGTGGCGAGGAGCTTGTTGGGTAGCCATTGGGGCATGTCAGCGCAGCGGAGAGAGTTGCAGTGTCGACTGTAAAGGGTGCATCGCCGTCAGTTGCGAAGTCAGGGGCGTCACGCTTGAGAATTGGGGACGCATATGCACAAGCAAAGAAGAGAGTGACGAGAAGGCCGACGAGAGACATTGTGAAAGCTGTTCAATGGGTGACTTCAAGGAGATGGGAGGACTGCAGGCATACTTTGCCTCGGGTCTTAAGCAAGATGTGCCATGTGGTCGACAGCACGTGTGGTCATTCGGCAGCACACAGCAATGCAGAGGCATACAACTGGCCGTCATCTCATTCGACTGTCGGCATGCGGATGTCATTGAAGCGCACGTCGAGACGCCGGCACGGTCCACCGATTCAGGGAACCCGTGATGGAACCTTACCAGCAATCGAGCAGTCTCGATGGCGGTAAACCTCCCGAAGCCGAGCTATACCAAGGGACCAGGATTATTCACAAGCAGCAAGAGTCACCTGGACGGCCAATGGCGGCCACGAAGCCCGTTACAATCTCCACGGTGTCGGTTGGCGTCTCGAGCAACCAGTGGGAGGAATGCAGCATGGTATATGGCGAGGAGGAGAGTCTGGGGAGGAACGAATGAGAGGTCGTACAGAGGTTAGAGACGGCAGAAGAGTTCGGCTGCCGCCCCGTGTGGAGGTTGCCGAGGCCCGTGGCTGGTACAGTCTACAGAACGTTGTCAGTAGTGGTATTGTGTTAGCCATGTGACTGGACCTATCAGTATTAACAGTGTCTACGTACACCCTCCTGCCAAGTGGCGTAGTCTAGCGTGCCCGGTCGCGGGTGTCGGGTGGCTTTCATACAGATTGTATGGCGCCACAGCAGGTATGAGCTGCGGGTACGCTAAAATCACCACCCGTCATGACAAGAGGGTGTAGTACCAACACGGACTACCCGCAGCCTTGTCTCTGTTCTCTGTTCTAACTTCTCCGTCCTCTGTTATGCAGCCCGGAGTGGGGATCCCGAAGACCTATATGGCCTTCCCAGTGCCACGTCGAGCCTGTCACCAAATAGCGCAGAGAGCAAGAACCACAAGAACGCCACGCTTTATCGCTCAGAAAGTCATCCATGCCATATACATCCCTCAATCAGTAGAGAAACCAGGAACCCATCTCACGTGTAACTCCTCATGGCATCAATATACCCCGTCCCGCCCTTCAAGTCCCGATCGAACGTCTCGCTCACATCCAGCACCTTCTTCACATGCCCCATATCCAACTTCCTCTCCTCCCTCAGCGCCAACGCCTGGGCCGTGCGCACACAGTTCTTGATCTGCCGCCCATTCAACTGGTGCCTAGCCAGCATATCCAAATCGCCGTCCGAGAACTCCGCCACGCTCGCACCGTCGCTCTTGCGCACGAGCTCGAGGAACATCTTCCACACCGACTTCTTCGCCTTGGTCGTGAGGTCGCTGTAGCGCAGCGGCAGGTGGATGCGCGACTGGAAGGCCTCGTCGAAGGTGTCGACGCGGTTGGTGGTGAGGAAGAGGATGCCCTGGAAGTACTCCAGCAGGCGCAGGAAGATGCTGACTAGATGCACACACACCAGTCAGTAGTCGGTTCATGCTAGGTAGATGCGGAGGAGGAGACGGGCTGCTTACCTAGAGCGTTGCGATGGATATCATGCACCTCACGTTTCTCCAAGAACACATCCGCCTCGTCGAGCAGCAGTACCGCACCCCAGCTGTGCGCGATGTCCAAAATCTTCTGCAGCTCGTGCTCCAGCCGCGCCGGGTCCGTGCCGAGCTCGCCCGCCGACACCATGTACAACGGACACTTCAACAGCTCCGAAATCCCCTCCGCCGTCAGCGTCTTGCCCGTACCAGGCGGGCCATGCAAGACAGCAACAAGGCCCTTCCCCTTGCCCTGCACCACATCGTCAATAGTCTTCGCCGCATGGAACTTGTGGCTCTCAACCAGCGCCCGCACAATATCCTTCTGGTCCGGCGGCAGCACGAGGGAATCAAAGGCCGATTCGTTGTACTCAATCTCCCGCACGCCGGACAGCGAGAACTCGAGCCACAGCTTCTCCGAGAAAGCAAAGCCGAGCACCACCGGCGACGTCAGCAGCAGCTCCTCCTCGCTGAATCTCTTGCTCCGCAGCTCGGTGGTGTCCGAAAGCTGGTCGAGGCGCTGCGGGCGGATAGGGTCGCCATCCTCGTCCACCTCGACAGCCACGTACATCGGCAGACCGGTCGCCTCATCCTTCGACCATTTGAACTTGAACTTGGGCGTGTCCTCGCTGTGGTCTGCATTCTCCAGATCCACTTGGTTGCCAGCAGCCTCCTCGTCGTCGGAGTCGCCACAGCACGAGCAGTCGTCATCGTCGTCATCGCTATCGCTGAAGAGCTCATCAGCATCCTTTGGCTTGATGAGCGAGATGGGGTAGTTCGGGTTGATTCTCCGGAAAGTCGCAGGGTCGATCATGATACGGCCGTTGATGTGGATCTTCGCGACGAGCTTCTTCTTCTTCATGAACGCCATGCCCTTGTGATATTTGTACTGCATACCATCCATGCTCACGAATTGCTCACCCCGCTCGATGATCTTCTTCTTCATGCCCTCGGCGTCCTTGTGGTACTTCAGCGGGTACGTGGCGAGACTGTTAATCTTGCGCGGGCCCTTGAAGCCCTCGACATCCACCTCGAAGTCGCCGTGTCCGAAGCCCTTGCCGTCGTATTCGAGGTACTTGCCTTCGATGCAATACCACTCCCCTCGCTGCATGCTCTGGCATTTGGTAGCATAGTCGACCTTGAAGCAGCGCGGCTCGTCCCAGGCACCATAGCACGACGTGATGGCGATCTCGTTGGGCTTGAACAACGCCCACATGAGGTCGAAGGTGATGTTACCGGCTTCTACGAGCGGGTACAGCGTTTTCTTGGTGTCGGCATAGTCCTCGTCAATGAAGCTCACCAGCGTCTTGCACAACGATCTCTGCTGCTCCAGCTTCTTGATGGGCTTGCGCTTCTTCTCGGCCTTGATCTTGGTCTTGACCGTCTTCTTGTAGTAAGTTCTAAGTTCCTCGAGGTAGAGGAAGAGAATGTTCGGATCGATGGTAGGTTCCTCTGCTTCCAGGCTCACGGACTTGCAATCCTTCATCACCTCAGCGAGTACGGTGCGAAGTTGCTTGGACTTGATGTCGACCACCGTTTCGGTATACTTGTTCTCCCAGTTGAAGCACCGCCTCACCAAGAAGGCGTACTCCGCGAACTCCGTCTCGTCGGTCTCCGCGCTCTCCTACAAAATTTAGGGTTAGCATGTAGGACTCATAAGCTTCGTAGCACAATGTGTGCGGCCGACCAAACCGAGACGCGGAGCAGACAGCGCGGCGTTGTCTTCGCGACGCTGTCTTGCCTATAGCAAGCAGGACGAGAGTCTGGAATCCCATTTAGGGTGATCTCAGATCCTGATCCTGCCACAGCCTACTGCGTGCTCCAAGGAGTATAGCCGGCCGCGAGATGAACACAACATGTTCTCCCTAGATTTACTCACCTTGAGCTTGTAGTCATGAAGAGTGGTATCCCACAATTGATCCACGCGCTTGTAGTCCGGAGCGTCGCCCTTCTTGCTGGATTTCCGCTTGCTCTTCGTCGCTGACTTCTCGCTAGATCGCCGGCGACCCTTGGAGCGCGCAGACTTCTTCAGCTTCCCGGCCATCTTGATTCTGAGGGTAAGGGCATCAAGCTGAGACTGCAGATCCGGAAGATCCTCGCCGTCATTCTCCTCCGTGTCATCGTCCTCATCGTCAGACGACGGGAGCTGCTTCGACTTTTTGGTGGACTTCTTCTTGCGCTTGGGAGCCTCATCTTCGGACGAGTCGTCGACGCTGTCATCGCTGCTTGACACCGCCGCGTCGCTGTCGTCGTCCTGCTTCTTGCCTTTGTGCTTCTTCTTGTCCTTGGCGGCCTTCTTCGCAGGCTTTGTCTTCTTAGCCTTCTTCTTCTTCCGCTCATCTTCAGAAGAGCTCTCGTCTCCAGACTCGTCGTCAGAATCATCGTCGTCAGGCACGCTCTTACGTCGCTTCTTGTCCTTGAGCGCCTTCTTGATTTGCTTGGCCTTTGCGAGCTTCCGCTTACTGCGCTCCTCGTCCGAAGAGTCCTCGCTCTCGGAGTCAGAGTCCGCGTCGGAGTCGTCTCCCGAGCTCTCCTCCGAAGCGGGCTCTTTCCGTGCCTTCTTGCCGCGAACCTTCTTCACGTCCTTCGGCTTCTTATGCGAGAGCTTGCGACACGCGCTCTTCCTCTTCGCCGACTTTGGTTGCTTGGCGTCGGCCTGCGGTTCCTGCTCGAGCGGGACAGCCGCGGGCTGCTCGTGCTCTTGGGTGTCGGCGGTGCTAGCAGTCTGCTCCTTCTGCTTGTCGTCCATCTTGCCGTTGGCGTGAATGTTTCGGAGACTGGTAATGGGAGGAGGCGCGCCCTTCTGCGATGTGTCGGAAGGTGTAGAGGAGGGTGTAAGCACTGGAGCCTCGCCTGTGACGCTGGAGGTCTGTGAGGCGGATGACGTGTCGGTGCCTGCACGTTTGCTCATGGGTGCTGCTGCAGTGTTCACACGCAACAAAGAGCTGGTTATGATGAATGGGGTGCTAGAGGATTAGAAGAGCTCTGACGTGTGTCTGTGTGCAAAGAGTGCGGTGGAAGGAGAGAAGGTTAGAGCAATGGTGATGGGTGGTGGGAGTGATACTGGCGCCGTATATAAGGCACATGTCCCTTGGTCTCTGTGCCTTGAAGGTGCCGCTTCATGCAGTGCCTGGTGAATACTGAGGCTGAAGCTCACTGCTGCCTGCACAGCGGCATATGCACTGCAGAGGGAGTCAGAGACACCGCTGACCCCCGCCGTCACCGATTGGACACCGTGCGATCTGTCCGGCTGAACCGGTGTGGTAGTGCTCATCAGTCGATGGCATGCATTGGTCGAGCGCAGGAAGGCAGCGGCGTGCATGCATGCGTCACGTTCTCTAGCTGTCTTGCAGAGGCGTGGGGCGGGGCGAAGTTGGTGGCGCAGTCGGCTGGGAGTCACGCGTTACGATGACTTACCGCCGCCCGAGTACCGTCACTACCGTGCACCCGTGTACCGTGTACCCTGCTGGGACGTCTCAGGGGCAGTGCTCTCAACGCAGCAGCAAGCACAATATCAATAATAATAATAATGCGCCCTTCACCGTGTATGGTCATTGGTAGGGGTGCAGTAGAACGACGGAGTCTCACGGAGAAAGCTCAAGCTGAGAAGACAGTGAGCCTGCTCTCACTGTAGCAAGCACGTCTGAGCGCGTCGGCATCCGGCAAAGACGGCGTGGCAATAATACCTGCAGTCCCACTACTTTAACATGTGCTGATATGCTCAGCTGGAGCAAGCTGTACATTGATGAGGTCTGATCTCAGCGCAAGCACGTACACGCTCGGCCACGGCCAAACCCTTGGACTTCAGCGCTACGTTACGTATTTGGAAGACAGACGACCAGTGATATGCTCCCACAACCTCGGGCTCGCTGATTAACCCGCAGTCGGCGTCTTTGCGTGCCCCACGACACGCCCGGGGACGGCCCTCGCGTACTAGGAGCCTGAGGTACTGCAGAAGGACGATCACCGCGGTCGACACAACGTGAACAGCACAGATCATCGACTAGTTAACGGACGAGCCGACCGCAGACTTCGTTCGGTAGTATGAAGTGGTGGGCGATGAACCACACGCCAGGCGGCCGGTGGGTTTAGATATGCACGGCATCGGTAGCGACCATCACCATCCGGTGTATCTGGACGGCAAGGCCTTTCCAGTTCTGCTCATCAACAATGGCCATAATCACATCCAACTGATGGTGGACTTCTCTCTGTTTGCGTTCCTGCTCGTTCCTTGCTGCATGTTTGGTACTCGCGCAATGTGGGCCGTCACCACTGCGTCGCCATTGTGGGCACATCAACCTTCTTAGTCTCTGCGCAGACGCGCTGACGACTCTTCAATGCGATCAGTCATGAAAGGAGTCCTGTTGACGTTGCAGCTACTGGATACTAGCCTCTGCAACATCTCGGGAGTTGGCGACCTAGCGCCCAAGACACCTCCCTTTCGCCGCATCGCGTAACTTCGGAAGTTTCTTGTTTGCGCGTGGAACAACCTTATCACCTCTTGGACGCAGACCGGGGTTTCCCTGATGGAAGTCTCGAACCTCACAATTGGCGGTCAGTTGCTTCACCGGACAGCTGCCGAGTATAAGCCGTCGGGCGTCGGCTTGCCATATCTATGCGCCAAGGCACCGTTGCGCGGCGCCTTTTCAAGCCACGCGGCTACCCACGTCTAAACGTTCCATCCGTGTTACGAACCATGCTGCGGTTTGTGTGGTGGGTGGAGCGATGAGGCGTCAACTCGAGTAGTATCACACACGGTATGTGATAATAGCGATGGCAGAAGACAATGATGCATCTCTACATTCCTTTTGTCCTACGTTGCGTAAACTTCACTTCATCCTGTCGAACTATGAAGGCATACGCCCTGCAACTCTCGCTCGCTTTCTCTTTCCTTCTTGGACCATGTCTGGCGGACGTGCAACCATACTCCAACAGCGCCGAGTACGATAAGGGCGACTACGGCAGATGGGTCACGCAAACTTTCTTGTCGAGCCAGGTCATCGCGCCAGTCCTCAACGTTCGCAAACCGTTCACCGAGTGCGACGATGGATCGTACCTCTTCGTCGCACCCAGGGGAGGAGGGGTGGCTAAGGCGACGCCGATGATTTTAGATGCAGCGTACGGAGAGAACCCGTAGCCCGGACGATCCATGCACCAACCATGCTAACAGCGTCTCCGAACAGTGGTAGCCTCGTCTGGGCTGCAGAACAGCACTACGGTAACGTGTACAACCTCATGGTGCAGGAGTACCACGGCGAGCCTTATCTCACCTTCTGGGCCGGAGACGACGCTGTGGGGGGTCATGGCGTCGGCAACTACTATATGGTATGTGCACTGTGTACACGCCATATCATCTCACGCCGCGACTGACAAACACTACCGCACGCAGCTCGACCGGCATTACGAGCTATATCGCAAGCTGGCAGGGGCCAACGGCTTAGGCGCCGACCTGCACTGTTTCACAATTACCGCCGAGAGCACGAGTCTGAGCACGCTCTACGAAAAGGTTGAGAAAGACCTATCCGGCGTAAACCAGCAAAGGGCGAAAGGGTGGGTATGGGAGTCCATCTTCCAGGAGGTCGATATCGAGACTGGCGAAGTGATCTTCCAGTGGCGAGCCTCCGAGCACGTGAACATTGCCGAATCCTACACCGTCCTGAACGAGGCCACTGAGAAAGCGCCGTGGGACTTCTTCCACATCAACATGATCGAGAAGGATGCGGCGGGCAACTACCTCGTTTCATCTCGCCACCTGCGCAGCGTCCTGTACGTTTCCGGCACGACAGGAAAGGTGCTCTGGCAGCTGGGCGGCCGCGGTAATAGCTTCGAGGACCTCTCCGGCGGGGCCGCAACCCGCTTCATCGGTCAGCACGATGCGCACTGGGGCAATGCCGACCAGAGCGTCATCACCCTCTTCGACAATGGCGCCGATTGGGGCGGCGACTATGAGAAAGGGTCCACCGGCATGCGCGTGGAAGTCGATCTGGAGAAGATGACTGCCCGTCTCGACCTGAAGCTCCAGCACCCAGACAGAATCATCAGCGCCTCGCAGGGCTCCTACCAGACACTACCCAGCGGGAACATCCTGCTCGGCTACGGCTTCAACGGCGCCATGGCGGAGTTCTCGCCGAACGGCACGCTGCTTTGCGATGCTTACTTCGGACCTTCTTCTCGGTTCACGCAGGGCGATGTGCAGAGCTATCGCGATCTCAAGTTCAACTGGACGGCGTTCCCGAAGACGACGCCTAACTTGGTGTGGGTCGATGGCAGCTTGTACGTGTCGTGGAACGGCGCGACGGAAGTAAAGGGTTGGTTGTTCGAGGACTCGTACACTTCGAAGCAGAATTGGAGACAGTATGACCTTGCCGCCCGAGCTGGTTTCGAGACGAAGCTCAGTTTTGGAGGTGGTCGGCCAATCCGGCGCTACGTGCGAGTAGTGGCTATGGACCATGCTGGGGAACACCTAGGAGCCTCGCTGGTGCTGGATCTCGGCAGCGTGGCCACGGACTGGGAGAGCGAGGCAGCGCAGCTGGACGCCGGAGCCGGGTCGGCGGGCAAGACAGAGCAGGACGAGCATCACAACACTGCGCACGCAGAGGATGGGTCGGCCGGCGACAAGGACGACCAGACATCCGAGCTGCGCAAGGAAGTGGAGGATATCCAGATGCTGCTTGTTCTCGCCTTCCTGGCGCTAGTGAGCGGGCTGTTGGTGGTGTGGATGGCGTTCAGCTGCCGACGGCGGCGAAATATGTTCGGGTGGAACTCAGTCCCTCAAGACGACGAGGAGGTTGCTATGGACAAGATGGAGCTTGGTTCTGGAGAGGGGGGCTCGTTTTGGCAACGCCTGCATCCGAGGTTGGAGAGCGCGCAGGGTAGGCTGCGAGACGGTGTGCACCGGCTGCTGAGACCGAAGAGCTCAAGGGCCACGGATAGGGACATCGGAGAGGGCATGCGCTCGGATGTCGAGCTTCCTGACGTTCATTGAGCGACCAGGTTTTAGTCGGCACACTCTATCTCTTCATCATACCCAGGTTCCCGTTTCCTGGTCGGTGGTGAAGTCTCTCGATTCTACACAACTTCCCAATCCGCGATCGAGATACACAACTACGCATACTGCTTACTCTCCGCCTCACACCACTCCCAGAACCTCTTCGCCCCCTCCACATTCTCCTCGATATCCTTCCTCAACACCACGAACCTTCCCCACGGCCCAATATACTTCCCCCGATTCTCCTCCCTGCCCGCCTCCTCGCTCCACCCAGCGAACAGCTCAGTGTACCCGCCATACACAGCCGGATGCACCAGCGCCTTGGTAATCACCGCCTCAATCCACGTCTGATGCCGCTGCAACTCACTAGCCAGATTTCCCGGATTCCAGGCATTGGAGACTATACCGTCCTTGCCGTACCGGGAGTCGTACTCCTTGGCAAGAAGCGCATTGCCGGCCTTGGTCTGAGCGTAGTCCGTGGCACGATCGTTATGCACTTTGGCGCCGCCGGTCTTGTCGTCCCAGGCAATGCCACCCTTGGGTGCCGCCAGCGTCATGAGCGAGGCGGCCCAGGTCACGCGGACGGAACCTGGGAGGCTTGAGGCCGCTGTCTTCTGCAGGAGTGGTGTGAGGTAGTGCGTGAAGAGGTAAGGGCCGAGACAGTTCGTCCCCATCTGCAACTCGTAGCTCTGCGCCGTCTTGGAGCCGGCTGGCGGCGTCATGACTCCGGCGTTGTTTGTCAGGACATCCAGTCGTTGCTCGCGCTTCTGGAAGTCCTCTGCCGATGCTTTGATCGTGGGCAAGTCGGCGAGATCTAGCTTCAGGAACTCGAGCTTGCCGTCCGAGGACGGGAAGGCCCTTTTAAATTCGTCGATGGCGGCATCTGCTTTGTCCGGGCTGCGGCCGGCCACGTAGACTGTACCGTTCTTCTGATAGAGGATCTTGCAGAGCTCCTTGCCTACTCCTGCGTAGCCGCCCGTGACGATAAAGACGCGGCCGCTCTGGTCTGGCAGGTTCTTCTCAGTCAAAGTCGGCGCGGGAATGAAGAAGCATTGCCGCAAAGCGTCGAGCCAAGTCGACATATTGTGCTATCGCCACTTGAGTTCGGGGTACAGAGTAGGCCTGGGCGAGATCTAGTTGCAGGTCGTTGGCGTGCCAATTGACGGGGTCACTAGATCACTATGCCCGTGCTTGTGCTTGTTGTTAGTTCTGCTCGACGTGTAAACGGAGACTGCTCCTCTGTCTTGTTTATATTCCACTTTCACAACGTAGGGACGTGCGTTCAAATGCGCACCAGCGGCCGACTGCAGGCACGCGACATGAAGCGGCCGCAGCACCTACCTCGGGAAGCAGAATGATTGCGGTGAGGCGCGATACGCAGCTCGCTACCTCGTATGTACAATACGGCCTATCTTTGATTGATGCGCCTAGAGGCTGGGCGATTGAGACTTGAGAGGGCGTGGACCAGCAGTATGAATGCTAATGATGAAGCTGGACGCTGCGCAACTCGCCGGTTCCCAGGCTCCCAGCCACTCAGGAACGTCCGTCGTCATTGCTGCGAATGGTGGGGTACATGGTGCTCAAGCATAACTCCTTAACTCCGGGAACTCGGGGATCGTGAAGTGAGGTTCTGTTTCCATTGATGGCTACACTCGTGCCTCTCTGTTCGCTCTATATCTTGCACTTCACTTACAACGGCTTCTCGCAATCGCACACTGTTTCCGGTATTTGACGAGCACCATGTTCCTGCCACAACGGAAATGAACCGCAACATGCGCGACGGCAGCGCCGCCGCCGTCTCTTCGGCGCCAGCCTGCCGAGCAGTCCAAGCGCCAACGCGCCCTCGTGCATCCCATTCCATGCAATTTGACCAGCGACCGCGGCTGCACTCTTCACGACCTTCCCTCACCATCCTAATGACCGACCTGACTGTACGTGTCCGGGACATGAGTACGAAGCACTAATACCATTACCATCGACGTCGAACGCGGTGCTACGCGTGTATATCAAGTGGGGCACGCTTCACCAGCTAGCTGCAGGAACGTGTAGAGCTTTTGCAGATTTGCACGACGCGAGTGGGAAGCAGCATTGCCTTCGCGTCCCTACAGCTCCTGCCTGCAACGATGGCATACCCGGCCAACAGGACAATGCAGTCGCGAGAAGATGCAGCCGCAGCATCGCGTCGGCCCTCCCTCCTACCCGCGTTCGAGCCCTTCTCCTCCTCGCCCGGCGGCCTCCCACGCACCGCCGCCAAACGCAAGTTCGACGACCTGCTCGACGAGCGCAAGTACTACCCAACGCCCGTGCCGACCTCCTCCACGACCTTCCTGCCCTCCTCGCCGCCCTCGCGTTCAACGCGTCCACCGGGCCTACAGCGGGCCGTATCGACCCTCTCCGAACGCGCCCCGCTAGGCGACGTGCCCACCCTCGACCTGCACGCCAATGGCGAGCCCGTGCTTATGGGAAGGTCGAGCAACTCGTCCGACTACCAGCTCTCCGCCAACCGACACATATCACGCGTGCACGTCCGTGCTTCGTACCAAGCCGCCGACGCGGAGAACCCGGCCGGGAAAGTGGAGGTCGAATGTCTAGGGTGGAATGGAGCAAAAGTACATTGTCGGGGCGAGATCGTGGAGCTGGCCAAGGGCGAGTGCTTCGTGTCGGACAAGCCGATGGCGCAGATCATTGTGGACGTGCAGGATACGCGTGTGATGCTCGTGTGGCCGAAGGAGGACGACCAACGTGAGTCTCGGTCGCCTTGGGCGGTGGAGTCACCGACGAAGAGGCGGACCATCTCGGCGCCGCAATTCGCGTCCAGTCCACCAGCTATGTTGCCGCCAAGGCTGAGATCACCGGTGTCACCCACGCCTGCTGTCAATCTGGCCTCCACTTTCTCTTCGACGTTCCGCCCGGATCACACAGATGATGGTCCGGTCCAGGTGTACGAGGATCACAGCTCGGATGATGATGCTGCTGCTGCTGGCGAAATGACGCCAGAGCCTATTGCTGTCGCATCACCGAAGTGCTCCACAACCGAGGAGATGTTGAAGCAATCCCGTTCCACGCCAGCCCCAGACCCTGAAGAGTT
The DNA here is from genome assembly GCA_035135055.1 of Oleoguttula mirabilis. NCBI lineage: Eukaryota > Fungi > Ascomycota > Dothideomycetes > Mycosphaerellales > Teratosphaeriaceae > Oleoguttula > Oleoguttula mirabilis. Next base: position 366,951 of record JAVFHQ010000024.1, on the reverse strand, counting down.
CTCCGAGCATGACGAAGAGAACGACCCGATTGTCCACTCCTTCGGGCCTTTTGGCGACAACATCCTGTCCCGCTTCCAGTCCTTCCAATCAACATCACCGGAGCGCGCGCGCAAACCACTGAGGTCCTCCCTCAACTCACCAGGCCGCAGCCCATCAGCACCAAGGCCCAACATCAGCCCGGTCAAGAACCACGTCATCAACCAGCTAGCTTTCTCGCGTATCCACTCCCTCCCGCTGTCGACGATTCACAGCAACCTGCCAGCCGAGCTGCGCGGCGCCTTGGTCAAGTCGTCCGACGCGGAGAGCCGTCTGATCTTGAACCCCTCGGACCTCAAGATCATCTTGGACGGCATTCCATGTGTGGGCGAGATCAGCCGTGAGGGCAAGGACGCCGCGGGCAAGCTGCTGGAGAGCGAGTTCTACTACGTGCCGGAGAACGATGGCGACGAGATGCGGCGGGATACGGTGACGCAGAGTCTGGGCAAGACGAGCATCCGGGCCGCGCGGAAGCAGCACAAGGTATGTTGGTCCCCTTCGCCTCCCATCATTTGTGTTTGTGCTCACGCGTTATGTTCCAGCAATACTACTGGAAGCGTCCGCGCCATTGAGGCGCTCGCACTGTCGCATGTCCGTTCACGCCGTCACCACATCTCCGACGCGCGCCACCTTTCTATGTCGACTTCGTGTTTCTTGCATAGCGACCGTGTTGAATACGAGGCGACGACCAGTTCCGCACCGAAGGATGAGCATTCGCATGCATGGCGTTCATGGGCGCATATCGGCGAGGGAAGGGAGGGTCTGTCTATCGCCTGTTCGGCGAAGGCGTTGTATTTGGCTCGGATTTCATGATCGCATCGCTGTCGCGCTTTCAAGCGATCTTTGGCTAGGCTTGGGTGAAGGCGGTGTCAGATGGGAGAGGTGAAAAGGAGTAGAAGAGAGGAAATGTAGCTGCGCTTATGTCACGTCCACGTCCACGTCCACGTCCACGTCCACGTCCACCTTTGCGACGAGTCACATGCACTGGATGACGTTGAATCTCATCCCACGTGTGTGGCCCGGGCCCAGTCTGCAGGTCTGCCGGAACGTTAGCCCCGCTGCCGTTTCTCGCTAGTGTTCAGGGTTCTGAGTTTGTGGAACAAGATCGATCATCGATGAGGGAAGCTCGCTGCTCCTACCTCCGTAACTCGATGCTCCTTCGTAAGCTTCATCTTTGAGTCTGCTACTCGCCACCGCTGCAAGACACACCACCCCGAGAGTGCCCTGCATCCGGATACCATGCGCCTCCTCACCCTCCCATCGCTCCTCGCGCTTCTCGCACTCACATCCGCTCTCCCGGCCAACGCACCCCCCAAACCATTGCCTCTCCTCGTCTGGCACGGCCTGGGCGACAAGTACGATGCCGAAGGCCTGCGCTCCACCGGCACGATTGCGAAGAAGGTCCACCCCGGGACATATGTCTACTACATCCGGCTGGACGAAGATGGCAGTAGCGACCGGACCGCCACCTTCTTCGGCAATGTAACGACACAGATTGAGCAGGTGTGCCAGGATATCAAACAAGACCCGCAGCTGTTCAATGTAGATGGAGAGGGCACGTTGAGAGTTGATGCCCTGGGCTTCAGCCAAGGCGGACAGTTCCTACGCGGCTTGGTCGAGAGGTGCGACGGCCTGAGCGTGAGGAGTCTCGTGACCTTTGGGAGCCAGCACAATGGCATCGCGCAGTTCCAAATTTGCGGTGATTACGACTTTGTCTGCAAAGGCGCCTCAGCGCTCATCAAGGGTAATGCGTGGACCGATACGGTGCAGAACCGGGTCGTGCCTGCGCAGTACTACCGTACGCTCAACGACTCCACCGGTTTACCAACGGACGGGTACCTGGAGCACAGCAACTTCATAGCCGACATAAACAACGAACGCCACGTCAAGAACGAGACGTATGTAGCCAAGATCGCCGCGCTCGAGAAGTTCGTCATGTTCGTCTTCGAAGACGACACAACCGCGATCCCAAAGGAAAGCGGCTGGTTCGCGGAGGTCAACGCGACATCTGGCGACGTCACGCCCTTGCGCAACCGGACCATGTACACAGAGGATTGGCTCGGTCTCAAGAAGCTCGATGAGAAGAATGGCTTGGTGTTCAAGACAGCGCCTGGCGCGCACATGGAGCTCAAGCAAGCCGTCTTGGCCGATACATTCAGAGAGTACTTCGGCCCTGAGACCGCGGCCAAGCCTGGGATGGTGCAGCCGCTTGGGAGTTATGCGAGCGGTGTCGTGCCCAGTCTGCAGGATCCCTCGTGGTGGGCTGGGTGGGCTCACGAGCTGCAGCAGGCGATGGGCGTCAGAGAGTACCTTTGAGGTCTTGGATTTTCTTCGGCTGTTGCCCAGTTGGCTTGCTACGACAAGCGTTGTGATGATGTTGACGATGGTAATATGTAATGTACAAAGAACCCTGCACACTCTCGCAGACCTGCTCGTTGACGTCCCTTCTCAGCGTTTGCTCTTCGGCGTTGCAATCACGTATAAGATCGAACCTGACGAGCGACTGAATTGCACAGAATGGTGAATGCTCTACTAGCCTCCCTCCGATCCCTTGTCATGTATCGCCACTAGCGCGTTTCCTGGTCTGCTCTTCCTATAAGTTCAACCTCGATCTTTCAGTATAGCAAACACAATTCTTTCGATGCGACAACCTTGAACACGTCTGCACCCAACCAAGACGTATCAACAAGACATCGCGCGTCTTTATGTCTTCTACCAAGACCTTCGACAATCAAGACACGATAAGATCGTAAGTCGTCTCCAACATGCGTGTCTTCTCTGACAAGCGGGTGCTGACTGCACTCCCACAGGCAAACACGACCACCATGCAAGGCGGTACCGGCAGCCAGTTCGCGACGATCACCGACTCGACGCTCAAGGAGCTGGTGCTTGCCGACGCGAAGCAGAAGCTCGCGCGCTCGTAGGCCGCATTCAGGCTGATTGGGGAGAACGACGAGGCGGAGGACGTCAACTATAGGAAAGAAATGTTTTGGGAATGCGGAGTTCGAGGTGGCTATGGATGGAGCTATGATCACTGCGTCGGTGACAGGCGGAGGGCCAGAGTGGGATGCAGTATGACTAGAGCTGCCTTTCTACGAGCCTCAAGGTCACAGGACTGCTCAGATTGTGGCGATCGAGAAGGTGCAGTTCGGAGACAAGACTGCCAAGTAGCGATGGAGTAGGCGAGGCAGAGCCTCCCGAACGGACAAGACGCCGTGGCGATCGCTGTGCTTTACAGCAGCTCGTAGAGAGTCAGATTGTGCTGAGGGTTTCACTGCCGTCGCCTGAACCATCCCTCCAACTCCTTGACGTCGCCGGTACGTGTGTAATTCGACTGAGGTCGAGCCCTGTTTGCTGCATTGACGCCTTTATAACACTGTGGAGACAATCGTCTGCAAGACCGGAATGTCTAACCGTTGGTCTCCAGAGTGTTTGCTATATGGTGTGCTTAGGCATTTATGGGTCAGTGAATGTGTACTTTAACAGCGAATGCTGTCTCCCAGCCTCCTACCGTCTCCTTGGTTTCCTTGGCGTGTTTTGCGACTAGCGCATTCTCTGCTCGCCTGCTCTTCCTATAAGTTCGACCTCTATTTCCTCATATAACAAACGCGTTTGCTCGATACCACAACCTCGAGTCCGTCGGCACACAACCAAGCCTACCAACAAGAACCCGCACGTCCTATTCCCTCCCCCGTCTAGCAACCTCTTAGAGACCAAGCCACCCTCCACTCCTGAAAGACAAGCAATTTCTCAACAGCCCGACCCTTTACACCTTCGAACGAGCTGCAGCAACAGACAAGATGGTATGTGACAATATCGCCATCTCCATAGCACGGGTCAAACAGAGCTGACTGCCATAGAATCCAGCTGCTCCGAAGGCATCATCCGCCCAAAACGACACCAACAACACCGTGCTCGCGGACACCAAGCAGCACCTCGCCAAGGCCTACGCCGGCTTCAAGATGACGGGCCGCAACACAGCGGCTGCTCAGATCGCGGAGATCGGGAAGATGTAGTTCGGCGATGACAAATTCAAGGTGGCGATGGGCGAGGCCGATCGCAAGGCGGACCAGGAGAGGGAGGATCGCACGAATATGGTGATGGGGTAGTCGAGGCATTGTCAGCTGCTCCACTTAGATCACTCGAGACGGTGTGGCGAATGGTGTGCGTTGAAAGTTCACAGCAGCTCGTGAATTGTCGAATCGCGCCGAGTGTCTTCGTGTGAACTTCCTTTCACTCTCTTGCAAACACGCCGATAAGCTTCTTCCTGTACTGGCACGAGGTCCGCTTGCTGCGTTCATGCCTTTGTAGAGCTATGGACAACGATATCCACAGCTACAAAGAACACTGTGTTAGTGCACACGGTTGTCGAACCTTCTGTTTGCATGAGGTTTGCTAAATCGTACGCTAGGGCCTATAAAGATCAGTGAATGTGTACTTGTAGCGGTGGATGCTGTCTCCCAACCTCCTTTCCGTTTCCTTGGCATGTGTCGCCACTGCCACTAGCGTGTATTCCTAGCTTCGTTACTTCGCATAAGTTCAGCACACATCCTCGTAAAAGCCATATACCACCATGGACAACCCAAAGTCGAATACACTTGCACAGCACCGCGACTCACCAACCAGAACGCCTAAGCACCAACGCAAGACCAAGACTTCGACCGCCTTTTCCTCAAGAACATAACCCGCAACAGATCAGAATGGTAAGTCCACTAGAAGCACACATAACGCTTGTTCCACTTCATGTTAGAATCGCGGCGCCAACGTATCACCTACCATCATGCCCGCCCTCTGCCGCCGTTCGGAGATGGAGGACTACGTACTGACTCGCACCTCGCAGTCTGCCCCAACCGTCAACAACCCAACCCTCAAGGCCGCTGTGCTTGCCGACGGCAAGCAGAAGCTTGCGCGCGCGTGGGCCGCGTTCAAGCTCACGGCGGAGGATACAGTGGCCGATGAGATCGAGACGCTGGGGAAGAAGCGCTTTGGCGACGCCGAGTTCGGCAAGGCGATGAGGGTGGCGGAGGACAGAGCCAGCAACAAGGCGGAGGAGATGAGCAGGATGCTCCTCGACTAGCATACTACAGGATATCGGTCTGGAAGGAGCTTGCGGTTGCTTGGCGATGCGAGCTTGGCATGGGCAGGATAAACCAATGGTCTGCTCGCGACGGTATGCACGGCAGTGGCGCAAGGTCCACGCGCTCGGGTTTCGGAACAGTCGAATGTAAAATGAGATGCTGCGCTCTACACCATCTCTCATCGTGCAAGAGTCCCATCCAAGTCTCGCATCTCTTCCGATCTCGAGGCCGGCCCTGGGCTCGTGTAGTCGCCACCGGTAGGTCGCAGGTGATCGTTGGCTTGAAACACACTGTCTAACGGAGGGCATGATCGACTTCTTACCGAACAGCGCCCACGCTTCTGCCATTGCGTTCCCTTCCCCACCGCGTTCTCCTGTCGTTTCCGTTCGGCGGCCCAGATGTAGCCTGCCTAGGTCCAGACAGTACGGTGAAGGCGATTCCCATGTTGGCGGTCGTCTCGCCTGCCATCGGTGCAGTCCTGGGTTCGGATTTTCGTACAGTGCGCTGGCATTGCCATCAGCCTTACTCGGCTTCAAAAATGTGATGGCGATATATTAGTACACTGCCTGTGCAGCTTTGGTAGGCCACTCGAGCACAAGTCTACCTCGAGCGGACCAGCACGACTTGGGCGCCATGTCAGTAATGGTGGTCACGCTCGCAACCTGCTGTCAGTCGATATTGAGAGATAGAAGAGAGGACTGAGTTTGACATGTCGCATTCCACGCTATCATGCTACCAATCTAGCAGCAGAGCTCGGCTCGGTGTCCCATTTCGCATGCAATGCAACCTCGAAACTCCTCCACTCCAGAAGCGTACCGTTTACTTCAGCTTCTTCTTCGGGCGCAGCTGGTTGGTGTGCCCGCACTTCTTCTTGCGGCAGTTGGTGGCACGCGGCGGCAGGCGCGCGTAGCACTTGCGGCAGATCATCTTGTCGCAGTTGTACTTGGAGGCCAGGGCCTTGAGCGAGGGCTCGATGATGCCGCCGCGGAGACGGAGGACCAGGTGGAGGGTTGACTCCTGTTGTTCCCAAGCATCAGCACACCGAACTATGCCACCCTTTCATCTCCTCGACCGTTCTCCATGTATGCGTACCTTCTGGATGTTGTAGTCGCTCAATGTGCGGCCATCCTCCAACTGCTTGCCGGCGAAGATCAGGCGCTGCTGGTCCGGTGGGATGCCCTCCTTGTCCTGGATTTTGCTCTTCACATTGTCGATGGTGTCGCTGGACTCGACCTCAAGGGTGATGGTCTTGCCCGTCAGGGTCTTGACGAAGCTGTGGGCTCATTGTCAATATGTGGCAGTCGCATCGGGGGGCGCTCGTTTCGCGGGCTTACATCTGCACTGCGGGACAATGTCAGCATTTTCTGTTCATCGCATGGCCAAGACCGAGAGCACAAGCATTGATACGACTTACTGTTGGCTGTCTTCGAGCAATGTGGTTTGTCGACGCTAGATGGTGCTGTCGGATGTCGCTGCGCTTGAATTGAAGTTCGGTGCGTCACGCCAAGATATTGTTGGTGCCTCAGGCGCGCAAAAGTGGCGAATGACAGAGTGCCGTGCGGGCCTTCTCGAACACCAACACGAACACGAACACGAACACCATGACAAAGGGTTCGACAAACGGTGCGAGTCGAGGTGCTATTGTCACATTGTTCCCGTTGACAGGCAGCACCGTACAAATTGGGTCTGTCGCAGTCGCACGTGTCATCGCTGTGGTGGGTAGCGACGTTGACAGATACCAGGAGCAAGAGAGCGAGGCACAGGTATTTGATCGCAATGAATCTTCGTGCGATAACGCTATGTTCAGTGGGTATCATATCATACAGCCCGTCCCATGCGCCCAGCAATCTAGCAAACACGGTCGACATTTGTCGCCGTCGGTATTACAGCAACCGCAACCGTGTCTCCATGCGTGTGTGTATGCTGCCACCGCTATGCTTCTCGGAATCCTTCAAAGACAACAACCGCAAGCTCAACCCCACCAGCAGAAGAAGCGAACAACAAGGTATTAGTGCAAGTGAAGTAGAAGAAGCCAGAATGCGGAAGATACATATGCCCTCATAATCGTACAGAACGCTGCAGTCTCCCCCATGCCCGTGTCGATGCAGAAGCTCCCATGCATACCCCCCATTACCAAAAACAAGTCGCGAAGCAAATGGGTATCATTGCGTACACCGTGCGCCGGTAAGATGCATGTGTGTGAGACGTCCCGTGGGGGCAGTGTCTCTATGATGACGATGTCGACGATGAAGGAAAAGTTGACGCTGTCGACGCAATGCCAATAACAATGCTGCCTGACCATCGTCGCAATACTGGCGGCCTGACGGCAAGCCAATCATGCGCGCAACTGACTCGAAGAGGGAGTCTACAGGTGCAGATGACCTGGCCAGTCGGAAAGGCTATCGAAATGGTGTGGCAAGATGCGCATGCATGCTGATCACCCGTCCGAGATAGTCGAAAGTCGAAAGTCGAAACAAAGGAAAGAATGCGTTTGTGTCCTGAAACAGAAAGTCGAAGTGGGTGTGAAGAGAGAGGGTGTGACGGAAAGCGGGCGAGATCGTCACGCCCCGGATGATCCCGTAAGCCCATATGACCATGACTCTGCCCGCACACCATCTTTGTTTGATGTCTAGGCGGTGGAGGTCGGCTGACTCTGGTCCTCGTAATCTTGCAGGGGCACGAAACGGTTCTCGGTCGGCATGCCCGTTTGGCTCGTCAAAGACGGAAAGCGCTGTTGCTGCTGTTGCGCGGGCTGGGGCTGGTACTGATAAGCTTGTGCTGAAGTCGGAAGGCCTGTCACGGGTGAACTGCTCATGTAGCTGCCACCAAAGTCCCATGAGGTGCTCGGAGTCCGAAAGGTGGTAGTCGAGGAGAGGTCATGCGAGTAGTGTGCGGACGGTTGGTGCCAGGAGGTCGTTTGCCCGGCAGCGGAAACGGCGGAAACGGCTAGGCGCATATCCGTTGTTGGTGGGCCTGCTGACGGGCCGAGGCCGAGGCCTATCGGTGCGGCGACGTGAGGCGAGTAGGCGTTCGTGGTCATGCTGGAGGCGTACACATGTGCTGCATGGCCCTGGGATGTCACGGAGCTCGAAGTGGATCGCGGCGAAGCCACAGGCCGCTGCTGGTACTGTTGCTGTTGCTCAACGCCGGCATCTGGGGCTCTCGGTGCAGTGTAACTTGGGCCTGCAGTCGGGTGCAGCGCGCCGGCGGTGGAGGAGTAGCTCGCAGACTGTAGGATGTGGTTAGCGGCGTCCAATGAGGGTGTGCATAATGCATCATGCGGGCGGTGATAACTTGCATATTTGCCAATGATCTTCTTCAAGGCTCCTGCCAAGATACGCCACGGAAAGACCTTGACGTCCTTCTCGATATTGCGTGGCTTCGGATTTGGGAAGGCCATGATCAGCTTGAAGAACTCCTCGCTATCCGCTTTAAGCTTCGACACCGTTGCTGGCCGGAAGCCTTCCAGGTTGCGCCTGATCCGGTTCTTCTCCTCCACGGTGAACCGGACCGCCACCAGCGACTCGAGCAGCGAGATCGTGTCTACACTGGTGACGTAACACTCCTGCTTCTCCTCCCACCAAATGCAGCTGACGCAGATACTGTTTGGGATGCGGTCTTCAAGCGTGACTGCTTCGAATGTGGCCGTGATCAAGCTGCCAGATTGGCTGCGTCTGAATTGTACCAGGCGCCTCCTGGCCTCCCATTCCGCGGGTGTCCAGTTGTCCGCCATCGAGTTGAGTTCACCCTCGATCTTCAACTGGGCTTTCGTGTTCGGTGGGTAGACGGTGTATGGATTGAACGTTGCGGTCACCGGTGTTGCAGCACCTGGTGCATTCGGAGACTGCAGCGTCGATGTCCTGATGAGTGGTGGGTTGCCGGGCGTCGCCGGTGACGGTAACAAATGCGAGGCCCTCGTACCCACCGACATTGTCGCGGATGAAGGGCTTCTGGTGGCAGATTGCACGCCTTGATGGAACGGCCATGGCGGACTTTGCGCTTGACTTGGGTAGTACTGTTGCGTCGGTGGCAGCGGTGCGCTGTACGCCGAATGGTATTCCGATCCGCTGAAGCGGCGAGCTTGGGCGTACGCATCTGGAAGACTTGGGCGTCTGAAAGGCGACGATGGTGTTGTTGCAGGTAGTGGAAATGGTTGGTAGGGCTGTGCTTGCGGCCTTGGAAGCCCACCGAGCTGCTGAGTCGATGGCCTCTTCGCTGGAGAACGACGTGGAGAGGCTTCAGGTGAGAGCTTCCGCTTCTTGGTTGTGGTCTGCGGTGACTCTGAGGAAAAGTACACCGGTGTGTCGAGGTAAGTGAAGCTTCCAAACTCTAGCGATGGCGACTCCCAGGCGATTGTGCTGTCGTCGAAGAGCAACTGGAGCGGTATGGGCGAGGGCGAATTGGTCGACGCAAACGGCGGTGCGTCGGCCGTCAACGCGTATTGGTACATCTGTCCTTGCTGGGCCGTCTTCTGCATGAAGCTCTGACACTTGTGGAGACCGAACATCATAAACGTCGGAACCTGCGGTGAGTCAAGATCGTAGGCAGATCGGAAGTAGACGGTGACTTTAGTGCCTTGGTGTCCTTGATTGGGCGTGAAGGAGCTTATTACCGGAGGTTGACGAGGCGTCTCAAGATATGCAGGATGATGTGCATACTGCTGACCATAGTTGGCCGGGGCTTGATCATGGGTTGCAGCGTACTGCTGAGCAGGAGGCACCAGAGATAGCGCAGTTGGGAGGCCAGATGGTACCTGCGCCTGAGTACCTACATACTGGCCTGTGTAGGATGGGTGTGTGGCAAAGCCAGAGTAGTCTTGCCCGTGTTCGGGTCTTGTGGCGGCATTGTAGTCTGAAACGTCACCTCGTCAGTCATCTGCCTAGTCTTCCTTCACATGTGCACGCCAACGGACCAGGCCCGCGGGTGCCGCGTCTCCTCGGTACTGAGGCAACAAGGCACGTGTGCAATTCCAACTCACCATAAACGTTGTCGTAGCCTTGAGACTTGTCGTACTCCGACATCGACAACAAAAGGCTCCTGGGGTCGGACTGGGCCAAAGGCCCGTTGTCGTAGTAGCTCTGATAGCTTTCGACGATCGATGTTGGTATCCCGCAGTCTTCGTCAACGACCACGAATGACTTGCTGTCTCTTCGTCCGCTCTGCACAGCCTGAGTCAGCCAAAGTATCGCACTGTGTGGCTGAGCCTTGCAGGCAGCAACGCACAGTCGGTCCGTAGCGACTATGTTCGAGTTGACAACAATGTAGTGATGGACTGCAACGTACCGGATGACGCATACGTCCGCCGGATGCCAGCTTTGCGAGTGATCACTTCAGTCAAACAAGAGGCAGCTGGCAGAGGCAGTCTGCTGCACTTGTACGACCCAGATGATGATGTAGGGCCGTAGGATGGCTAAACAGGTGCAGGGATGAGCAGGGATAATGAAATCTGCGAACGCCTGGTCCAAGCAGACAAGCAACTACCCGCTCGAGACATGCAGAATTTAGAATTTAGAGGGTCGCCTTTGATGTAAGTATCAGAAGCGGCCGTCAATCCACAATCGATCCTGAGGCGTAACGAATCTGACGATCAATCACAGGCCGTATGCGATCTAGATGGCCTCGCAGTCGTTCGCAGCAGATTGCAGGGATCTCCCGATGTTGGAACCAAGGTGCTGGCGTTCCGCTACTGTACGTTTCCGCACCGACGCCGAGCGCGGTATCAAGGCGACACCTCCGTAGGGACAGTGTTTCTGATGATGTAGAATGAACACCTGAAGAGAGGTTAGCTGATACACCGGGCCATGCTGCCGCTCCACAAGTGGCAATCGCACCGTCAACTTACCAAGGCAGACAAAGGAATTTGGCCAAGCGACTTGAATTCCGTGGCTGTCGTCAGTGTCAAACAATGCTATGTCGAGAAGGCGACTTCCAAGGTGCCGCACCTCGAGCAGAAGCCTTCCTGCTATCAATGAGGGCTGGAAAGGGAGGGCCAAGCAAGGAAGTCTGAGGCGCTCCAGCAACTTCACTACGGATGTTACCGATGTCTCCAGCAAAGGCCCAAGAGGACCAAGCTCGATGCCACTCAATGCCAGGAATGCCGTCTCAGAGTGAGCCTATCCCGTGACAACTAGCTCTGGGAAGGTGACAAGCAAGTCTTTGTGTTGCCGGATGGTGTGCTGGGCCAGTGGAGGAGCGTTGTGGAGGAGCGTTGTGGAGGATGCCGTTCACCCCGCTCGATGGCTGCGTGTCGGTAACGGTGGATGTTCGCTGGTCTGGCTGAAGTGGTTCGCGGCGCTGGCGTGGTAGCTAACCGGGTCGGTGGAGTCGGCCAGGGATGGCGACCACTGTGTTGGAGTCTGAGCCAACCGCTTCTGGAGGTTTCAGGTCGTCTGAGGTAGTTCAGGAAGCGGTTACGGAGGAGATTTAGGTATGTCTAGATTGGCACAGAATGCCAGCAGCGAACGTGGGATTGAAGACAGTGATGAAGTGCTGCCGCACAAGGCAATCAATAATAACCGATCGAATGACGAAGACGACGATCTGTATCTGGCCAAAGTGACAGGACGTTTTCAGATACCGGAGGCAAGCCAGAGGGGCAAAAGGCCATCCATACAAAGCCGAAGTGGCAATCCGAGCAGCTGACTGGCTCAGTGTACGCCGGCCAGACCTGCCATGGCAGCGCCGCATTGCGTCGTGTGAAGCACTGAGGCTCTGTGGGAGGTATTCCACTCTTAGGGCCGATCAGGGCAACATAGCGGCAGTTGCACTGATGCACTCCTATATTTGGGTTAATCCTTGCGCAAAGCAGCGTCCGTGATGAAGCTTAAAAGTTTAACATCACTACTACAGGTAGGCCACTGGCCGCGATAGAGGAATGCGCTGCGGTATTCCTCCGCATTGTGCGCCTTTCGCAGCTCCCAAGGCATTGCGCCGTTTATGATCGGGAGGCGAACCTGTCGAGTCTCCAGAGGAGCACAGGAGGGGAGCCGTTGGGCAGCCATCACGATGGCAAAAGGATACACAAGCGTTCGTGAAGGCTATCCCTTGCTGCTGCAGACGCGAAGCGAAGCTGCGAGTCGCTCAATTGATCAGGCGGCTCCGCGCCATTGGAGCAGTGCGCTGAAGAAGTGAAGCTAGCTGACTTTCCGGCCACCTGTTCCCGCCTAGGCCCTGGAGAGTCGGAGACAGGGAGATGGTCAATTGTGTAGTCGGCCGTCAAATGTCCTAAGAATAGCTATAAGGTAGATTCGCTAGAACTAGAAGGCTGCTAGAGGCGCAGGCCGCGCAAGAAGCAGCGCCAAGTTCCGCCAAAGCCAACCATGGGTAAAACCCCCTGTCGCGCATCTCCCGAAATCATTCCATCTCCTCTCAATTCTCTCCCTTTTTGGCCGGACAATGCTGCATTGGTGCATTATGCGACCGCTTCTATAGGATCTGTGCGAACGTAGGTACCGATGTTGTACGGGATCGTCAGGCACCATCTCGTCTTTTATGCGAGCCGCGTCGCGCTTGGTGGGGGCGTCGAAGCGAGGGATACATCCGTACCTTGTTTCTGCGCTTTTTCCAGACGACAGGCCCGCCACCAGCTCGTTCAGCTTGATGAGATACGTAGGATGACATTCCCGATACCGCGCAGCTCGTGAAGAAAACACACGCCTATATCGAGAGCAAACGCTTCGACCACCAGACCTCATCTCGTATATTCCTCGGCCTGCTCCTGGTACACGCAAGCGCGTAAGGCCATTACTTGTACCAGGCACTACTCCACCGCCAACCTTCCGCAATAGGCTTGACAGGATGGCACGTACCGGTATACGTACGGATTTCGGCCTGGTGTAAAGTCTTCGCCTTACTAGGGTGGTAGATTGCGATGCGACAGTGCACTATGACTTTGACTCAAAACGGGTATAACGACCACGAGGCTACCAAGCCTACCAAGTACCAACGCTTGGAACCTGGTCGTGTGGGCTATCATCCATCATCCATGGGCCGACTCATGATCAGGTCTGCACAACCGAGATGAGGGCCCATCGACGAACTCGGACTACGACAACGGCAATACTGAAGCTTCACAGCCATCGAGGTTGCGCGTAGCGATGAGCATCGAGATTCGATAGGCGCAAAGACGCGTTTGGAACTTATGGACCGGCTGATGTGAACACTCGACCAGAGTGACGAGGTCTCTCGCGATACTGTGTATACTCCAACTTCCAGCGTGCGCTACCAGCCTTGGTGGGCCAGGTGGTGACTCGAGTCGCAATCACGGGTAACGGTAGTAACGGTGCGACTAGCGTAGAGGCCGATGAAGGGGAGCCTTCTTAGAAAAGCCTTACCGAACGAGTTAATGACAATGCTCTCGAGAATCGGTAGTCGTCATATCGACGCGATTATGCCGACTCAGCATCGCTCGAACTCGAGTCGTTACCATCTTTGCGCGAATTCTCCTCGTGCCGTTGCATCTTCCCTTCGATCAGGAAAACAGCCCTCACCATGCTTTCCATCGACAGGCCTGCCAATCCCGCAGCTCGCTCATATAGCAACTTCACTGGATCTTCAAGGTCATCCGCGCTTCTGTAGCGCTGGTAGAAGCTGCCTGTACGATTCACTTCCCTGGCGTCGGTTGTATGCTCGATGATACGCTTGGACTTCAACACACCCTGCGATTCCCGCAACTTGTCCGTGATGGCTTGATCTGGAGCTGTGGCCGTGAGCGGCTCAGTAGTTGATTGCGCACGGTCATTACCGGCTGGAAAGAGTTGGAAGAGCGTTCTTCGAAAGTCCGCTTCCTTTCCAGCCTTGCCATGCTCTCGGATGTCTTCACTGGCAACATTCTGCTCGAACCAGTCCATGTACCGGTCTAGCTGGTCATCGGCTGCTTGCAGCGCATCAGCCTGCGAGAAGTCCATCATCTTTTGGTAGTCTGGTCTCGGTGTCGGTTGATGCCCAAACGTTTGAGGTTGCAGCTCTGCCCACGGCGCCCAATCCAAAGCCAGGGCGGACATGTCGCTTGCGGAGGATGGGTACCTCTTCACAATGTCGACCGGAAACAGCAGCTTCGTCGTTACGACGATCAATGCCATCATTCGCGCTTCGGGGTATCGGAGCACAGCATCCTTGGAGCCATGTTTGCCATTGAGCTTGAAAGCGAAGTCCAGATCCAGTACCCGTGCCAGTCTCTGCGTCGCCGCAAAGATCTCGATAGGTAAAGCGAGCTCCCTGACCCAGCGGTAAAGGATGAGAGGATGATTGATAGGAGGTAGCGCCATCCCAAACTCCGAGCTGAGCGTTACCAGCAGACCGAGTATGCGGTCGTGAAGCTTCTGCGGCCTGCGGAGTTGCTGTGGCTCCAACAGGTCTTGATAAGTCGCAGGTAGTCGCTCCCTCATGCCTAGTGGTACTTCCTTGGCTGCTCGGTAATAGAGTAGCTCTCCATTGCTGACCCATGCGTACATGTCTGCCACCGTAACAGGCTCTCGCAATAACAGCACGCCGGTGTAGCACAGGCAAAGCATCTCCAACATGTTTGGCGAGCCATCTGTCCTTGCGCGGCTTCGTCTCCGGCTGCGATGCGATGTCTCCGAAGCTGAAGTCTCGCCCTCAGACTGCGAGCTGAAGAGCTGGGAGTGCCCTTCCGTCTCCGTTTCCGAGTCGTAAGACACGCGGCTTTGCAGCTTCTGCAATCGCAGCGCCCATAGATCTCGTACAAGTGACTGTCAGCCAGTCAGTATCATTGAGTGCGTGAATGATCGCTTGGAATATGGACATACCTCAAGCTCTTCAGGCAGACCCTGCACCTCAATGAGCCATCGCAGCTGCTTTCGCAGAACCAGTTGCAAGCAGAGCAAGTAGTGCTCGAAGGCGCGTGGCCCACTGAAACCAGATGCTGTACACCGTTAGTATCCATGCAAACATCTTACGTCGGGCTGGATGGTTTATGCATACCTTTGCTTGCAATGGACTCAGCGTCGGAGTCTTTGCGTCGAGATTTGCGGCCAGCGTTGACAAGTTCACCCGTATCTTCCGCGACCACGGTACCACGCTGCCATTGTCGTTAGTTCGCCAATGAACGTATGTGAGACCGGCAACATACCTCTGATTGCCGGTGGCCTCGGTGACAGTATGTATAGCCGTCGTCCCCGACCTCAAAGCGTGTAGATCCGCAATTGTCGTAATCGCATTCTGGACGCTCGTTTCTGGAGGACGACATGATTGTTGTCCCGGACGTGGATGCGGGTATTAAGGTGTTTGGATCAAAGGTCAGGCAGATGGTGCCGGTTCAGCTTCACGGAGGGATGCGCAGCGGCTCGAGACAATGATGCCTCCCAGGGATTCGAAAACAAGGCATGACCTCGAAGATCCAGGCAGTGGAGCTCAAACGCCTCTAAATCAAGGAGACATCGCGCAAGGTAAAGGCCTTTCAGTGTTGGTGGTTGGAGGACAAAACACGGATTGAAGAGACTGATTGGATATACAAGGGTTAGGGTTGGGGTAAGCCGAGTCTTTTACGGGTGGCGAGACCGCTCAATGATGCACAAGAAGGCCGAAGGGCACGGTATTTGCGCCATGAGACCGCTTTCAGATCATAGTCTAGCTGGCAGATGCAAGCAACATGAAGCCGATGCGCTTCCTGCTGGAGAAAATACAACCGCTCTCGCTATTCATTTGCATTGCATTGCGAGACGTAGCCGTAGCCGCGCCAACTCCAGCAATGCCACAACCTTCTCGTGACACAACGTATATCCATTTGTCTCGTGAACTTGCCCATGCGTGATTTTGCAGTTCTCATCCCCTCTCGACCGCTCGTGGTGGGTGCGATATGCTTAAGCGCCCTTTGGAGCCTCCTTGGCATCCATGGCCATCTCCTCGCCCATGGCAGTGAGGACAATGACGTCTGCATGCTGGTTAGCACAGTTGTGAAGTAGCTCATTATGGTGCTAGTCTTACTGGTGTCCTTGTTGTCCTCGGTGAAGAGCTTGTTGATCTTCTCGCCGACTTCACCATCTGGGACCTTGACATCGTTCTTCTCCTCACCGTTGTCGGTCAAAAGGTTCAAGAAGCCATCCTCGGAAATGTCGAGCTATTGCCCACTATCAGCATACTGTCCGCGCGCTCTCCTACTGAATGTATGCGTATCCACTCACGAGCTGGTACTCCTGGCGACGGACGTTCGGGACATCCATGTTGTGGGTGGACGGCGACAAGTCCTCCAGCTTCTTGCCGGTGAACAGGTCAATGGCGATCAAGTGGACCTTGGCGTGGCCGTGCTTGCCGGTCTTGGAGGTGGACATGTCGACGATCTTGCACGGGCGGTTCTTGATCACGACGAAGCCGTTCTTGCGCAGGGCCGAACATTGCATCGGGTACGTGAGCGAGGCACCGGCATCGGCGCTCTCGAAGGTGAGCTCATGCTGTGTTGCGAGCGAGTGTCAGCCGGGGTGGTACGTGGCGACGAGTTGTGACGGTATGGCGCAAATTTGTGGTTATGGCAGTGGTGGTGGTGGGGTGGTGGAGGGGCATGGGTATGGAGGATCTTACCTGCGCATCGTTGTTGGGAGCCTCGGCCATGTTGATGAGACGGTGTCGGGTGTAGGATGAGAGAGGTTATATGCGTGGGCGTCGTGACTCCGAGTGAGTGTTATCGTCGGAGGAGACGGTTTGGTCGGAATTGAAGGTCTTTGGTGGAGCGAAAGGGTCTAATTTGGTGCGGATGAAAATCCACTAGCGCTTGTGATTTCGGCCGTGATTGGCCCAAGAGCAGTACCAGAACGCCTGCGTACTGACAACATGTCCTGCTACTCTCAGATTCTTCGGCATCATGACACACGAATGATGTCCCATGAAGTGCTGGCATGTGGCTAGAGCGCTTCTCCGGGCAGTCGTCCCAGTCGACACCCTCGGGCTCGCCTAACCGCGCCTTCTCACCGGCGCCGAGGAGGTCTGTACAGCTGGGACCCAGCACGCTGCCTCGACGACCAGGCCTCGCTCCGAGAACATCTTCGCTCTCTGTAGCGTCCTTTGGTGGCTCGGTGGAGAGCTTGCCGGCTACGGCCAGGATACCCAATGGCACCAACCTAAGGAATGAGCTGGCTGGCTCGCCGGCGGGAGACGTGTCCGACCCGCTGGACGTGTTGCAACAGATCTTAGGGCCGCTGAAGCAAGAAGAGACACCGCTTCCGAATGGAGTCCATGTCGAGGATGAGCAGCCGGCCCGGCCTGTGGAGGAGATCGAATTCGGTGGCCTTAGTCTGGAAGAGTTTGCGGAGGCCGGGACCGCTGTTCCAAAAACACAGACTACAGTAGGTATACCGGTCGTTGAAGATTTCGAGACCGAGAAAGATCGATTCGAAGACTTGCATAAGTCGATCTTGGCCTGCGATGAGGTCTTGAAGTCAGTGGAAACGTACCTTACCAACTTCCGAGCCGACTTGGCTGCTGTGTCTTCGGAAATTGAGCATCTACAGGATCGCTCAACGGCGTTGAACAACAAGCTGCAGAATCGCAAGGCTGTGGAGAAGGTGTTGGGCCCGGAAGTGGAGGCCTTCGCAATACCACCTGCCGTTGTTCGCAAGATCACAGAAGGAACGGTTGATGATGCTTGGGTCACCGCACTCGAGGAGCTTGAGAAGCGCTCGAAAGCTGTCGATGCTAAAGCGAAGGATGGCAAAGATGTCAAGGCAGCCCAAGACATGCGGCCTTTTGTAGAGGACGTTGGGACTAAAGCAGTGGAGCGCATACGTGACTATGTCGTTGCACAGATCAAAGCGTTACGCTCACCGAACATCAACTCGCAAGTCATACAGCAAAACGCCTTCTTACGATACCGGAATGTGTTTGGCTTTCTTGCAAGTCGGCAGCCGCAGCTTGCAGAAGAGATCTCGCAGGCATACGTCAACACCATGCGTTGGTACTATTCCAGCCACTTCGTGCGTTACAAAACGGCGATGGACAAGCTCAACGTATACTCGGTTGATCACGGTGATGTCATTGGCGCCGATCAGGCCGCGAGAAGGTCGACGAAGCCGGGCGGAGCGCATGATGTGTTCTCCATTGGCCGTCGAGCCGATGTAGTCCGCACCACAAACGACGCAGCCCTCCCCTCCTTTGCCGCAGAAGAGGACAAAGGCACCCATTATCTCGAAGTCCCCTTCCGCGCCTTCAACCTCGCGCTCGTCGACAACGCGTCCTCTGAATACAGTTTCCTGACCGAGTTCTTCGCCAAGCAGCCGTTTCACGCAACCAATAGGAAGTTCAACGAGATCTTTATACCGACGTTCCAGCTTGGGCGAGAGCTTACCAAGCAGCTCATCGAGGGCAGCTTTGATGCGCTGGGTATATTGATCTGCGTGCGCCTGACACAGCACTTTGCGTTCGAGCTCCAACGCCGCAAAGTGCCTGCCGTCGAAGGCTACATCAACGGCACGAACATGCTTCTGTGGCCTCGCTTTCAGAAAATCATCGACGCGCACTGCGAGAGCATACGCAAAGTCACTGCCTCACTATCAGGCAAGCCAGCCGGCACCGCTCTGAGCTTGACCTCGTCGCCCTCCACGGCGCAGAGTACCGCACCTCATCCGCTGACCCAGCGCTTTGCCAACCTACTGCAGGGCATACTCTCACTGAGTAGCGAGGCCGGAGACGACGAGCCCATCTCTCACAGTCTCGGCAGGCTCAGAGCGGACTTTGAGGCCTTCCTGATCAAGCTCAGCAAGGGTATATCGGAGGCGCGGAAGCGGGACCGATTCTTGTATAACAACTACTCCCTGATATGTACGATCATTGCGGATACGGAGGGCAAGCTGGCGGAGGATCTGGGCGGCCACTTTGCGGACCTTAGGGATAGCTTGAGTGTTGACGGTTGAGAGATCACTTATTGATGCTTTGACCTCACCGACTCCTCCTATCCTCCCTCGCTCCGCGTTCAGGATGCATCTCTGTTTCGCCCACGTACAGGTGGTACCCGTCGTCAAGCGGCCGCTAGCTTCTCGGACAAGCTTCGACCACGCGGTGATCTCGCCGCCTTCTTCGCCGCAAACGACGCAAACGCCGCAACGGCCGTATGACTATCTCCACCTTCTCTCTAGCAGACTAGTAGCAGTGCACAACACAAGTCTATCGACTATACCACTTTTCTCTATGCCAAGCAAACGGCTACTCGCAGTTGCCTGCCCGACAGCGCACGCAGCCGGCTATAAGACCATTCCACATCTCCGTTCGTCACCGCCAGCGCCAACGCCAAGGCGTCCCCGCTTCGCAGCTGTGCCCGTGCCTGAAGATCAGTCACCCCGTGACGCCAACTGCCGGCTATAGAGCTCTGGACTCCACCGCAACGGAGTTTACGATGTCAAGACTCAAGAGCTTTGTTACCTGACCGTTTACGATAAGTCCTTGGCCATCAGACTCCGGCAACAGCCTGCCTGGAGCATTAGTACTTATACTCTGCTCATAAGTCCGTTCCCACTCGTGCCACATCTTCCTTGCCACACCTCCAAGCTTGCCTTGAGCACTCAGACCATTCCCAGACCACACAAAGGACCACTTCATCAGCCAGCATGGATCTCTTCCAGCCAGCGCCAGAGCCCAAGACGGAGCTTGGGCGCTACCGCATCCTCTCATCCACCGCCGGCATCCGTGCGAGCCCGCTGCAGCTCGGAGCAATGAGTATCGGGGACGCCTGGTCCGGATTCATGGGCTCAATGTCCAAGGAGCAGAGCTTCAAGCTATTGGACGCCTTCGTGGATGCCGGTGGAAACATGATTGATACTGCGAACAACTACCAGAACGAGCAGAGCGAGAGCTGGATTGGCGAGTGGATGGAGGAGCGCAAGAATCGTGATTTCATGATCATTGCTACGAAGTTCACGACGCCGTACACCACCCACAAGGACGGCAAGGGCAAGACTGTGAACTACTCCGGTAACCACAAGAAGTCGCTGCACCTGTCGCTGCGGGACAGCTTGAAGAAGCTGGGCACGGGTAAGTCCAGGTTTCCAGCGCATGCTTGCGAAGAGTGCTGATTCGGGGCAGACTACTTGGATGTGCTCTACGTCCATTGGTGGGACTGGACTACCAGCATCGAGGAGCTGATGGACTCCCTCGACGACGTCGTCAAGCGTGGTCAAGTGCTGTACCTCGGGATCTCGGACACGCCAGCATACATCGTCAGCGCTTGCAACACCTACGCTCGCGCCCAGGGCAAGACGCCGTTCAGCATCTACCAAGGCCGCTGGAACGTGATGCTCCGCGACATGGAGCGGGAGATCATTCCCATGTGCCGCCACTTCGGCATGGCGATCGTAAGTACTGGAGCTGCGAACATTGGGTGGCACACCGGCTGACTTGTACCCTTCTGTGTGACAGGCGCCATGGGACTCCATCGGCGGCGGCAAGTTCCAGACCAAGAAGCAGATCGAGGAGCGCAAGAAGAACAACGAGGGGTTGCGGTCCATGATGGGCCAGGGGGGCCAGAACGAGAACGAGGAGAAGATGTCCGCTGCGCTCGAGGAGGTTGCGAAGGAGCACGGATTGGAATCACCGACCGCCGTGGCATTGGCATACGTCATGTTCGTCACCCTCCTGTATCCGACTTAAACCCCATGTGAGGATTTGTGCTGACATGTATCCCAATCTAGGTCCAAGGCGCCTAACGTCTTCCCCATTGTGGGTGGGCGTAAGGTGGAGCACCTGCTGGCCAATATTGACTCACTGAAGATCAAGCTGTCCGACAAGCAGATCGAGAAGTTGGAGAGCGTGATTCCGTTTGAGGCTGGCTTCCCCAACAACTTCGTCGGCGAGGACCCGCATGTAACTGGAAAGGCAGGGCCAATTCTTGGTGGATCTGCTCAGATCGCTTTTGTGAAGAGCGGCAGGCCGATTGGGCACGAGTAGACTACTAGTATGTTGCTGTGGACATGGCACGCTGGGTCTCGAGTTTGGCAGTTTGTCGCATGAGACAGTGGCACCCAGCATAGACCGCTCAGTCGTAGGAGCAGGACGTCTGCCTGTTCAATACATTGATAGTACGATCATGACGACCATCCACATGGCACTACCGCAACGCAAGTTCCGCAAGCTTCCATCGGCCTACAAAGCATAAGTCGATTGCTCACGCTGAAATATGGCGATCTGCAGCCGTGTGCGTCGGCTTACTTCGTCGACCAGAATTGCGGTACATCGTAGGGGTACTCAATGTGCACCCTCCCATCGACCCATTCGTGCTTCACAGCATCGTGGACGCTGATTGTGTTGAACCATTGCGGGTGGCATGTACACGCGCGCCCAACCCTCAACCCCTGGCTCAGCTCCGCCACCTTGACCGTGATGTCGGCTGCGAACTGCGGCAAGTCCTGCAAAACCCGTAACGCATGTTCCTTCGTCTCGGGCGTGCCCACGTCGTAGGTTCCGAGCATCCAAGAGTCGACGCAGATGTCCCGCAAGCCCCGATCGCTCGGCGGCGTAGTCTCGTAGACGGTGTTGATGGCGGTGAGCGTGTCTTGGGCTCTTTCCTTGGCTTTGCCAACTGCTACGCCGAACTTCTTCATCGCCAGGGTCTTGAGGTCACTGACGTCGTACTTGTCGGCGACAGCGTACACGGCGGTATTGATGAGCATCGGGCTGCCAAGCTTCGCGTCTGGCTTTGGCTCGTCACTATAGTCGAAAGCGTAGAAATATCCGATTATGAGGTCGACCGCCTCCGTGTCATCCTCCATAATCTCGATGACTTTGCTTCCAGACTCCTATGAGCCGTTAGTACCACCGACGGCAAAATTGGCGTGAACGGCGACCCAACGCACTTTGAACTCGCCCTCGAAGCATTTCTTGAAGCAATCAGAGTGGCAAGAGAGGATGAAGCGGTGGACTCTATACTCCTTCTCGCCGCACTTGATCACGAAGTCGGCGAAAGCGGAATCCTTCAGCAGGCTGTGATGGAAGTCAGCTTATGTCGTCTTGCCTTGCAGGAGAGCAGTAACAGATCCTGACCTCTGCGCCACGGTCCTGAACTTCGCGGACTCCATTCTCTGCAGGACTACCGTTACTATTCTTGCTGGTAAAGACGTCAAACCGTGCAAGTGAAGAATGTGTGCCTTTCATGCGAGGAGCTGTTGATCTTGACCGAGAGTGGACGTACCTGCCTAGTCTGCCAACAGGGCTTAGTGGCGTAGGATCACATGCATACAACAGGCGTTTGACAGAACTACCTTGATGTTCGAGAAACCCAGGAACAGTATAAAGATGGACTTGAGCAATGCCGTATCTTTCATAAGCGCAATGCATAGGTACTGACCGCTAATGCCTATATCGACAACGCCAATCTCTGCGCCGGTTCTGCACCAGCTTCATCATCCACATTTCCACTTCCGATGGTGCGCCTTGCGCCATTACCTTCTGTAGCACATGCCTTTTCCGCCTCTCCTAGTAATGTCACTCCTTCCGTTCGAGCAAGTCGTAGGTCGCTGTGGGTCATCGCTTGTCATCGTAGACCACCTCGTATCGCGTCGTGGGCTTGCGCACTCCAGCACCGAGTGCGCAGCGTCCGGGCTTGATGAAAGCTCTACTGAGCCTTCTTCGGCGCCGCCTGCTGGCCGCCCGAGACATATCTGTTGATGTCGGTCGAGTCGTGCGCCTGCTTGGCCACGCCCTTGAAGCCCTCCCAGCCCTGGCGAACGGCCGGCGGGACGTCCTGCCTCTGCGCCACGGCGTCACCGCGGGCGCCCAAGTGGTGGAGCATGCCCTGCACAAAGGTGCTCTGGCTGATGCGTGCCCTCAAGAAGACGGTGTAGATGGCGATCAGGATCCAGCTGCCCTTCTGGAACAGGAAGGCGGAGCCGAGGATGCGGAACCAGAGGGCGATCTCGAGGCCGGCGACGAGCGACATGGAGGCATCATAGTAGTCCTTGACGAAGCGGCCGATGCTGTCGGACATGGCGGAGCTCGCAGGCTTCTGTCCAGCCGGGGTTGGTGGTGGCGGCTGGATGGTGGGCAAGAGGATGCCGCGGGTGTAGGTTGCGACGTGGAAGATGCTGTAGACGGCGAAAGGCAGGAGAGCGAGAGCGACCTGGCGGGAGAAGAGCCAGATCAGGGCCATGGCTGTGTGTGCAAAGTCAGTCCGCTGCACGTGTGTAACGCCATTTGCTGCTGCACTCACCCAGGTATTGCACATTCTCATCCGTGAGCAGCTGCACCGGCGAGCCTTGTCCCTTCCCGCTCTTCTGGCGCGCGCGGTAGCCCTTGAAGACGACGATGCCATAGGTGGCTGCCGCCGCGATGAAGGCGGTGCGGTAGGAGATCTGGGCCCAGCGGCTGTTGAAGTTGAAGGTCACGTAGCTGAGGCCGTACCTAATGGTGCATAGCAGCAGGGTGACGTGGCCGACGAACCAAGCGAATCTGAAGCCATTGTCAATGAGTGCTCACTGGTGTGCATGCATGAGCCTCGAGAGCGTGTACATACTGCAAGGTCTGCGCGAGCCTGAGCAGGCGAGCCTGCAATGGCTCGTTGCCTGATGCGGGCGGTGGTGGAGCCATTGGGAGATCGGTGTCGTGCTGGTTGCTGTGCTGGGCTTGTGATGCGAGCTGGGGATGGATGCTTGATTGGAACGAGCAGTGAAGTCAACGAGCACTGCAGGGGGGGTGGTTATGGTAGGGAAGTGGGAAGTTTCGAAGTACGTGTTCGGTGTGAGGGTGAGGGTGAGGGAAGAAAGTGGGAAGCGACCGGTGACGAAATGCCCGCGTTTGCGTTTGCGTTTGCGTTTGCTGACAGTGGGTCTAAGGTCCAGCCACAGTCCACTTCGGGCAGTCTGAGTCGGCCGCTGCGACGTAACTTCTCTCTCGAGTGCCGGGTGCGAGTTGCGACCCTTGCAAGTGAATGAAGCACCCTCTCGGAATTCACTGGCAAGAGGCGGATTGGAGATGTGGATGGTCACTTGCACGTGCTTCCTCGAATCCTCGCGTCGAACAGCCACGCACGTGTGATCATACTCCAACGGCCGTAAAGTAAGGTACCTCCTAACAGTGAGGTGATTTACATTGATTGGCGCATGGGTGCCTTGTTGCCTGAGATGTCGCGTGCGTGCGCTTGCATCAAATCGGACAGAGTTCGGAGTGATCAGGAAGAGGATTAGAGGAAAAGGGCCGTCCCAGCGCTTTTGCGCGCGAAGCCACGCCGAACCGACTCGAAAACACGGAACTTTTGCATTTTCACTTGCAGCACGCGAATGATGTGACAACCAAGCGAGCGTCGGCGCGCCCTTTTCTTCCTCCTCACCCGAGGATGCCTCTCGTGGTGTCCACACATCACCTTCCCAAGCTTCGTCGGTAGCGGTACGTAGCGACCATCCGCAACAATGCGGCAGACATGCATCTTCAGCGGGTCGAGTCACCCAAAGCTGGTCGAGGCTATCTGTGACCGGCTGGGCATGAAGCCTTCAAAGGTCGACCTGAAGAAGTTTGCCAATGGCGAGACGAGCGTTGAAATACGTGAGTCGTACACCGCTGGTCAACGTCGAGCTCCACTGACCCGCCTGCACACCAGAGGAGTCCATCCGCGACAAAGATGTCTTCATCGTGCAGAGCGGAAGCAGCGAGTATGCCAATTCGTCTCAACACCAATGGCTGAGCTGACTGGTCAGGATCAATGACAATGTCATGGAGCTCCTCATCATGATCGCAGCCTGCAAAGGCGGCTCTTCCAGATCAATCACTGGTCAGGCACACCGTTCCTCTGGGCTTCAGACGGAAGGCTGATAGGGTCACAGCTGTCATGCCGTACTTCCCATACTCCCGCCAATCGAAGAGGAAGTCGCACCGAGGTGCCATCACGGCGCGCATGCTTGCGAACCTTCTGAACGTTGCCGGCGTCAACCACGTCATTACCATCGACCTCCACGCCAGCCAGATGCAAGGCTTCTTCAAGTGTCCCGTCGACAACTTAGTTGCTGAGCCATTGCTGGCCAAGTGGCTGAAGGCGAACATACCGGAATGGTGGGAGGCCGTGGTCGTCAGCAAGAACCCGGGCGGCACGAAGCGAGTCACTTCGCTTGCAGATGCATTGAAGCTGAGCTTCGGCATCGTCACCACGGACCGACGGAGACCGCACATCATGGCCAACAGCATGTACAACAGCGCCATCTTCGAGAGCATGGGCACGGACGGTACGAATGATCGCAGAGGACTCGAGAAGGATGCAGAAGACGCCGAAGCGCGCATCCACAGCGCAGGGCGGGAGAACATTGCACCTATCGAGCAGGACTTTGCTCACCGACGGACCTCCATACGCACGACCTCGGATATTACAGACACGAACCAGGGTAGACCTGGCCGGGCACGCGCTGCTACTGCTGCTATACCACCCGCTGTCCGCACACGCTTGACTAACGGGACCAGCGACACACCATCAAGCCCACTCTCACGCTCGACTAGATTGGACTCGGTTGGTGCCGAGGATGGAATACTACCTGACAACCTCGCCGAGCTAGGTTTGCACAAATCCGAAACAGCGCCTACCATTGAGCAACCCCCGCCTGATGAGGATGGCTACGAAGAGCCAGCAGGCGAGGAGGATTCCGACGAGCGAGCCCGTGATGTCATCACCGGCCGTCTCATTCACGGCCACATTGTTGACGATAATGATCCACAGTCACCCAGTAACATATCGGTACGCTCTGGCTCTAATGGCAACCATGGCGGTCAGCGTGGCTCCGGTGCAAGCGACGATGAGCCTCTGCCGGAGGCGATGATGCAGAGCTTCATGTCCACCACGTCCGCGCACTCGCGCATGGCGCCTCCTCAGTACGCACTAGGTGGCACCGGTGACGCCACGGCTTCTGACGAGGAAGAAGAAGAAGCGCTCAAAGATCCGGATGTGGAGAGCACCGTCACGCTAGTGGGCAACGTGCGCGACAAGCCAGTGCTGATCGTCGACGACATGATCGACAAGGCCGGCTCTTGGATCGCAGCTGCCGAGACGGTCGTCAAGCGCGGCGGTGCGACGAAAGTCTACTGCATGGCCACCCACGGTCTCTTCGGAGGCGACTGCTTGCAAGAGCTCAACGACTGTGATGAGATTGGGGCTATCGTCGTTACGGATGCCTTTCCTATTCCGGATGAGAAGCGGCGGCTCACGAACAAGCTGGTGGTGCTCGATGTCTCTGGCTTGCTGTCCGAGGCCATCAGACGAAACCACCACGGCGAGAGCATCAGTCAGCTGTACCAGCATTTCAATTAGCGGCCGGCAGCAACATTCTTGCGAGCGGGTCAGCTTATGGCGTTTGGGTGGCATGCGAGGTGCGGTGCACATATGGATGGCGGTGGTACTCTGCCTTACCATAGATGGGAACGAGCTCGCTGGCTTGGTAGCTGGCTCTGAGCGCATAGAGCGCCGCATGCACTACGAAGAGGGCTGCAGCAAAGTCGCTGACTGACTGACTCACTGCACACAACAGCCCCACCAATCTTCTCCCGTCACTCATTTCTACTTCCGTCAGATTTACCCACGGTAGGTGGAGCAACGAAGCAGCCAGTATGTAACTTGACATGACTTGACTTGACGGTCAGTCAACCAGCGTCGCAGGTCGTAGGACTTGCCCGAGCTTTCTCGCCTTCACTGCGCACCTTCATGAGATCGCCGCGGAACGGAGCGTTGGGACAGTGAGGATTCACCGCCGGGGACAGAAGGCACGCTTCGATGCCCGCACGCTCCTCTTTTGGAGTGGGTGGGTGGATGAGAGGCGGGCAAGAGAACGAACCGGACACTATCAGTTCCAATTCCAGATTTCCTTGCTTCTCCTTTTTCTCTTTATGCTATCTATCAAGTGTGAAGGCAGTAGTCGACGATGCATATACTGTGCAAGGAGAAGCAGGCTTGGTTTGAGCTAAACCACTAAGTACATGTACTCTATTCAGCTGCTTTTAGGCCCATCTCCTCACATCCAAGCGCTCTCATTTATAGTGCACCATCAACATCAACCATTTGGCTGGTACAATCCTGCGAGTTGCTGCATCGTGTCGTCGGTGCTGGCAGTGTGGCTGAAGTTTCCATCGCCGTTCCTGGTCATCTGCTGCGTCAGGGTTCGCCGGTGGCGGTAGCAGTAGTCGAGCGTCGGTTTTGGGAGACACGTGGTCTTGTCGGAGAGCGTGCAAGGCGGCAACACGCCTCTCCAAGGGACGGCGAGAGGAGCGTGGTGTCGCAACGCCCACCAGTATGCGGCGAGTGGGTGTTGCTTGAAGAGCATCGCTGTGGCGTCTCTGAAAACCTGGACCATGTTGGAACTACTGGAGAGCTCACAAGCTGCCTGATAGCGATTCATGAGGTCGCGTGACGCTTGGTCGTTGGATTCGTCCGGCGCCCATCATACCCCGTAACGGTCCGCCCCATCATGGCCGGGATGCGAGCCGGAATGTGCGACATATCGGGTCGGCACCTCAATCCATCTTCACGCCGATGACCACGTCGATATACTCCAGCTGGCTCGTTCCGACCTTCGTACCCTGCGCGCCGTCGTTCGCGGTCACGTACATGTCCGGACACCCCTTCCGAAAGTACTCGGGCACTTCGGCCGCGAGGCGCCGGCACTGCACGATCCGCCCATCTTTATTCACCCTCTGCAAGGCCGCAGGACAGTCTGGCAGCTTGTCCACGCCGCAGCCACCCGCAGCGTCGCCGGCGTAGATCATGACCGGAACGCTGACGCCGTGCTCGAGGTCGACGTCGAAGTAGTCGAGCCCGTCGTAGCCGTCGAAGGTGAACTCGACTTTGGTGTCGTAGATGCGCCACTCTGGGTCTAGTGCGTCCCTGCCGTTGGGGGCGAGTCCGGCGTACAAGGCACCGCTCCACGTGGGGAGGAAGGTTTCCATCAGGCATCCATTCTGCGCGAGGGCTCTGTCGGGCGGCAGGTAGGCATTGAGCTTGATATCCCAGCTCAGGAAGACTAGAGGGGCGTAGTAGTTGCATATGCGGAGAGTGCGGGTGCAGGAGGCGAGGCTCGCGAAGAAGAGGATGGCCGGCACGGCACGGAAGAGAGAGAACGCCATGATGGTGTCTGGGTATTGTGAGCGAAGTCTGTCAGAGGTGGAAAGCTCTGTGGCTGCCAAAAGATGCTGCTCAACGTGTGGCAAAACAGAAACGAGGAAGAAGAAACAGAGACAGAAGCAGGGGATTTAACACTGCGAGAGAGCTAGACCAGAACCGCGCGTTGGTTGGGATTACAGGAACAGCACATGGTGAGTAGTGTGGAGCGACTACTACGGGTATGCCCTCGGTTCAAGCGATTGCGGTGCCTCCCTAGAAGCAAGCTGTCTTTGCAATGTCAAACGTGTTTGGTGGATATGGAGCTGACGCGATGTCGAGGGGGTAAGGAAGGTGAGTATCCGACTCGCGGCGAGCGCTGATGTGACATTTCTGCAACATCACCTCAAGTAGAGGTCCGTCAGCGGTCCACCACTCTCCTGGGTGACTATCATGAAGTGGAGGTTTGACAGACTCCACTCGGCTCCGGTCGGCTAGCGGCTATCCTTCGTTCAACGATGTGGGAGTGCTGAGGCGACATACTGTAAACCAGCACGGTAGCACATGCTGATTCCTGTTGGTCCGGAGATGACTGGCCCCCACCCGGCATGCCTCTTTCTTGGGAAAGATTAGTGCGAGGAAGTTGGCTTCACCGATAGAGGAGATGATGACGACACGGTGGACGTGAGAGTCTCGGAAGACGAGACGAAGGAAACACCTCTGCTGAGAGGTCAATCATGCTCTTGCAGCCGCTCTACACCCGGAAGTCTGGTCGAGATGCCTTGCCCGAGCCGAGGGCCTGCTGGGCTTCGAATGACGGTTTACCTGTCGAGTGCAGAAATGCAACATCCATTCTGCGAAGCCGTATCCATGACCGCCTTCTGTCTGAACGAATAACACCGACGGGCGTCTGATCTGGTCACTTTCCGGTTTCATATCAACGCAGTGTCATGAAGATGAAAGATAGTGGGCCTGTTGGGATGTCTCCACTCGAGGTTCCTTCTAGCTGGTACAGGTCTGCCAGCATGATGTCGCGCTCGCATCATAGCCATGCCGCACAAAGTAAAGGCATAGCTGCAGCCTTCACAGTCGACAACAGCCACCCACCAAACTTCGCCTGCTGCTATCCAGAAACGCGGGAAAGGTGCATGTATGTCTGGACGGGGTATGACTCCACCCACGTTGTAAAGCTTGAGAAGCGCCATGTTTCTGATCACCCGTGGAAGACATCCCGGAACCAGCGCAATGTGCGACTCTAATCGGCTTATACATTTCAGCGTCGACCTGTCATGGCGCAACGATCGCTTGGTTGTGCTCAACGGCTTTAGGCGTTTTCGAACTTCAAAAATGGTTGTGCGCGCTCAATGTCTTGCTTTTCCTTATCATTGACTGAACGAGGACGCCCGCCGGCGGCATATTACTACATCCAGACCTCAACACGCCAACATGCAATCCTCCTCCATGTCTCTGGCCACCACGGCCCTCCTCCTCGCCCTTCTCGCCTCCACCGTCTCGAGCACGGTCATCCACATATGCAACCACTACGTCGACGAAGTCCATCTGAGCTGGGATGTGAGCGCCCCCGAGATGAGGCAGCCGGTTCACACGGTGCTCCTCTACGATCAGTGCGTGGATGAACAGATGCTGCCTGGCTGGAGCGGCGCGTTCTTTGCTGGCCTTGTGAACAATTCGCACGCCGTTGGTGGTTGGCGGAATTTTGATACGAAAGTGGAGTTCTCTATCAATCCCGCTGATGGAGTGGACTGGTTTGTAAGTTACAGTGTTGCGCACAACCGCTTCCCAACATGACTGCCACGCGGTGATGCCACTGGCATGCTGTTCAGTCGCTCTCCGATGGCGGTCAGAACACATTGTCGCGCATGGGAAGGGTGCGTCCTGTCCGGAGCATCGGCCGGCATTTGACACACAGGCTCATCAAATGTCTTTCCCGTAGGACAAATCAAGCTGACAAGTCGTGGTAACACAGGACGTCAGTCACATCGCCGGCTTTTCACTGCCCATGATCGTCTCTGGTGGCGATGTCGTGGCTGGCTGCGCGGTTGATAAGCTGATCAACTGCCCGGTGGGATGGCAGGCCCGACCTTCGCCGGATGGGCCAGTCGTCCAGTGCCGCAATGACGGTTCACAGGCCGCCTATGACTTCTTTGTATTCAAGTGCCCGAACACGTACGTGAGATTCAACGACGATGCGCAAGGTACGAAGGCGGCCACGGGTTCTCCGAATTATCTGGATGTCAGCATCGGCCTCGGGAGTACAGGGGTTGCTGCGATAGTGCCACCGAAGGTCGACAGCTGCATTGCATGTACTGCAGTTCCTCCGCCTTGAGGCTGCACCGCCGACAGTGTGCAGAGCGGCGTTTCGAAGCCGCAACCGCGCCACCCACCAGCTCAGATTCTACTCCGCACTGGACGACAGGTCGGCCGCTAGGTCGGACCGACACGCTGACGAGTGGTTGCCTGTCCGGCCACTGCTTCTCGTGCACCTTGGCTACCCATCGCCGCATATCGCGAAGGATCGCCGCTGCATTTCAATAAGCATTCGGGTGGGGAAAGCATGCACAGCCTGACTGAGCACTGCGTGGTGGATCAATTTGTGAAGAGACACTGAAGGATCATGTTTAGGCGAGACCATATTCTGCTCCTGAGTTCTTATACAAGACAGCAGGGAAGGGCGTACTAGGCTTTGATCGGTCAGTCATGCTCACGTGCAAACCTAAACGCCCCCGCTTGCCTAATGACAACAGTGCTCGGTACTCTGTGTGTCGCAGTTGATGGCATTGTTAAAAAACGAGTTGACACAGTCTTGCCGAAGAGGAAGTTATGACAGCTAGACTTTTCATGCCAGGCACACCCCAGCCTCTTTCATTCCACGTGGCACCAACATACTCGGGAGGTGGAGCAGAATGTTAAGCATGAAAGAAGCACTTCATGAGTACGTAAGAAGGACGTCGAGGAAGCCAAAGAAGCTCATTGTTTGCTGTGACGGTACCTGGAAGAATTCGACTTCCGCTTTCATTACTACCTCCTCGGTCATACCCAGCTGGTGCTTCTTCTTCCCGACTAGGAACCCCGACGAGGAGGTGCCATCTAACATCACTCGCATCGGTCGAGCCACCAAGCCTGTTGACAGCAACGACCGACCGCAAATCATCTTCTACCAGGCCAGCATTGGCACCCAAGGCGGGATACTCATGGTTGGCGCTGAAGTATGTCGGAGGTGACGAGGTATACCTGATCGGACTCAGCAGAGGAGCATACACGGCCCGCTCTGTTGCCGGCTTGATGCGTGATTTTGGGCTGTTGACATGGGATGGTCTGCTGTACTCTCCGACACCTCCAATGACTGGGAGAACAGCAGTCAGAAGGGTTACAAGTCGGCGCTGGCGTAGAGTGATCCTACGTTCTCGATCACTTTGAACCCAGCAGATGTGACGGCTTGGATCACAGCGTACAAGGCCAGGCTTCGCCGAAAAGGCTACGCTCTACCGGATGATGTTCCCATCCAAGCCATTGGTGTCTGGAAGACCGTCGGCGCTCTCAGGATCCCATTGAACCCGGTCCTGCAGCGTCTCGGTCTTACGTTCTCCATCCGGCCTTACCGCTCCTTTGACACGTCGCTCAGTAACGCAGTCAAGTTTGCATTCCGGGCGCTGGCGCTGGACGAGCAAGGCAACGCATACTATCCCGCCGTTTGGGAGCGGCCACAAGGTGTGAGTACTGTGCTCCAGCAGACGTGGTTCCCTGGAGTCCATACAGGTGTCGGCGGAGGCTATAGGGACACTGGGCCGTCCAACATCACCTGGGCATGGATGATGTCGCAACTCGCTCCCTTTGTCGACCTTGACTCGACCTACCTTCGTAAGCAATTTGGCGCCAACCGAAGCTTACTGAAGATGGAAAAAGCGCCGCAGACAGCGCTGCAGTGGGCTGCCTTGCAGTTGCTGGACTCCACGACTGGGTTGAGAGCGCTGCTAGGTGTCGTGACTCGCACGCCAGGCCGATACCATCGCTTCGATCGCAGAGCTGATTGGCCCGAACGGCATCAGCCACTCATGGACACGAACGAGCATGTTCACTAAGCGGTGCGTTCGCGTGAAAGTACTGGCGGCCTGAACGCTCGGAACAGAATAGCGTCGTACCGTCCTCGGGCCTTGATCGGTTACTCGCTCGTCGCGAAGGAGGGAGATTCAAGCCCTGGGAGTGCAATGTGGAAATATTCTGATAAGGATGCCGACGCTGTAGAAACCAACTGCCCGAGGACAAGCTGGGTGTTTACGGGAAAGACTTGATCGAGTGCTACCGCCACGATGGTCTCAGGGCATGATGTTCGTTCCGTTTGGTGATGCTGGTCACCCATCTGAAAGGCGTACAAACGGCATCCTCAATCATCCCAGGTGCGGTCAGGGTGATGGACCCGGACCTAAGTATCTGTGATATGCACTGGCTTGGTGACAGCTCCGGTTCATAGAAGAGTCAAATCTGGGCACATGCAAGCAGCCGTAAGGTCTGGCATGTGAATGTCCTTCGTTCCGAGACGAGACAATGTCAGCAACGCGTCCTCCAGCAACCTCTTGTCAAGCCAACACCACGGCCACCGCAGTCGCGCTTTCCTTATGCAGCGCGAAGCGCAGATCTGGTCAGAACTCCGATGACGATGGGCCCTGTGACGACAACGCGAACAACCCCACGAGGCGAGCTCTCTCACTGCTCGACCGGAAGCTGATATGGCAGCACGTAGGTGAGCAATGGCCCGCGGGGCCGAACTATCATCGTCCAAACGGCGGCCGCTGGCTCGAGGTCGATGTAGGATCGGCGCAGAAGCTGAAGCCTGGAGAGCTAAAGGGATGTTTCCAGATAGTTGGGAGCGATAGCTCCGCGGACCGGCGGGGTTTGAACGGGACAAGAAGGATCAGGAAGAAGATGAAGCTCGAAGACCTGAAGTATATGCTCGTGCTGGTCTGCACCATTAGCTCGAAGAAGAAGGTCGAGGCTTCTTGAGCTTTGCGCTCAATGATAGTGCACGCGGCCCGCTGCTGAACATCAAATCACTGCATATTGAGCAGTATGCGCGGTATTGGGGTTAGCGAGACATCTGATGAAAACATCTGAGGAGGTTGAAGCGAAGCTGGGCGTGGAGAAGCTCATGCTGAACTGCTTCCGCACGAACGTGCGAGCTTGCTCTTTCTTTCCGCCCATCGGCTACGAGAGGGAGGCGCGCTCCTATGTAAACCAGCTGGAGCTTGTTTCCTCATCGAACCCTCCTTGATCACCATGACGAAACGCAATGGAGCTGTGGGCGACAATGGTGTACCGCCACAGTCTCCAGTACAAGCCAGAGCTCTGGCACTATAACGGCTGAACGTCGTGGCTGCCAGTCATCAACCATGAGTTGGTGTGCCTAACTTAGCAACGGCCGTCAACGTCTCGACGAGGCTGGGGTTTTGGCAGCCAATGGCAAAGGAAGCAGTTGTCGAAAGAAACGCTGACAGTCTTGCGCGTCCAGTAGATCGACAACGTTCTGAAGAGTCGCCGGCAGATGCTGATGCAGGAAAGGCAGAGGGCTCACAGACAAGGAGTAACATTGACCTCGCACGAGACCCGCGTTGTGCCGACCACAGGCTTCTGAGCAGGAGCCTCGAGTGCACGTCATGGAGTCGAGGGCATGATACGCAGCGTTGCGTGAAGCACCTCACGCAAGGTGACGATGCACATTGTGCCTGTTATTAGAAATGCGTACCGTCTCCCACTCGGATTGCAATGTCCACGGCTCGCCACATATTGACATCAGTTGGTCAAGAGTCTGTAGATTGGTGTGGATCCAGGTTGGAAGACCGTACCACAACGTGCAGTACCACTAGCCCCGTACAACGCCGCATTATAATGCTCCATGTCACTGGGCTCTGCAACCAGTATCTTACGGAACGCTCGACCCTGCAAATCAGTGCCAGGCGAAATGCTCGACCCTGCAAACCAATGCTGGGCGGATCTATATCAATCTTTCGCCCCCGCACGTGTTACTCGACCTTGCAAATCAGTGCCAGGCGGAACGCTCGACCCTGCAAACCAGTGCCTGGCGGAACGTTATTTGTCCTTCCGCCACCGTACTTGTTACTGGACCCTGTAAATAAGTGCTGTGCGGAGCGTATTTTACGTCTCGCCGTCGCACGTGTCACTCGATCCTGCAACCAGTGCCATGCGGAACGCTCTTACCGAGCTCCAGATCGGCGTCGGCTGTGTCCGCTGCAGTGTCGGGCGCCAGAAGGCTGAGCTCTGCCCGGTAGCAGCCGTGCTCGACGCGTGACCATGCATCGTGCACGAGGTGGCTGGCCAGGCAGAAGCTCGACGATCTGATATGCTTTGGCCGCACCTACGTATGGACAGTCAGCCGTCTTGTTAGTGGAACCCGGCCGCCTACGGAGGTATGTTGTGCCTGTATGTCACGGGTCCGAGTCTCTTGACCACCGGCTTGGCGTCCAGCACGCGATGCAGCATTCTACGCCGTGAGCTCCTCGGACGTATGCCATCGCGAAGCGGCGAAGGGCGACATGGAGGAAGATAGGAGCCGCCACTTATCTCGACCGCCAATCAGCCTGAGCTCGGACGGCAGAGAAGCTCGAGATCGGGTGGACCATCCTCGCTCTCCACGACTCCGGGAAGACTGCACGTTCTCCCACTCGAGCCTTACGAACAAAGATCGATGCGAGGTAAGCACCGAGGCACATGACGACTCAGCTCGCTCCCGACTGTGGTAAACATCGTGTCTTTGGTCAGGTTGAAATGCGGGTACTTATGGGAAGCCTAGGGCAGCGCCAA
Organism: Oleoguttula mirabilis; assembly: GCA_035135055.1. Lineage (NCBI taxonomy): Eukaryota > Fungi > Ascomycota > Dothideomycetes > Mycosphaerellales > Teratosphaeriaceae > Oleoguttula > Oleoguttula mirabilis. The sequence continues at coordinate 332,006 of JAVFHQ010000024.1, read as the reverse complement.
GGAGGGAGCCTCCGTATATATCGCATTAGCTTAGTCTTCCCAACCACGACATGAAACTCCGGAAGGTACTGCTGACCGGCCACACAATGGCGGTAACGGTACAATGCCATTGGTGCACGCAGACTCACTGCCTCGGTACGTGGCCAGGAAGTCGGAGCCGGTAGACTGCACCGTTACTCTTGGAGACCGAAGCTTTAGGAAGTGTCGCCGACTCCGATGCAAGTCCTAGGAGGTAGTCCTGGCTTATGTATTTGTCTGTCCTATACCTCTCTTCCCACATCAGCGCATGCCGATCGCTGCATCTTTATGCCCTGTCCTATCATCAGTATCCGTCTACGTAACATCCTTTGTCGAAACGCTGCTGGCCGGCGATGCGACATCTTTAGATTCGTCGCTTCCTACGGAGACACATCGACCCGTTGCCAGCTGGATACACCACTCTATGCATGACTTCGGTACTGCCCTGAGTCACCCGCTCCAGCGTCGAAGCAGAAGACGCCGGAACAGTATTCTTCCCGGGCAAACTGCTATGAGGTTACAGCTTACATCCCGCTCCAAGACGGCAAATGGCACGCTGCGGCCCTGGCGGCTGAGCAAACGCTCGTGCCATTGGCTGCGATGGGATGCGGGGACTCCACAAAGCGGGGCACGAGGAGGACAGCCAAGAATCGATGACCTATTGTTTCTCTCGAAAGAATTAAGCCGAGGGCTCAACGTCTTGTCGGGCATTGGCACAAACAAGTAAAAGGGCGAGTGCTGCGCGCGTGACGACGTGACGGCGATCTTCTCCCTTCTTTTCGCTTTCTTTCGCCAGCGGCCAACTCAACCCAACGTCGACCATCAGACCGTCGCGAGCATCGGCAGTGGAGCCGCCGTTGACACGCCCCAGAGTGCCAGAGCATTCTGTGGTATAGGTCTATCCACAACCAGCTAACAAGACCGCTCCAACAACAGCAGACATGGAGCACGAAAAAGACAACGCCTACTCGCCCGAGTACGCCGAAGAGCGCGACGATGTCGGCTTCCCAGCCGCCGGCCACACGCCCGAAGAGAACATGAGCGCGGGCCGCTACCTCGCCACGCGCTTCTCGTCGCTCAAACCGCCCATGGACGAGGTGGAGAACCCGATCAAGCTGCTCGCCAGTTTGAGCGGCAAGCAATGGCTCTTCTTCGCCTGCGCCTTCATCGCCTGGACGTGGGATGCCTTTGACTTCTTCACCGTCAGCCTGACGGTCAGCGAGCTGGCGGCCACGTTCGACAAGAGCACCAAAGACATCACGTGGGGCATCACGCTCGTGCTTATGTTCCGGTCGGTGGGTGCGGTGACGTTTGGACTAGCTGCCGATCGGTTTGGGCGGAAGTGGCCATTCGTGGTGAATAACATCCTCTTTATCATTCTGGAGCTTGGGACGGGGTTTTGCCAAACGTATAAGCAATTCCTGGCGGTGCGCGCGATGTTCGGTATTGCTATGGGTGGGCTTTACGGCAATGCCGCTTCCACAGCTCTTGAGGACGTGCCGGAGAAGGCGCGAGGCCTTATCTCTGGAATGTTACAGCAGGGCTACGCCTTCGGCTACCTCCTCGCCGTCGCCTTCGCGCGCGGGCTCGTCAACACGACGTCGCACGGCTGGCGCCCGCTCTTCTGGTTCGGCGCCTGCCCGCCAGTCCTCATCATCGCTTTCCGCCTCTGCTTGCCGGAGACGGACAGCTACATCGAGCGGCAGCGCGTGAGAGCAGCGGGTGACAACGTCGGCAAGACGTTTGTCAAGGAGGGCAAAGTGGCACTGAAGCGGCACTGGTTGCTGCTGATCTACCTCGTGCTGCTGATGGCCGGCTTCAACTTCATGTCCCACGGCTCGCAGGATTTGTACCCGACGATGCTGAGCAACCAGTATAACTTCAGCGCCAATGCGGTCACGGTTACGCAGGTTGTGGCGAACTTGGGCGCCATGACGGGAGGGACGGTTGTTGGGTATTTCAGCCAGATGTTCGGGCGGCGGTTTAGCATCATCTTCATTTCCATCATTGGCGGGGCACTGCTGTACCCGTATGGGTTTGTGGGGAATGAGAAGATTATTGCCGTGGCGTTCTTCGAGCAGTTCTGCGTGCAGGGCGCTTGGGGTGTTATCCCGTGAGTCCTGCCTAGCGAGAGTGCTTGAACGGAGAGGAAATGGGAGAGCTGACTCTTCTTCACTAGGATTCACCTCATGGAGTTGTCGCCAGGCAGCTTCAGGACGTTCGTCGTGGGTACGAGCTACCAACTCGGCAACCTCGTCTCGTCAGCCTCGTCGACGATCGAGGCGACGATTGGCGAGCGCTTCCCGCTGCCGGCGAAGCATGTGGATGGCAAGACTGTGGCGCGGTACCAGTACGGCATCGTGATCGTGATCTTCCTGGGCTGTGTTTATGGGTATGTCATCCTGCTGACGTTCCTGGGCCCGGAGTTCAAGGGTCGATCTATGGGTGTGGTAAGTCTATTGACCTCTCATGCCCCACGGTCTGCTAGTATGCTAATGTGATCAAGGCGCACGACCACGACCTCGAGGAGGCGGCTGGGCGCCAGGCGGTGGAGCAGGTGGTGCATGCGCCGGGCAACCGCAGTGGTTCGGATGATGACCAGATTGCTAAGGTCTAAGGAACGTCGGAGGTTGCGGGTGAGGCTGTGAGATGTGATGGGCCAAGATGTTGCGATGGGATCTAGCGGCGACGACATGATACTAACGAGCATGAGCAATACGAGGAACACCGTGTAGACACCTGACCACCCCAAGTTCCCAACGTCCCACAACGCTAGTCTCAATCGTGCAGTGTGCCGTGATACCTGAATGCCTCAGGCCACAGTTATGCCCCCACTACGCACTCTAGAATCGCTGGCCGTTCATGGAGGATTAGAGGCGTGGACTGGCATTGCCTGCCTCTTGCACCACACTCGCCATGGACATCACCGCCTTCATCGCGCAGCGCCGGGAGGCTCTCCTCATCGGCGACTACAACACCTACCGCGCCCAGCTCTCACGCCAACTGCAGGCCGCCCGCAAACGCCTCGGGCTCGCAACCCCGAAGCGCGAGAAGTTCAGCAAGAAGGCGGTCACGGCAGGCGAGATTGGCGGCAACCATGAGTTCGCGCACCTGCTGCTGCTCACCAGCGAGCGGGCGTGGGCGCATGCGATGCACATGAAGACAGCGCACGCCGAAGAGAGCAAGGGCATCACGGGCAGCACACGCAGCCACATCATCTCGCGGCTGGCCAAGGCGGCCAAGGTGGCGCACGAGCTGGTCGGCTTGTTGCGGGTGCCGGAGAGCAAGGGGGGTGAGCGGGACGTGCTGGAGGCGAGGGCGTACCAGGCGAGCTTAGCGGGCGGGGAGGAGTTTGAGAAGCAGGCGGAAGGGCAGCGGTCGGGCGATGGGCAGGCGAGCGCGAAGAGGTGGGAGGCGTGCTTGCGCCTGTATGCGGTGGCGAGGGTGATATATGCCGCGCTGTATGAGAAGGAGCGGAAGGAGGTGTACCGCGAGATTCTGGCCAATACCGTGGACCCGACGATACGGTATGCCGCCTACCAGGCGCACCTGTCACGCACCATTGCCATACCGACGGTAGCCAAGCGGTACTTCCCGAGAGACGACACGGAGCTGGTCGGGCAGGTGGAGAAGCTGGACCCGTACGCGCTCAAGGACAAGCCGACGCCGAAGACGGACGGCGAAGAGAAACCGACAGCATCGCCACAAGAGATCCCTAATAGCGTCACCTGGCGCGGCCGCAAGGCCAACATCGTCGACGCCTCCATTGGCCAGGCTCTCGCCTCCGTCGGCACAGCAGAGAGCAGGCTACGCTCCTACCTCTCTGCCAACCCCACGGCTTCGGCACGGGACAAAGCGGCAGCCTACGACGACATCCTCATCGCCTCGCAAGATGCCGCGGATGCCACAAAGCGCGCGGCAGACGAGCTAGAGAAGGAGAGAGTAGACGAAGGCGACTCACGCATGCAAGACCTGCGTGTGACGAGTCTGGCCGTCAATTACGATCTCGTGTCCTGGCGTGTCGGCCGCAACAGAGTGCTCATTGGTCAAGACGACGGGCTCACGTTCTCCGCACAGCAGCAGAAGAAGCAAAAGCGCTTACGCAAAGACGGAACGGCGTACGTGGAGAAAGAGGAGCCGCGCTCACGCAAGCTGGCGCGGCTGAGGGAGCGAGTGGTGCTGTACGACGCCACCATCCAGAGCATTCAATCTGTCAAGGACTTACGAGGAGCCATGCGGGACGGCACATTCGTCTCCGAGCTGGACGGCAAAGTGGCGTACTTCCGCGCGCTGAAGTGCCTCAACATCAGCTACTCGCACACGCTACTCGGTAACCACCTCAACGCCCTGGCGCTGCTGAAGCGCGCGGTGGACTTGCTGGCCGCCTCGACACCTTCTCCTGTACCAGCATCGGCACAGAATCCCTCGGACAAGGATGCACCGCCCACCACCACGCTAGAAATTTCGGTCCAGGCCGCAGAGGGTCTGCAGAAACAGACGGCCAACCTGCTGGCGCGCACGCACGCTCTGGTCGAGATGCATAAACTAGAGGCCAACGCTCGTACCGCCGCTGAGAAGCAGCAGACGTCCGCTGCGCCTTTGGTGCAGAATCTCAACGCCTACCCGACCCCAGGCGTCCGAGTAGATCTGGGCAATTTGGTCGGCTATCCGCCGCGGATCCAGCCTGTGCCGGTCAAGCCTCTCTTCCTCGATGTTGCTTGGAATTACATTGAGTACCCTGGCCGAAAGGCAGAGGCGCCGGTTGAGGAAGCAGGGGCGCCGCCAGTAGCGGATACGCCGATGGTGAATGGAGGTGAGGAGGAGAGTGGGGAGAAACCGGCGGAGAAGAAGAAGGGTGGGTGGTTTGGGTTTGGGCGGTAGGCTTGTATGGCGGCGTCAAGGTGTGGGTGACGGTTAGCCTGTCTGGTCGATGGCTACTGCACGGACGGAGTGGAGCACACTGCCTGTCTCTCCGGCCTTCGTGGTAGCTGCTGACGCTACAGGAAGGGTGGAGTAACGGTCGCGCATGATGCTTGGCGTCTTGTGGCACAGAGTGAGCAGGCTGTCCGTCCGTAAGAAAGCGAGACGTGTTCACGATGTACGGGAAGTGAAGATGAGGTCGGTTTTGAGTTGCATGACCGATACGTACGGTTTGACCTTCCAAGGCTATACGAAGCGAGTGCAAGCCACACTCTGCTAAGAGGTTCACACATGAGGCGTGATGGAGTCTAGCAAAGAGGTCTCGACTCTCACCAGCAAAGCCAACACCAGCCAGGGATGTACCGGATTTTGGACACCGCGCAATGTCACGCATGCATCATCCATCCAGTTTGACAACATCCAGATGGGACTACTTCTGAGTCTGCAATTGGAAGGCATGGCAGTGTGTAATCTTCAGCGTCGGCTACGTACAAATTTCGTTCTTCCTGTTGCACATCTCTCGTGCTCCGCTACCTACTCACTTTATCCCGAGCAAGACCCAAACCTGCCCACTACCCAAAAACGCCGCCCGCTGTCCAAACTCTCTTGACCGTTCCAAACCCTATGTACTTCCTGTACGGATCCACCATCCAAAACTCATCATCTAATCGATGGAACCAGAAGTCCTCGTCATAGCGTGCTCATTGGCACACACCCATCTCACCTCTTCCCCCAACTACCCCTCCCCTCTTCCGCCACCTTCCCACTGACGTCCCGCCGACTGCGCATGCTAAATTTGCTCTCGGGCACGTACAGCACAGCCTCGTCGGCGATATCGGCACCGCTCCTACTGATGACTCTGGACTGCTTCTCCGGCGACGGTGACCTGGAAATCTGTGGAGACGGAGGAAGGCCGTAGCCACCACGCACACCACGCTGGGCGGCGGCCAAGTTACCGTAGTACCTGCCCTTGGGTGTGCTGGCACCTTGGTTGGCTTGGCTGGTCTGCAGGCTGGGCGCGCTGTCCGAGTAGAGGGATGAGCTGGCCGTGGCGTTCGAGGCGGCGGTGAGTGTGCGGCCTACACCCGTATCGCCAGAGTGGTCGTAGTCTTCGGCGTCCGGCATGGGTGGCGTGGGCGGGTGCATGCCTAGCGGCTTGAGCGCCCTCGTTTCCTGTCTGCCGACCGGCTCAAAGGAGTCGTGGCGGTCGTGCGTAGGCACGCCCATATAACCATTCTTCGCAGATGACTTCGATGGAGGTGCCGGCGTATGCTGCCGAGACGGCGAGCCCATGTCGGAGACGTCATCCTCGAGCACATACCAGTTGTCGTTGAGCAGTGCCTCTTTCTGCTCTCCTCGAACGTGGGAGTAGTTCGGCGCGGCGTTGGGGACAGCGGGACTGCTGGTGCGAGCCGTCATGTACGATGCCGGTCTGGGCGAAGCGTTCTCGGCACGATCTGGAGAAGCCATTGGTGGTAGCTCGAAAGTGTCGACGAATGAAGAACGCTTAGCCGGGTCGCCGGAAGCCGCGAAGTCGGTGGCAGAGACGTTTTGGCTTGAGCGCTTCGACGGCGAGTGAGAGCCGCCACGAGTGCGTACTTCCAGTTTCCCGTCTGCACGGACTTCGTATCGGCTCCGGCGAGGATTCCTGACGGCCTCCTGGTACACGACTTGCTGCCCGTCGTACTCGTGGCGAGACCAGCGTGCGGTTTCCGGGTTGTGGGGCGAGAAAGCAAGGTTGGTCTTGGAGCCTGTGCGACTGTCGCCAAAGGGCATGACCCTCTCCTGGCCATCGAGCAGCGAGTCCTTTGCTACAGACGTGCGAGAGGCATTGCCGACCGAGAACGTGCTGCCGCTCAGGTGTGCTAGCCGTTTCTTCTCTGCATCCGACAGCTCTGACGTCGACCTGTTGTTGCTGGAGAGAGTAAGCTCGCTGTTCTTGTGCTGGTGCTTCGATCCCCGAGGACGGCTAGTCAAGTTGTCTTCGAGTGGATTCATGTCCGGTGGCAACGCACTGATCTTACGGAACACGATCACCAGGTACACGTCGATCCCACAACTGAGGAGGTGTAGACCCGCGAGTATCACAGCGCCTATGAAAGTGCACAGTAACAGCAGATTTGTGTCGGCTTGGGAGGCGAAGAAGCTGGTCCAGCGCCAGTTCCCGTCCAGTACGCGCCCACTGGAGTTCTTCTCTTCAACCGGCAGCTGGCGATTGTTGTTGACAAGCAAAGTGATGTAGACATAGAGCGGGACGAGTGCGACGTCCATGATCAGCGCGAACATGTGGTAGCTCGCGCTACTGCCCGCCATACGGCCCTTTGCTGGCCGTAGCAGGTGGTAGATGGCATAGATGCCGATGAGGGAGTCCCAAGCTTGCTGTTCGTCTCGTCAGTACCCCGTTCATGGTGTAAGTAGCAGGAGGGCGGGTTTACCGGGATGCGTAGAAGATACGTCTCAGCGCCGCTCGTGCTCTTGATACAAATGGTCGCTACCAGTAGCCCCAGTGCCACCACTTCTTGAACTAGGCGGAGTCCGAACTGGACCCATCTTACGCTGACCACTGCCTTCTTCGTCGCTGCCGGCAGCGGCTTGTGTGCTTCTTGTGTTCCACCGACGACGACATAGCTGTCCGGATGCTGGTTGAAGTTGATGAGTGGCCCTTCCTGCTTCGGCCGTGGCTGCGACGCAATGGACGAGCGAGCGTAGGAGGCCTCGGTGTAGGCCTTGGGGTTGAAGTCGCTGTATGGGTATGCGATCTTGCGGTTGACGTTCTCGTACAGGTAAGGCAGGTCAGAGGCACTCATTGGAGCAGTAGTCGCTAAGGTAAAGAATGTGAACGTGGATGTGAAATGCAGATCTGAAGAATGTGAGATCGGTCTGTCTGTAAGCGAATGGGAGGGTAGAAGAGGGCTTTCGTTGTAGCGTTCTGTTTACCTAGCGGAGTCTTGCATAGCAACCATAAGTTCGTTAGATAAACATCCTTATCGGCCCCAAAGCCGAAATCCCGACCTCCGGCTTGTCCTTCGACCAGACTGACCAGCCCCGGAGGCAGGCTGGACGCTGGAGCTGACAAAGGGTGATGAACCGCATGCGACATGGCGACGCCATTCGATCAGCCCTCGGCGCCATCAATAACTCTACGAAAGCGAGCCTACCCGGAACGGACGCGAATGCTGACGCCTACCTACCCATTGGAACCTATTCAGCACACCGATAGATCACCTATACAGCATCCTATGAACCTCTTCCGCTATCGCTAAACTGCTCGTCAATCCGGGACTCTCAATCCCAAGCAAGTTGACAAATCCATCGAACCCCTCTTCCTTCTCGATGTAGAAGTCTTGGAACCCCTTCCCACTCCCCACCGCACCCAGCTTCCCCAGCTTCGGCCGTATGCCCGCGTAGTCCAGCGCCACAGCTTCAGTATCGATGCCGGGCAAGTACGTCTTGATGTCCCTCAACGCGGCCTCAAAGCGCTGCCTGTTTGATGTGGGTGCAAGGTCAGTTGGCGAGTCCACCCACTCGACGTCCGGGCCAAAGCGCACCCGACCGGACATATCGAGCGTGAGGTGTGTTCCCAACCCGCCTTGTCCTGGGACAGGAGCCGGGTAGACCAGTGTAGATGGTTTCGGGTATGACTTGGAGTACGAGAAGTACGTCCCTTTGGCGTAGAAGGGCGTACGGTGACGCTCCGGCGGCAATATCATGTTGTTGATGTCGCAAGCGTACAGTCCCGCGCTGTTGATGATGGTCTCTGCCGTGATGAAAGTGTCGTCTTCGCTTCCACTCTGCTCCGGGGTTTGGGGTGTTGGTGATGACGGTAATGGCTCGGTCGATCCAGGCGCTGCGGTCCATAACTTCCACTCCGACTCGCCAGCTGATGGTGCCTTGATTCGCGTCACCGGACTTACGAGCGCCGTATCACCTCCCATTTCCTCGAAATCGCCATGCAAAGACTGCATGAAGCCATGCGAGTCCACGATGCCTGTGGTCGGACTTTCAAGAACTCCAGCTTCTGCTCGAACATCCGGCTCCCGCTGCTTCGCCTCGTCTTTGGGCACAAAGCGAATAGGTATATCAACGCTTTTAGCAAAATCGTGAACCTTCTGCAGCTCACCCATCTGCTCTTCGCTCTGAGCAACAACCCACTTCCCGCAGTTCATATGCGGCACGTTGCTGCGCTTGCAGTAATCGTACATCAGATCCTTGCCCTGGAGGCATAACCTGGTCTTGAGCGAATCCTTGCCATAATAGAGACCAGCATGTATCACCTACCAAGCGTATCAGCACAAAAATCCCGTATTGATAAGTAGTCAAGCGACATGGCCGGGCAGGCTTACTGCTATGGCCTCCTTACCTCCGAATTCCGACTACTCGTCTCGCTTCCAACGATTCCATGCTTCTCGATCAGCACTACCCGAGCACCATCGACCTGTTGCAAACGTCTGGCAATTGCCAGGCCTACCGCGCCAGCGCCAATCACTGCGTGTGTGAAGTCGGCTTGTGGGTGTAAACTCGAGGAGAAAGACCGAGCGGAGTGGCGAAGCGCCTTTCCAGCGCGTTGTGAGTACATTCTCGCTCAAGACCAACACCGCAATGTCGACGCACTAGCCATCGCTACTCTTCGCCGTGGAAATGGGAGACGAATGACTAAAGGCACAACCAACGAGAAGGTCTTGTGCATCAGATATTCTTTTTGCTTCAGAGATTAGTAGTGGCGGTCCAATCTCGGAAGAGCGCAGCCATCAGTAGAACCACCGGTTGAGGTCCACCGGTTGAGGCCTAGACAAGCAGCAACTTCACAATGGAATGAGCAGGAAATTTCAAATATAGTCGGGATGAAATAGAATCGATTATATGAGGTTTATCTGTTACTACATCATGAAGAAGTGACCTCACGTGTTCTTCTCCTCTTCGCTCTGCCACACCACCCAACACCCCTTGCGTACCTTTCGCACCCACCTCCGTCACCTTCTTACCCCCATACCGCGACTAGCCGGCAGGGTTGGCACAGGAGAACGGCGTGATGGTAGTCGTAGAGAAACTCTCATGCATACTCACAACCGCAGCATAGATCCCGAGACCCGCCGCACCGAGCGCACCGAGCGAATAGAGCACGTCGAAAGTGTTAATGAACGGCTTCTTCATGTAGCCGCGCATCCAGCGCTTGACGCCGTGATCCTTGCGTTGAACAGAGCCGGTAGCCGGATCGTACTCCTCGTCCGGCAGTATGGAGTCCTTTTGACAGTTGTAACCGACTTTCAGGATTGCTATGGCATATATTAGTGTTGCTACTAACGGTTGAGGCGGCTTACGAGGCAGCTTACGTGGGAAGGTGTAGGAGAACTGCAGAATGCATGCCGCTCCGACAAATGCAGTTAGATTAGCAATTTGCGGGATGGCGGCGGCGACCACGAATGCGAGGGCCCAGTAGATCGGAACTATTGGCAGGCGCTCGTTAGCAACGGCGACTCGATACACAGGGTGGCCGACTTGTTAATCGGCTGCCAAGTCTGAGAATGATGGCTTTGCGCCCGGCGTTGCACTTACTGACTGCGACCCAGAGGTACTTCCCCATCTTCTTGTCCAATGCCGGGAAGTGGAAAACATCGCGCAGAACGGCCGCGTAGAACACCTTTACGCCGATGTTGCCGTAGAGCAGCGCCGCGATGAGACCACTGATGAAAGAGATGGCATTGCCGAGCGTCTGGTAGGAGTATGCGGAGCTGGGAATACCTGTTGGAAATCAGCTAAAGTTCAGAATAATGTCCGCCCGAGCTGGCGCAAAGTCGGTGTCGGTGAAGCAGGGCTGAGCCCTGGTATTGCGAAGACGTTACACACCTTGGTACGCCACGGGGTAAGTGAACTGTCCCTGGGCGCTGTAGACAACCATTCCCATGATGAGGTAGACGCAGTAGATGAAGATCTCGGCGCAGATGAAGCCCTTCCAGAAGTCCATTCTGCACGAGCAGTCAGTAAGAGTGAGACATGACGTTGGTTCGAAAGGTTTCATACGGTCGTCGCATCTCAGCCATCAGCTCGTTAAACAGTGTTGCACCTCCGTAGGCAAACACACAATTCATCAAACCGTTAATCTTGGTCTTCAAGGTGCTGCCCTCTGGCCAATTCGCACTGGTGACAACTGGCCCCTTGGGGATGTTGTAAGAAGCTAGATTAGCAGCGTAGTTCGGTGGTTCCGTATGGGTTACGACCATGCTGGTGACGGTTAGTCAGTATGTTGTCGGTCTCAAGAAGAGGCTGCGCACCGCGGCTACTCACGTCATTATAATAACGATGACGTTCAGCCATACAGCGATGTTGGCCAACCAGCTCAGCCTCTGCAGCGTCCGGATTTGTCCGAGCACAAAGCCAAGGAGCATGAAGATGACCTCGGCGACGACGACTACGCTACTGTCAGCCTTGGAGACCGTGTTCGACTCCAGGAACTAGGTGAACTCACAACATAGGAACCCATTTCCACTGACGCCAGCAGCCATCTGCGCAAGACCTTGACCGTTGCTCTCGATAATGAGCGCCACGTTCAAGAAAAACTGGAAGCTCTGCAGGATGTTGACACCAATTCGCGCTGTGTTCTAAAGCAGAAGGTTAGAACCCATCGTGTGTCTCACATATGGGTTGTACCCTTCGCTTTGCTTACCCCGTAAACCCGGAATGCTAGGTCGCCATAATTACGCAGCGGGTAGCGAGTGGAATCAAGTCCCACGAATTGATGCCAGAGCTGCAAGCCAGAGTAGAACGCAAAGCCACCGAAGACGGTGTACAGAGCGAAGCCAGGACCGTAGCCCATTTGTGAGATGGCCCAGGGGACATTGTAAGGCCCCAGAATATCGGTGGTGATGAGGTAGAAGATGGAACCTAATGCAGGTCAGTAAGCGGACGTCGTCGTTGTTGCAAGTGGGAGAACGCACCCCAAGTAGCGGTGCGTGCGGCCCTCTGCGCCTGATCCCACTCCGACTCTGCAATGCCGTACTGATCCTCTCTTCCTATGGAGGCTGGGGGTGTCACAGCGTCGCTACCATGCTTCTCGGACTTCTCAGACATCTCATGCCCGATGGAGTCGATGCCACTCGGCTCCACGCCGACGTTCACCGGCTTTTGCTTGTTGTGCGATCCTCTGCCGAACACCATCTTCGCGATTCCAGCGAGGCCTGCATTCTCAGTGCTCAGGCCCTTCTCGTGCTCGCGCGAGCGCTGCGCCCAGTAGTGGTAATCCTCGAACTGGATGCTCGAATCAGTGTAAATGACGCTGTTGCGCCGGCGGGCGTCGTTTGCGCCCGTGGGCGCGATATCGGCTGCGACAGAGCCGTGACGTCCCTTGCCAATCGCATCCGCCTCCGCACCGAGACGAGGGTCGGCGACACCACCGAGGTTGGCGAACGAGGCCATGCTGATGCCAGATGTGAAGTGAGCTCAGATGGTGAAGGTCACCAGCGCATGAGATGAGAGAGATGAGCGTGGAAACAGTGGAATGTTCAGTGCAGCAGAGGGGTCGCCGGTCATAAGGTAGCCACCGGGGGAGCAATAACAAAAGCTACCCACACGCTCGCGTGCACCACGGTACCACCGTGTCATTCTGCATGCAATAAGATACGTCCCATCCCATGCAAGCGCCACACCAATCGCCTGGCGTGCCGATAGATAAGAGTACGAGATGGTATACACAACAGGCCAGACAGGGAGGGGAACACGCGAGTGCGATTTGACAGGCCCACCCCAGTTGCAAACAGGAAGGTGGAGGATCCGGCTTCTAGAAGATGAACGGCAGCGCCACCCCATCTGGGTGGTAGGCCGAGCGCCACTGGCGTCATACTGCATCATTGTAAGCTCCTTCAAGCTTTGCCAAGGATTTGATTGGTGCGCCGCCGCTAAACCCTGGACGATGTGGTTGGAGTCTAACGATATTCATCCAGCAGCTGAGCCGATGGAATCGATCATATCGATGGATACATTACTAATAACCGACTCAACATCCCACGGCGCATCTCATCGGGTGCCCCGAGGTTGCACTGTTGCCTCGCATCCCGCATTACCTCCTATCACGATTGCCTCCTTCGACAGTTCGACGTGCGGAGGTTGGTCTTCCGACGTTTGAATCGGTTTGATCTTGTGACTACCCTCGGCAGCTTGGCTCGTCCGTTTGCCTCCTTCACCAGGCTAGGACTCAGGAGAGAGAAACCGCGGGTTGGAGATGGCCCGCGTGACTCCACGTTTCGCCGCTTCGCGGACGGCGAGCGCTGATATGGACGAGTCACGAATCCTTGTCAGCACGGTAGGATTGGGCCTAACGACATCACGTAAGGCCTCGCTGTATGGCCCTACCTACGGGCACTCTAACTCTGTAGTGAGAGACTATGCTACAGCCTACAGCCTATCTCCCACCATCGCAACCTCGCCAACTAAGCGAGCATCCGACCGCCTTATTGTTGGCTTCCACAAATCACAGGCTTCGCTGCGCAAGCATCCCCAACTCCGGTTTGCCCTCATACGCGTGGTTTACACCATAGACCCACTCATCCCTATCTCAGTCCACATCAGCCAGCGGCGTCTCTTCCATCAACTTCAGCACCTCCTTCACCATCTCTCTATTGTCCTGCCTGACCAGCCTCCTTCTCTCGTAACCGTCCGCCTTCCTAAGCAAGTCCAGCTTCACCTCGTCAGGCTCTACCCGCTCTGCATCAAGAACCGCCCGCTCTCCCGCGGCTTCAGCTTCGACTTGAGCTTCAGCCTCTGCTTTCCTGCGCGCATCGCGCCTTGCCTTTTCTTCCGACGCAGCCTTCTTTCGCTGCTGGTTGACGCCACTGCGGTGGCGCTGCGCGCTCGTCAAGAAGGCGTGGAGCCTCTCTCTCTTGTTGCCCATTCTTGAAGGAGGGCAATGACTCGCTTTGGGTGGGCTTGGGGTGGCGGTCGAAGTAGTTCTAGGTCTTGTTGTTCAAGGCGAACGCACTCAGGGAACTTTTGATTGGAGCGTTGCGAGTATCTCGAGAGGAGACTGTTCGGCAATACCACGACTGCGTTTTCGCTTGGGTACAGAGTGTCAGATTCCCTTGTGACGGGAAATGCAGGAACGAGCGAAAAAGTGGTTCATGTTTCTCGGGAACACACTGCGTTGATTCACTGCATTTGGTTGCTCTCGGTGAACGGATGTTCAACGATTACCTGGGCAAAGCGTGGTCCGGAAAAGGAGGCCGACATGACAATCGTACTGGTGATCCTGTGCGAGTTAGGCATCACTCGAGCATGAGGCACGCTACAAGCCAGGACCGACGCATACAGACAACAGAAGCCGCCCAATCGCAAATGCCAGTTACGATGCTCGTTACATTATGTGTCTCGTACCTATGCACATTACTGCCATCAAGGTCTCCGTTATTCTCCTGTTCAGTCAATGCTCCCGGTGGGTATCAGTACACTCAAACAAACGCCATCGCTGTGTCGTAAAATACCTTGGAACGAAGATGCGCGCAAAAGAAGCAGATGCCACATAGCTCGGCCATAATGCTTTTGTCCAGACCTGACCGTATGAATCATCCAGCGCCTTGCGACAGCGCGACCCCAAGTCCATCACTTGCCTTTACTGTCGTTGACGAGGCGCACATCCTCACCCTCCGCCTGCTCTTCAGCTGCCAGCCTCTCGATCTCCACCTGGATAGCCATGACCCAGTGATCCCTTTCCGCCCGACTCCTCGCTTTGAACACGACACTGCGGCCGGTAGCGCCCAGCTGACTGACACGGGTGAGCTTCGTCTTGGTCCGGTCCATCCTTCGATTCGGGTCCCTCTCATCGCTCTCCTGCTGCTCCTTTACATCATCCACAAACTGGCTCGAGCGGAACCAGGACTTGCTCTTAGCATGCCAGATGACGAATGTTGTCATCGCATCTTCATCAGTGCTCGTCCATCCGTCCTCGAGATAGATGCGCGGTAGGGCATGGTGGCCGGGAGTATTGCTGTCGAATGTGCGGTTTTGGTAGAGCAAGTCGTTCTCGGTAAGTAGTCCGCTATACAGATAGCAGCCCTTCAGATCAATCGCAGCGATGCGCTCATGGTGGATTTGAACCAGGCTCTTGCCGCTCCTCGTGCGCAACGTATCCTGGAAGACCAGCAAATGTCCATGCGAGAGTATAACGTGGCAGCGCGTGAAAGTAGTGTGCCGCCTCGGTTTCCGAAACAGCACACCGCTCAGGTGGATGGTCCGGCACTGTGCGATACCGCACATGTTGTATAGGGCTGGGCTCGCGAAGCTCTGATTGACCTCCCACTTGTAGGCAAAGGAGCCCACCATCGCCTCCGCACGCTCGTCGATCCGCAAGGCTTCGAGGTTCTGCTGCCGGACGAACTTGAAAAGGTCCATGTCCGCTTTCGCTCTGTGCTTCCAGTACCTCACGAGCTGCTTGAGGCGGTGCATCCACTCTTTCTTCGCCGCCCTGTTGTAAGCCTGTAATCGTACAATAAGCCCGTTATTCATCAGGAGCTCGAAAGTACGGTCTTCGTCTAACTCGGTTGTAGTGCCATCATCCTGCCTTCGATCTTGCCCAGCCTCATCGTCATCGATATCGAACTCGACATCACTGCCGTCATCGAGGTTTTCGTCTGCTGGGACAGCACCGCGGTGCATCTTACGCACCCGCTTGATGTCACACATGTTGACGAATCCATCACAGGATAGCAGCATGTCGACATTGCGCTCGGCTTCGGCTTCAGCGCTGGCATCGTACGCCTTTTGCTCAGATGCAGGTTTGACGCCGTCAACATCGAGCCATGAGATGTCTTTGCCATTCAATGGGTAAGGCTCGATGTCGTACGTTAGCGGCAGCTGGTCAGCAAGTTGCTTGCTAGATGGAATGTTGCCGTTCACTCCGGGCGCAAGCTTGGGCGGTGGAGGCGGTGTGGCGCGTGCAGGGCGAAGGAAGAGGAGGTACTGATTCTGCGAGGTGAAGTAGAGACGTTTGAAGAGCATCTTTCCCATACGCCGCGCGTGGCCTTTTTGTGACGTAAGACGTATGAGGAAGCCTTCCACTGGTGGCGGCTCTTCGAGCGTAGCGCCTTTGCGCGTCTTCGTGTTCGAAGGGTAGTGGAACTTCGGCCTCAACTCAAGGTCATGAGTCCTCTGCATGGCGATCGTGCCATACATACGCTGCTCGACGGCACCGTGCACCCACTCGAGCCTGTCGTACCTCTTCCACGCGAGACCGATGCGACCGTGGCCAGCCCACGCTTTCAACACATCATCCCACTCCGGTGACTGCTTCAACATCTCAACACAGCGTGCCACAATAGCACCCGCTACGCCTCGCTCCTCCTTGACAGCTTTGGCGAGCGCCTCATCATCGCCTTCAGCTGCATCAGCAAGCAATTGAGACGCCTCAAGCGTTCTGAACGGATCATCAAGACGCAAGCTCACGCTCAAGTCAGGTACGTTGATGCTCAGTGTCTGCGCTCTCTTCCAGCCCAACGCGCTCCGCAGAAAGGTATACCATTCCACTGACGTTGCACCTGACTGCGGCCGCAGGTAATAGATGGTCGTGCGCGCATTCACCGTGGTCCAGACGCATAGAGTCTTGTCCAGGCTCGAGTACATGTTCACTCGCGATCGCGTGGGGCTGAGCAGTACCTCAGCCTTTGGCTTCTTCTTGGCCTTGTTCGCGTCGGCAGAAGAAGCCGCGATGACTCGAGTCTGGTAGAACTGCAACACCGAGTCCGCATCGCCTTCTGTATGTTTGCGGCAGACGATCATATACTCGCGCCACTTGTCCATGGGCTTGGTCTCCACACCTGCGCTGACTTTTTCATCAAAGTCTGGGCCAAGGGTTTGCCGCGTGATGTCGATGCGCACCAGCATGCGGTCCATCTTCAGCACCTCGCCATCCTTCACTTTGCTGCTGCGGAGGCTGCCTCGTCCTGCTAGCCGTTGCGCCCGTGCTCGCAGTTGGTACTTGGCCGACTCACTGAAGCGTACTCTCGGAACTTTGCTAGCGACCTTGTCTAGGCGCAGGAGGTCCGAGGAGCGTTGTGGTAACGGTCCACCATCCGTTTGAGTTGTGCTTGCGTTCTGTGTGTCCTGCCTTACCAAGCTTTCGGCATTATTGGAATTCCTCTGACCGTGCAGCAGACTGGTCGTGCTAGTCGCAATCCCGGCAGTGGTCTCTGCACTCTGGCTCGATGGCCTCGGTGCCTCCTCCGCTGCGTCTTCTGCATTGTCTTGCTCGCCATCTGCAGCGGCTATCGGCTGCGCCGCCGTAAATGTGGGAGTTCTATTCGCACCCTGAGGCACATACTTCTTGTACCACTGCTTCCTATGGTTCTTCAACCACCCCTCTGGGATCGGTCCGATGAAAGCGCGGCGGCTGGTGAGATGGAGGTGTTCGGGCGTTGCGTGCTCCAGGCGGCGAGCTGTATAGGAGTCCGGTGGGAGCGCGGTCATCGCATTCTCCACAAGAAGCTGTGGTACGCGAATGCTGCTCTGGTTGGTATGCAATGTGGATCTGGATGTGAGAGTCCGGGACACTCGCTCCGGAATATGTTCAGGTAGAGTGGAGCTGTATGTAGATCGAGGTTCTAGGCCCTGCAGGCTGAATGTGGGATCAAGATCAACAGTGACGTCGCTGCTGCTTGTGACAGCTCGGCCTAATTGGGTAGCGACGATATGCACGCATAGTATAACCCAACACGACTGCTGGGCTAAGAGTCGCCGCAACCACCGTGGTGGCGATTGGGTAGCTGGACTGTGACCCATTCATCCTCAAAGGAGGTTCGCGTTCTATGTATTTCCAGCTCCGTCTTGATCCTACATACACTTTGAGCGCGTAGTACTATATTCAGCAGCACCATAATGAGCCTGAAGTCCAACGTCCTGCCATGGCCGAGGAGCAGGTGCTAAGACCACCTAGTCATACAACGGCCTTGTTGGCTTCGACGGTCGTCTCCGAGTCCGGGAAGGTCTCCTGCTTCCTGTGGCGCGTGTCTCCTGCCTTCTTTCTCCGCTGCTGTCTTGGTATCCTATGCGAAAAGTCGACGGAGTCGCAGCCCAAAAGCCTCGTTAGTGTCAGCGACCCAATGCCACTCGTAAATCTGCTGGTACTACTTAGGCTCTTATGCGGTAAGCACATAAGCACCTGCCCCCACCTTACCCGCCAAATATGGCATCACTGATGACAGCACATTCCGAGAAGGATATGAGGCGAAGTTCAGGTGTCCAATATGCTCTACCTAAATATGTGTAGTTTCATTACGTGGAAGCCAAGCCAAAGAGCAATCAAGTATTAAGGTCGTCCCGCTCACGCTGGCCAAACGCCCAGTCCTTCAGACGCCTCGATAGCAGACTCTCAATGCACGCGTCCGGCTGCCGCTCGCGGCTGTGATCCCGCTCGAAGTTGAAAGGATCTTCAAGCCTCCTCACATTCCACAGCTGTACAGACTCGTGGTTCCTCGAAGTCGGAGATGGAAGGGCGGAGCGAGACGACTGCGTTCCCGGAGAACGGTCCGAGTCGACGTCCATACCGTCGCTTGTTTCCCGGCTAGCTGGACGTGACTTGAGAGGCGACAGCGTGGTAATGTCGCACGGCAGCGGTTGTGATGGCAAGCCGTAGCTTGGTCCGTAATCACTGGCAGGAAGAGACTGGGCCATGAAGCGGCGACTCTGCGGCCATGGAGTCACATTTGCGGCTGGTGATGGAGGCTCGAGATCATCTCGTGTGCGCGCTGATTCGTTCGGTGTATTGGTGCTGGCAGCGGCTACATTTGAGTCTCTGCCAGGTTTGTATGCGCTGTAGCGTGGCTCGGGCAGCTGAATCTCATTGCACAGCTTCTCCTTACCATCAGGGACACGGTTCGCAAACACGACTCTGACGCTCTTGTACAAGAAGTACCTCCCCTTTGATGGGCAACACATGTGCAGATGGACCAAGTAGCGTAACATGGGCCGCTCATTCGGATCATCACTTGTATTGAGCGCAGCTTCGGGTCGATCTGTGCCCAAATTCTTACGTGACGAAAGCGGCATGTCGATGATAGGCCCGGCTGAGTAGCTGCGCTGACGTATGAAGGTCTTCTGACCTGGCTCCATGTCCGAGAGGTCGTACGGTACCAGGAAGAGCTTGACTGCCGTCTTGTTAGGATTCTTGAGTATAATCTGCAGCTGACCTTGTTGCGGTATGCGATAGCTGCCTCCCGGTGGCGCTTTCGGTGAGCCAGATCGACGCTTCTGCTTTTGACGGCGGCGGCGCGTGATGTGAGTATCTGGTATTGAGGAATCTTCTCTTGTACGGGAGCTGGCGCGGCTACCTTCGTCGGTCAAAGCAGCAGGTATCCTTGATCGCCGCTTCTCTGGCAACGGATCGGCACTTGGCAAGCTGTTCTCCAGGTCTACCAGACCGACGTAAGGACTGGGCTGGTCTGTGGCCCGCACAGCGGAGCCATAGCTATAGAACACTGCCGGAAATGGGACCGTCACGTGCGGCGGGCAACGCAGGCTAGACTTGCACTCGCCTCGTCCCAGAACACCGATCTGCGCCACGAAGTTGAGAGGCTTTGACGGCGTTGTAGACATGCGACCACGCAGAATAGACTCCTCGTATGAGCCGACCATAGGGGCATGATGCAAAGGCGACTCTGAAACGGAAGGTCTGCGCACGCGTGGTAGGGAAGGCTGTGGGAAAGCTTGGAACGAGTTTAGGGATCGCCGCGGCTGGTGCGCCTGGTATGGGAAGGTACGGTCGAACCGCACAAGCGCAGGCTGTTGGCCATCATGGTCCCGTGCTGAAGCTGGATACCTCAGAGCCGATTGAAAGTCCTGCTGGGACTGCGGCGAGAACGTGTGACGGCGGGACCTGTCTGGACTGCGAGACTTCTGCCGCGGGCCAGGCTCCGGCGTGTCTGGACGGGATGATTGTGCCAAGGGGCTGGTTGGTGGCTTGTAGACGAAGCTCGTAGCAAGCGATGCATGAGATACAGCTCTGGAGCGTGCGGTTGATTGGATGTGCAAGCCAGGTGGACTCGGCGGTCTCTGTCGCTGTGGCCGTGCCTGGCGAAAGACGGCTGCAGCAAAGTCCGGATGCCACGGCGCTACAGGTGACATTGATAATAGCGATGGCGGAGGCTGGTGTCGCGTCGCATCTCCGAAGCAAGCAAACGGTGTAATAGTGTCCCGTTTTTCTCTGAAATCGCCGCGGTGCAGAGAGGATCTCGGACGCTCAATCTGCAAGCCTATCGACTGGTTGTCATCCTGCTTGTACGGGGAAGGCGGTCGCTGCTCCGTCAGTAATCCAGAAGATGACAGCGGAGTTGGCGGTCTCAACCGCTTACTGCTCACACTCGGCGGTCGCTCCAACGCTGGCGAACTTGGCCTGCTTTCTCTGCTCCTAATCCTCCTGAGTAGGTCTTCCGCGCTTGCAATCCGCTCAAGCTCGGGTGATGCAGGCCTGCTGTCTCTGATCTTGATCTTCCGCATGATCTCCTGTCTGTCTATAGACGTATGTGTGCTCCCATTCGCAGGCGTCCGAGGCCTGCCGGTGTAGTACGGGTTGACGATGGCCGACGGGCTGATTTGGCTACTCTGCCCGCTCGAGCCTGGTCTTCGCCCTCCTTGACCATCTTGATCTCCCGTGCTACTGCTCAGATCGGCGTCGTATGTACTCGGCCATGCCGGAGAACCATTGTAGATAGCCATGGTGCTGTGCGGAGGCTCAGTGTCCTGGGCTTATCGCAGGCTCACCAGATAGACACGGGTCTGTCACCGCGAAAGGTCGCTCATGACCGCCGAGTGAGACGGTCCACAGAGTTGCTCGTGGGCCAGATCTGATAGCACCGAACACCTTGACATGAACAGTCAAGCAAGGAGCATGCAGTGCGTAATGGTTTCAGATCTCAAGCCTCCGAGCGCCGTCGTTGGCCGGCGCATGTGGGTAGGGCGTTGGGTAACAAAGACTCGCTTGCGTTATCCAATCTCGACGTGATAAGACACATGGGAGTCCTCGGGTCGAAGGAGTCCTCGGGTCGAAACGTAGACTTGGGTGAACGTGAACGAGTCCAGGTTCCAGCACGCCAATGGCCGCCACATGATGCATCGCGTGCGGAGGAGTCATCTGGGGTCGTCTTGTTGGCGCCAGCGAGCGAACAGAGCTCCACTGACTGCAATCGGTGGCCGGCTGAGCGGCTACTTCCGAGCTCGAATTTTGCCTTCACTTCTGGCTTCCAACCTCTGGGAGGATATTCAGACAGACTATTGCACACCTTGAGTCTACGAAATGGCCGAGAAAAGGAAGCATGAGGGTGAAGGCGCTGCGGTCGTAGACTATCGGCCAGGGAAGAAGAAGCAGAAGGGAGGGTTCAGAGTCGGGCCAGCAAACCTGCCGGACGGCGTCTACAAGCGCAAGAGTATGTTGTTCCCCTCGCTCCTCCATGCGCACGAACTGACGGTGTGCAGCGCAAAAGATCAAAGAGTCGCTCATCGAGCGAGCACAGATCAAGAAGAACTATGCCAAGCTGAAGAAGCAAGGTAAGATCCAGGAGGAGCCAGAAGGTCTTCCCCAGCCTGCTTCGCTCGCCGTGGAGGAGCAGCCAGAGCCAAGCGCTGCACCGCATCCAGATCGTCAGACTCTGATCGACAAGGTTGCTGAAGCTCCCGCGGAGGAGGAGCCAGCAGTTGAGGCTGGAAGTCATCATGAGCCCCGCCCTCGTAGGGAGCGCAAGCCAAAGACTCAGCCTTTCAAGCACGAGCACGAGGATGCTTTGAAGCGCAAGGCCCAGGCTGAGGAGTGGAGGAAAGCGCGGGAAGAAGCCGAGCAGCAGCGGCAGCAGAAGATCGCCGAGCGTGAGCGGTTTCGGAAGGCGATGGCTAAAGCACGCACGGGTGGGCCAAACGGGCAGCGGAAGTTGGGACGCGAGAGCCAGGTGCTGTTGGAGAGGGTGAAGAGGATGGTTGGAGAGGACGGATGAGCTCGCCCATTCGGATTGCACCGCCGTTGTTGTTCAAGATCGTGAGAGCCGTCCCGTGACCACAGCGCCATCTATGATGTTCGTCGCTCCCATCTCTGACGGAACCTCATTACACGCTATTACCCCACCGTGCCAAATCGAAGCGTACAGAAGCCCTGGATGCCAAAATGGACTCGAACCCGCGACCTTGGCGACGAGATCTACAGACAAGAGGCTGCGAAAGCCTGACACCCCCTTTTCTTAAGGGTGTTCTGTGCATCTCACGCCCGAACGTCTAACCCTAGCAAAAAGGCAAAAAGATGAGAGGCAGCAGACTCTTCGAAGGCTGACCAGGCGCTTCGTACTCCATCCGCGGTGTCCAACGCAGGGACTCCGGCAAGCGTACCCAGGAGGCCCTTTCACAGACACACTTGTCACGACGTTCTAGACGAAGCTAAGGGCAAACCACCACGGCAGTAATGGGCACCACGTCCGACATTACCGATAAGGGAGGCTCGTGCTGCTTGACTGGTGTGACCAATGAACGGTGCCTTCGTCAGTCAATCTATCTTGAAGGCCCTGGCGTTTCTCAATTGCTTATATGTGCAAACGGCATCACTTCGGCTCTCACTCGGTGGCGGGGAGATGGGGGATTGCTCTCGGGATGGTCGGTGCGGGATGGACGCTTTGCTAGCCTTCGGCAGCTTCGTTCGGACGTCGTAGATGGCTACGGCAGCAAGATGAGGCCAAGGCACACAGCACAGCTCCACAGCTGAGAGCACGTCAATGCCCTCTTGTGGGCGTCACGAGCATCCAGTACAATGCAGTATCTCTTCCACCTGCTTAGGGTTGCTCACCAGAAGACCTCCGTCCCTTCATTTGCGGCACCTTGCCACTGCACAGACAGCAGAACGTCTGGCAGAGGCCGTGACTGTCACGTTAATGGTATTTGGGAGGCAGAAGGTTATGAACATTGTCTCGCATCTCAGCCGAACCGCCACGGACTTCTGCTCAGGGGCTAACTTTCGGAACCGCCACAAAGACCACGTGCCGGGTTGCATAGCTTTGTACGACCTTATGGACAATTAGGCCTTCAAAGGCTGCTACGACAGGATCCAGGCGCACCACCGTCTCACGCGTCTTTCCCCGTATACGTCGCCTGTACCATGATGTGCTCGCAACTGTGCAAGCGCTGCTTTCCGTCTTTGCTCCAAACGAACAAAAGGCTCTGCCTGGGACAACTTCTAAGTGTCACGCAGGGAGCGTGTGACACCGCTCGGTCGGCCCCTAGTACGACTCCTGATTTCTCTTATCGCCCCAGCTTCCCATTCATGGGCCGTGGCCTTCATCAGCTGCTTCCACCTTTCCCACAAATAGGTCAAATATGGCCGGAGCGGCAAGGCAACGGCAAGGCAACGATGGAGCGGGTGGCGTGTTGCTCATGAAGTACTCGTCGTTACACGGAGTACACCTGGCATCGCAATGGAGCCTGGAGGGATTTGGAAAATCAATGTATCTGGTGCCAACCACCATACACCCTTACACGACCGCGTGAAGAGGCTGAAAGACTTCGAGTGGATGATGCTCTTGCGGCATCAAGGCGTGGTCAATTTGCTTAGGTACACTGCAATTTGCACCAGGTATCTCAACTTCGCCCCTCTCCAAAAGCAGCACGCATCATCCCGAGCGCCACACGCTTGTTGAGGCCCGCATCGAAGTGCGCCGCAGACGTCTGAGTCCGTTATCCGTCCGCCTCTGCATCAAGCCATGCCGACTGTGCAGGAGTCCACATCTAGATCAAAGCCGCAATGACCAGACCAGCCGCGCCGAGGACCCCAGTGATGGCCGTCGGCATGGCTCCGCTACCACCGGCGACAGCAGACGTAACGTGTCCTGCTGCGCTCGAGGCGCCTCCACCTGTGATTGGTCAGTGGGAAAGGAGATACGCAAGCATACACGCTTCAGGGGCAGCGCAGAAACTTACCAATGGCATGCGTAGCAGTGCCCACGATTCCGCCGATTCCAGAGAGAGAGGTAGAAGTACCAGTGCTTGTGCCACTGGAGCCGGTCGTGCTTGAAGTTCCAGTCGTCGTTACGGTGGAAGAGCTCGTGGAGCCCTGACTCCTGTCAGTGAAATGCACGTGACTACGAGTTGCGTGAAGCTTACGGTATGGCCAATCTCAGAAGCGGCTTTGGAACTCAGGCTCGCGATCACGCCGGCCGATTCCTGTTCGTTGCCGTCAGCCAATGGCAATGCTCGTGTGGTATGTTATTTGCTTACGCTGCTGAGGTAGCTGGCGGCGACGGAGGTGACGAGGCCAGCTTGCGCCGCTGCAAGCGTACCCGCTGCGAGCGTGAGGGCGATGGTGAAGCGCATGCTGAGCGTCCGAGTAGGTTGAAGTGTGTTAGGTCACAGTGGTTCTGGTGATTCGGTTGAGATAATGTAGCTGTGCTGATGAAGTTGTCGAGTGCTGTGGTGTAAGGGTGAGAGGATGATCGAAACAGAGCATGTTAAGGTAGTAAGAGGTAAGAGATTGACTGCTTTCACGGCAGGAGCTCCTCCGGGCATATGACGCACGTCTGACGGGGTTTGTTGTGGCGTATAGAACGGGAAAGAGCGTTCAGTAGCCAAGCACGAGTTGCAGATCTCTTATTCACTGCTTGGACAGTTGAAAATGGCAGCATGTGATCCTACCATGGCTCGAGCATACCCTCGTGGGAAGTGATTTCGTACTCGAAGCTTGTGCCCACCTGAGCAAAGGCTGTCCACGGCCGAAGCTATTGCCTCGCAGGCCAGCTTGCTTTGTGAGCCCAAGGCCATGTGTAGGTATGCATAGCCAGGAATTGACTCGCAAACTAAGCTCCTGGGATCCACATGTCAATGGCCAAGACCGATCTAGCAATGGAAAGTCGTTCCGGGCGCTGGCTTGGAGTGAGTCTGAATTCACCGTCCGTACAGGGCAGGAGGTATACAGACCACTTTGAATGTGGATGCGAACAGCGGCGGATCTCTATGTTCCCTTGTAATTTCTTTCTAGACACGCGTGGCTAACAAACGCAGATGCGAGCAGTCTTCGTACCTATACATAGCTCTTCTGCGCTTCCTCACCACACGTCCATCGTCAGGTGTGAGCGACGGCCGGCTTCTCCATGCTCATCATCCCCCTCCTTCGACGATAGTCAGCGGCTCGAAGAGAGGAAGAGCTTCATGCTGAAAGCACCGAATGTGCTCCCCATACCAGCGGATCCCAGAAGCTTCTAAAGCTTAGCCTTCGTCTCCAGCTCCGGCAGCAGGATCTCGCGGATATCGCCCGCCGCCTCGTTGAGGTAGAAAGCCATGCGCTCACAGCCCAAGTTCTTGCTGACGATGTTGAACTGGATGCTGTTCTCATTAATCATGTACGCGATCCTGCAGCAGACATAAACCATTAGCAAAGACGACCAAATACCAGCCACCACTTGCGTTAAGAGAGGAAAGAAGTCGTCAACGTACCCCCACCCATCATCCACGACCTGCGACCACCCATACCCATTGAAGAACTCGCTCGACAGCTGCGACGAGCTGATGAACCACGTACTACTGTACGCATACGCCGGATCCTTGAACAGCTCCGGCACCTCCTCCCCCTCTTGAAGCAGCTTCTTCAGCCCAAACAAATGCCTGTCCACGCCCTTGCCGTCACTCGCATTGGTGATGTACGCCACATGCGCGTTAACGGCTTTGCGGAACAGGTCGCGGCACTCCTCCGCAGTGCCCAAGGGGTGCGCCATGGCGTCGCAGAAGGCTACGCTCTCGTCGGAGACGGTGCGGCAGGTCTCAGTGCGGCCTTCCTGGAAGCGGCGCGTGGCGGCCGACTCGTATGTGGGGCGGCTCTTGCCGTAGTACTTGTGGTAGGCAAGCTGGATGGTCATTTGCACATAGGCGTCGGGCGAGCATTTGAACTTCTTCATGAGCCCTTTGCCGTAGCCCTGGTAGGCTTCGACGCGGAGTTCGTGCTGCGACATGAGGGCGATGTGATGTTCCGTCGCCGTTGCAATGTCTGCGAGGTTCTCCTTACCAAGCTGGAACTTGATGGGTTGCGGGTCCGGGATGCTGGAGCGCACGCCGGGCGCGTCGAAGTCGAGTTTGTTGGCGAAGATCCAGCTCATGATGGTGTCGTTGAGGCGGTGGGTAGGCGTGCCGTCCATCATGCTGTGCTCGCCCATGAAGCCCGATGTGCCGTTGTCGTTGATGATGAATTGAAGGGGCTTGTCGAACCACCGGTTGCTGCCGTCGCCGTGCCAATACTGGTGTGCGCGCTCGTTCAGCGTGACGGGCGAAGCGTCGTCGAGGCACACGAGGAAGGAGGCGGACTCGATGGATTGCAGGGCGGCTTTGTTCGCTGGGCTGGTCTGCAACAGGCGCTCGCGCATGTCGGTCCAGAGGTCGCGGTTCTCGGTTGTGAGAGCGCCGACGGCAGGCGCTTTCTCGGCCGTGGCGTAGACGCGCTGGAATTGGGCCTCGAGCTCTTTCGTGCTGAGTTGCTTGCCGTTGTGGTGGGTGGGCACCTTGAAAAACATGTTCTTGCGCACGGCGACGATGTGCTGGTTCTGGTCCCACGGGTACTTGGCCGGGTAGTCTGCGCCTTTGGCCGGCACGCGGCAGGCGTTGAACATCCATTCGTAGGAGCCCATGGCCATGGGCAGCTTCTTCATGTACTCTGGCTCGAGAGTGCTCTCATCGGCCTGCTTCTTGAACTCCAGCACCGCCGTCGAGATGGCCGCAGCCCGCTTGACCGGGTCCCGCCGTTTTCGATCATCGCGGTGGCTGTAGAAGTACGAGACGTAGGGTACTACCGGGTCACGGTAGGCGAGGTATGCGGCGTGGTTCCACCATTCGGACAGCCAGTTCTTGAACTTGGGGTCCTCTCTTCGCTCGAGCAGTCTGTTTTGTAGCGTGTGCCCGAGGCTATTGGGTGCGACGAAGGACTCGACGGCTTTCTTGCTCTGCTCGTACTCACTCTGGCTGAGGAGAGGGTGGAGAGACTTGAGGTAGCGCTTCGCCGTCTCCTCGAGTGTGGGGACGGGTAGTTTAGGTAGGGACTCCTCGTAGCGGAGCATAGCCCCCTTCGTGTTGTCCTCCTTGTAGCCTGGCAGCATCCCGTGTTAGCCATCGTTCTCTTTCCTCGCCATCGCCGTTCGACAATCCAAGGCGCATTGGGGACATACCCGCAGGCAGACTGCTCTGTTTCCGCTTCTGAGGCGCCATTCTGTTGATCTACTCCAAAGAACCACTGATCAGCCAGGCTTTCCTTCGTCTTGTGAGACATTCACCTGCGGTAGTGAACCTACCCCTACACCGGCGGCAGCAGCTAGTCCTCGGTAGACAGGAAGCGTGGATGTGGACGAGATGGCTCGGGTGCGAGCAGCAATGCTGAACATATCCTTCCACCAACAAACAACGATTGAGAAGGTGCGAGCACAGCTAGGTCAACGCACTCCGATACGCAATAGACAGCCGGAGCCTCGCAGCGCAAAGAAAATGGCGTAGCAACAAGTTATTATGCTTCCGATTCGGTGCTCTTGCTGCTGTGCTGGCTGCCTCGGCTTTATTCGGCTCAGATGTTCCGAACAAGCGCTGCACCACACCGTCACACGCCCACCGGCCCACGCCCGGGAGAGGCCTCGCAGGCGGCCGGTCACTGGACACTGGACACTGGACACTGGACTTGATCAACGCTTGCTCAGGTCCTCATATCATTATGCTCGTGTCCGGAGACAAGGAAGAAGAGAGACAACCCAGTATGGTGGACGTGAGCATAACCATCCGTTGCGGACCTCGTCTCTCCTCCGCTCTTTCATGAGGTTTCATCCCCACGCCCGTGAACTCTCGAGGAAGCCGAACGGCGCCGAAAGTCTCCATGCAGCATGCGGCTCTGCGCCGATACCAAAATACTCCCTTGGCCGAGGCTACCTGTAGTTATTAGGAGGCTTGAAGAACAGCCGTAGCAGAGCCACACTATACATAATGTTTTGTGCATTGTGCTGGCTCCCAGTTGGCGCCTGTCTCAAGCCCAAGCGTAGACAGATGGGCAGGGTGATGCACAAGCTTGCTGAACGCGCGAGAGGGTTAAATCTACATGATCATCGAAGCTTCTATACACCCAAGCCTCCGCGCTCGCCCCACCTCTTCCTTCTCGTACACAGCACCTTCTTCCCCTAGACCTGCTCGCACCGACGTCTGATGGAACAAGCCATCTACGGGTTCGCCTTGGCCCACTTCTCACCCTTCTCAATGTTGGCCTTGAGGTCCTTCAGGCACACCTCCAGCAAGCTCTGCTCATGCGCATCGAGGTCACCTACCGGGTGGATCTTCTCCACGCCGTTCGGGCCCAGCTCGACCTGGCTGGCAAAGTACGTGACGCCCTGGTCCTTGTACAGCGGCGAGTCGACGTACGTCGGCTCCGTCACGCTCTTCTCGCCCTGCGCCGCCTTAAGCAGCGACTCGGCGAAGCGCGCACCGGCCATCGCCATGGACAGCGTGGCCGAGCCGGCACCGCCCTTGGCCTGCACGACCTCGTCGCCGCCGAACTGCACGCGCTTGATGTACTCGTCGCGCTCGGCGCCCTCGAGCTTGTAGCCGGCCTGGCTCAGCAGCGGCACGATGGTCGCGCCGGAGTGACCGCCGACGACCGTGATGTGCTCGGTGGCCGGGTCGGTGTTCTTGAGCTGCGAGATGAAGCGGCTGGCGCGCACGACGTCCAGGGTGGTGACGCCGAAGAGCTTCTTGGGGTTGTAGACGCCCTTGGCCTTGAAGACCTCGGCCGTGATAGGCACGGTGCTGTTAACCGGGTTGGCGATGATGAGGATGGCGGCGTCGGGGCAGGTCTCCGCGGCGGCTTTGGCGAGGTCGCGGACGATGGAGGCGTTGGTGTTGAAGAGGTCTGTCCTTATTAGCTGGGGGCTCGATGTCGTGTGATTGATAAGATGTGCCTACCGTCACGCGTCATGCCTGGCTTGCGCGGTACACCGGCGGGGATGAGCACGATCTCGGCGCCGGTCAGGCACTCCTTGATCGCATCGGGGCTTGATGGCTCGTAGCCCTTGACCTGTGATACCGCCTCTGTCAGCACGCCATTGGCCCCCCACAGTCACCCAAGCCGTTCTTATTTTATTTATACGTACAGTGCTCTTAGTGTTGATGTGCGAGATATCGGCCGCGACACCGGGTGCGCCCTTGATGTCGTAGAGCGCGAGCTCGCTGACCCGCGGGTTCAGCTTGAGGAGGAGCGACAGCGGCTGCCCGATGCCACCAGCGGCACCGAGGACGGCGACTCGGGTGGCCTACAACACAGGATTTGACCCGTTAATAATTGCCTCATATACCGCATGTTGGCTTGCGGTCAGGTGAAGTAGCTCACGTTGGCGGCGGTGGCAGAGAAGGCTCTCCGCTGGGCGGCGCCGAGGACGGACTGCGTTGCTTGACGGGCGGCGAACATGGTGCCGGTATTGGGGTGGTAGGTGTGAGGGTGATCGAGGTCAATGGAAGCAAGTGAGGTTGTTGGAGGGTTCGATGATAGTGGTGTACAGCAAGCGCAAAAGTTCCGGCTCGAGATGGCACGGAGGAGCTTTGAGGGTTCATTGTTCACGGGTGTACGGGGCAATCGCGGACAAAAGCCTGTTGATCCAAGCTCTCTCCGACCAACCTGAACCTGAACACTAAAACCATCTCCATTCTTCCTTCAATCACAGTATGTGCCGTACTTGCATACGACAAAACGCTTACCCAACCACGCGAGCAACTCGTTCACGACTTGGCTCGAGATCCAGGCTGTTTGGCGCTGTTTCCGCGACGGTCCATGAGCATGCTCGGGCATTGGCGATGCCGGGAGACCGGATGTGAGGACAGAGTGACGGCATCACCATGTGAGGTACTTGTACCTGTTGTAGGCTGGTAAAATAATGCTTGCTGCAAGTCCACTGGCAAGGTAAGGGCGAGAGACTGTCCTACATTTCTTTATATCTCTTTACTCTCTTCGCTCGCCGTGCCGTGCTAGCACTCAGCACCATGTCTGTCAACTTCGAAAGCGACCTCCTCCTCATCACAGCAGCGAGTGGCAAGCAGTCCTCACACCTGATTCCCCAGCTCGTGAAACAATGGAAGCGCATCCGCCTGCAGGTAGCGAGCACGACCTCGGCGGACAACCTCGCCAAGCAATATGCCAACAACGCCGGCATCGAAGTGGTGCAGGCTGACATGTCTGACGCCCAAGCCTGCACACGAATTATGGATGGCGTGGCGGCCTGCTTCCTCGTCACGCCGGGCTTCCACCCCCACGAGACCGAGTGCGGCTACAACATCATCGACGCCGCCCTCTCCCAGCCAGCGGGCCAGTTCAAGCACCTGGTCCACTCTAGCGTCATCTACCCCGTGCTGCGTAAACTGTTGAACCACGACAGCAAACGCTATGTCGAGGAGTACCTGATAGAGTCCGGCCTGCCGTACACTATCGTGCAACCCACGACGTTGATGGAGAACTTGCCCATCGCCAAACTGATCCAAGAGGCGAGTCCCACGCACGCTTGCCTGTGGAATCCCGAGACGGAGTTCTCCTTCGTCTCTTGCCGTGACGTTGGGGCCGCTTGCGCCAATATCCTGGCGGAGAGGGAGAAGCATTACTACGCTACTTACCAACTCGTCGGCACACCTCAGCCACTCAGCTACAACGACGCGGTCGGCATCGTCTCCACCGCGCTGGGCAAAGCAGTCAAGCTGGAGCAGAAGTCGATTGAAGAAGGCGTCGTGATGTTCAGCAACGTCTTCACGCGGGGCGAGCTGACGGTGGCAGCCCCCTTCGCTACGACGCAGGGCGCTGCACGGATGTTCATGTATTATAACGGCAAGGGCTTGCTGGGAAATCCGAATGTGCTGGAGATGGTGTTGGGGCGGAAACCGTTGGATTATCGGGCGTGGGTTGATATCAATGTGCGGGAGTGTAAGGGTGGCGGGCATGGTGCCCGTGAGAGTGGGAGTGGGAGTGGGAAGGCGGATGGGTTGATTGCGCGGTCGACAGGTCTTGGACTGAGATGAAAGGAGCTCTTGCCACTTGGGCGGCACGGCACTGCGGGTCCCTAATCTGCATTGACACCAGCACCGATTCGTTCGTGGAGGTCGAAGGCCGACGTGTGTTACGCTTTCGCAAGCCGAACGGAATGATATTCGAAGCGGACTTGAGCCCTTCCACACATGTGCGACTCGCTGTTACCGCTGGGGAAAGTAAATGGATCAGGGGTTTCGGAGAACCGGCCCACGCAGAAGACAAAGTGGAGCGAGCATAAAGGGTGAGGGATCCAGAGAACCGATTGCAGTGCCATCAGCCCAGGTTGTTATATCGGAAGGCGCGTTGCAGCAGGTTCAGCGTTCCTGCGATCGAGTGCCTTGACGTCGCATACTTCCTCCCTCTACACATCTCTTTCCCCCGACACGCGTACGATTTTGCCGTATCAATACCGTGCTACTCCTCCGCTGCAGCAGATTCGACGATACAACGGGAGACGGACTAAGGCGAGCCGGTACCTGCCGTGCCAGATGCCAGCACCACTGTTGCTGCCAGAATCAGCGCTAGCCGGTGTAGAGAACCGCACGTGGTGATCGCACCACCATACCGTTGAAGAGTCGCCCCCACGCCACAGACCACCCTCGCGCCCTACTGCCCCAAATCATTCCTCCCAATAAACCCCAGATGCGTATGGCCAAATCCACTCCCATACTTAAGCCCATACCCCAGCATCCGATCCATCCCAATATGCGCGAGCCAGATCAACGCCGCCCCAGTCACCCTCGCATCACCGCGCGCAAACCCCGCGCACAGCAACAGGATCGGCGGCGTCTCCGTATGCACCGCGTTATAAAATACCGCGCCGGCCGCGGTGTTGGCCAGGTAGCCCACCATGCCGAGATCCGGGAGCAGCAGACCGCCGGCGAAGACCCACCAGGATTGGCGTGTGCGCGCGTAGGCCCAGATGGCGGCGCCGAGGATGCAGGCGGCCTCGCCCTGCAGCAGGAGCCGCGGCCAGGTGTTGACGGCGCCGGTTGCCATGTTTTATCAAGGGGTTGGGTGGATCGAGTCGAGACGATTGTGCCCGTTGTAGTTCCTTGGTAAGTACACCTCCCCGGTCGGCGGTGTCAAGAGTAAAGGCGGTCTGGCTTTCAGGTTTTTGGCACCTTTATACACCAAGAGGAAGGCACGACCGGAGAACACGGTACCTGAGGCCAGGAGCAATGGTGCCCCGCAATTCGCTCTCGCAACCGCCTTTACATAAGCCGCGAGGGCCTCAGTCAGCAAACGCCTTGCAGATTCCGGCGTATCGCCCGTATGTGGAAGACAAGGCGGGGCTACCAGG
Organism: Oleoguttula mirabilis; assembly: GCA_035135055.1. Classification (NCBI taxonomy): domain Eukaryota; kingdom Fungi; phylum Ascomycota; class Dothideomycetes; order Mycosphaerellales; family Teratosphaeriaceae; genus Oleoguttula; species Oleoguttula mirabilis. Next base: position 299,751 of record JAVFHQ010000024.1, on the reverse strand, counting down.
TCCGCAAGAGGCACTGGGCCGGCGCATCACCCATAGCGAGCGCTGCGCTGCACGACGGGGGCGGAACCGCACGCCGATAGGCAACACGACATAATCAAAGGCATGGCAGGTAGAGTTGCACAGTTCGTGCATCGTAGTAGGGGAATATGCTCTGAAACGAAAAAGCGCCGCCGTAAACCCCAACCCATCGCGCTCGCGCCTCCCAAACACGCGATGAAGGGCGGTTTCAAAACACCATTCGAGGCGGCCATGCTCCCTCTGCATTATCCCTCTACTGCCCCTCCCTCGCCTTCCGATAGCTCGTCTCATCCTCCATCTGGATCTCCCCCACACTCTTGCTCACCTCCTCCAGAATCTCCGCCGCCCGCGCGTGGAACTCGGCCTGCGCCTTGGCCAGCTCAGCCAGATTCCGCAGCGGCTCCGGCGTGTCGAGCACATTGCGCATGACACTCGTCGCCTCGTCGACCTTCTCCACAAACACATCCTCGGCCTGCTCGATGGCGCGGCGTTGCGGCTCCGTGTAGCTCTCCTCGTGCCGGCCGCCCGCTGCAGCGCGGCCCTTGGCGGCGTCGAGGGAGAGGCGGGCGTTCATGACGGCTGTGCGGGCTTTGTCGGCGGCTTTGAGGCTTTGGTTGAGGGTGGTGGACCAGCCGGCGAGGAATCGGCCTTGGATCTGCTCGTCTTGCTGCAGGCGTGCTTGGCCGACCTGCTCCTCGGCGATGGCGAACTTCTCGAGGGCTTGAGAGAGGGGGTCCGGGTCTGTGGAGCCTTGCGGGGTGGCCATGGCGAGGGCCTGGGAGCCGGCGAGGGAGGCGCGGGCGATGGCGTGGGAGAAGGTCTTTGGCTGGGGTTTGGTGGAGGGTGGGGCGGTGATGGCAGCTTGGGCTTCCGAGGCGGAGGAGGCTTTGCTGAGGAGGTTGACCTGTAGCAAATACGTGTTAGGGACCTGTAGTTACTGGACGTTGGTCGGTAAGAGGGTGTATGCCTTACCTTCTCCGAGATACTCTTCCCCATATCCACGACGCTCTCGCGGATGTTGGGCGGGTAGTCGTAGGCTTCGTTGGCATACTGGCTCGTGGCCGCCAGCAACTTCTGGTGCGTTTGCTTGAGCGCCTCAATGCGCGTCTCGAGCTCGATGTAGTCGTGCGGCAGCTCCGTCTTCTCGCCCGCGTTACCCGTCTGCTCCTTGATCCATTGCTGGCTGCGCGCGGCAAAGGGCGTGACGGACGACGAGACGGACTTGCCGAAGTTCTGGAAGGTCGACGCGAACTTGTCCATGTTCATCGTGGCGGTTGCGGTTGAGTGATGGCGGGTCGGCGGAGGGTGGTGCTGGGTACGGCACAGTGCTCGATCACGGTCGCTTGAGCAGCAAGCGGGCAAGGGTTGTTGAGTCGGGATGGGTTGTAGAGCTGTAGCCAACTGATAACGATGTGTCCCGCGAGTTTCAAGCTCGCGCAAGGGTCTGGTAGCGAGGCAGCAACGAAACGCACCGACAACCGACGCTCAGCCCCACTAGGCACGTGATCGTGATACGCTACGGACACAGCCTCACAGCCGCCTCACCAACACCAAACTCCACCTCAACCTCTCGTCAAGAGGGGCAACCTACACAAGGGCAAGGGCAAAAGAGTGACACTATGTCCCACCTCAGGACGTCCACTGGCCGAGATCAATCCTCAAGCTCCGCCCCACGAAGTCGCGCAGGTGGAAGGATATACCCGTTGCAAGACCTTGGTGAGTATCCGTGATATGATACTCGATGTCGGCCCGTTACTGACCACCAGGCGGCAGCAGTTGCAAATCATCGTCGGAAGCAAGATGGGAAAGGCAGACAATCGAAGAGAACACGCACTTTTTGGTATTGCTGTCTGCAATCTACATCTATCATGACATTAAGGAATCATGATGGTTCTCGCTTGAAACTTTAACGGACTCCGCCCAGAACGCCATCTCCATGCTGCCCAATCGTAAAGTCGAGCTCAAGCCGGCGACACCAGCCCAAGACATCCTCCATCAAGCGGAAGGCATTACTCGTCCTCGTCCGTGAAGACCTCCTCACCACGCTTGCGGCGCGCCATGCGGTCCTTCTTCTTCTTGCGAAGCTCGGCCGACGTGAGCTTGGCCTTCTTCTTGGTCGACTCGATCTTGTTGCCCATGGCGTCGAATTTCTCCTCCTCGTCCTCATCACCCTTGAGACGGGGACCAGCGCCCTGGCCCTGCACCCAGTTGTGACCGGAGGGAGTCATGCGACCGTCCATGACAGCCCACACCTCCTCCGTCAAGTCCTTGGTGAACTCGGCCGAGTGCGTGATGATGATGACACCACCGCCGAAGGCCTTGATGGCCTTGGACAGGGCGCCAAGCGAGTCACGGTCGAGGTAGTTGGTCGGCTCGTCGAGGACGATCAAGTGAGGCCGCTGCCACGAGCAGGCAGCCAGCACCACCTTGACACGCTGGCCACCGGAGAGACCGCGCATACGTGAGTGCGAGACGAGCTCGGCATCGATACCGAAGTTGGCGCAGTGGGACTCGATCTCCTTGCGGACCAGAGGCCTGAACTGACCGCTGGCGAGCGCCTCCTTCTGGTCGACGTCGGCAACCATCTTCTGATGCGAGGCGATGAGCTCGGTACGCGGGATCCAGGCGTTGTCGGCCGTCATCATTGGCGTCCACCTCTCGTTCTTCATGCCGATGTTGTCACCAATGGCGAATGAACACTCGTACTCGTACGAGTTCTTGAACTTTCTCCGCGAGTGCACGCCAATGACACGACGCATAGTACCCTCGATCCTGTAGACCTTGTCCATAGCCTTCTCGTCGTCCTCAGTGACGATCTTGTTGGCGCGGTCCATGGTCTCGCGGTCCTCACCAGTCTCGAAACGCCATTGGATGTACTCGGATGGCGTCTTGTCGAGGAAGTGGTCAATGTGTGCGAAGGCGTGCTGCTTGATGTAGGCGATACGGATGTTCTCGTGCTGGTAGACGTCACCATTGGTCGGGATGAGCTCACCAGTCAGGACGTTGACGAGCGTAGACTTGCCGGCACCGTTCGGGCCAATGATAGCGATACGAGAGTTGAGCGAACACTGGAAGGTGATGTCCTGGATCTGAGGCTTCGAAGTGCCTGGGTACTGGAAGGTCATGTTGCTAACACGGACAATGGCCTTCGCCTTCGTCTTCACACCCTCGAGGAAACCGGGCTCTGGGAACTTGAACTCCATCTCGGAAGCGCCCAGCTCGTAGTAAGACTTCGCAGACGGCACGCGCCTGACAAACTCGCTGAGCTTGCCACGGTAACGCTTGAGCTTGAAGCGCTCGTAGTGGATGACGTGCTGCACGACGTTGTCGAGGAACTTGCTGTCGTGGGAGATGATGATGGATGTGCAGGGCGAGGTGATAAGGTAGTCTTCTAGCCATTTGACGTTCTTCACGTCCATGTGGTTGGTCGGCTCGTCCAGCAGAAGGATGTCTGGCTTGACGAAGACAGCACGGGCAAGAGCCAGCTTCATCTTCCAGCCACCGGAGAGTGCAGTGATCGGACCGTTGAGTTGCTCGTCGACAAAGCCGAACGACGTCAGCGTACTCCGGATCTCCTCCTCTGAAAGTTCGAGACCAGATTGCTTCAGCTTCATGGTGGTCCACTCCACGACAGTCATCTCAGTATCCGCGGCGTCGAGATCGTGCTCGATGTAGGCAGTCTTGACCTCGCTCTGCTTTGGGAAGCCCTCAACTTGCTCGTTGTTAATGGCGCGCATGAGTGTCGTCTTGCCCGAACCGTTGGGGCCGAGTAGACCGTAACGCTGGCCACGCTTGAGGCGAAGATGGGTCTGGTTCAGTAGAATCTTGGCACCGTACGCAAGGTTGAAGGTGCAGTTGCACAGATCCTCACCTTCCTCCTCATCCGGCTCGACTTCGTTCTCAGCCAACGCACCTGGGGCAGATCGCTTCCGGAGGTCGTCAACGATTGCCTCGCCGTCCGCGTCTCCGAGCATTGCGGTGATGTACGGGAGGATGTTCATCGTCCAGCTCACAGCCTCGTGGTCCTTCTCGTCAATGAGCTGACCAGCGATAGCCGCGGCGTACTCGAGGACAGGCTCGAATCTCACGATAGCCTCCTTGTGCGTCGAGCTCAAGATGTCCTTGAGCTTGCCCTTGACAGTCTCGATATCGCTGTCGTGGGAAACCTCGGGAATCTTGCCGTCCTTGACGTTGCCCACACGGATGAGAGTCTCAAGACCTTGCTTGGTCTTCTCACGCGCCTCCGGATCAGCCAGGTTGTCATGGTTCTCCTTAAGTTGCGGCATGAGCTTTGGCAGGAAGGCGGCGACAATGTTCGGGTCCTCGACAAGCTTGCTCATGTTGTCGATGATGACGGCGGTCTTCCGCTTGATGGCAGTCTCGCGCTCCTTTAGGCCACGCTCGAGGAGAGGCACCATGATGGCGAGGGTTGGCTCGTGGACGTCGGTGACGAAGGTTGTGGCACCAAGAAGATGGATGGTCTCTGGGACGTTCTCTGGCTTCGCGATACACTTGATGAGCTCCGGGATGAAGCGCTCGATGTCCTTGTTGGAGATGAGCTGGCAGACCTTCTCCATTGTCTGGTATGCCCGCTTCTTCACCTCCGGCTTCGTGTCCCACATGGCCTCGGAGATGATCGGGATCAGGTCCGGTACGCGGAAGGCCATTTGTGCGGGTGCGCTGTCTGCAAGCGCTTCAATGCACTCGAGATCGGTCATCTTCTCGGGCCACTTCTGGGCGTTGCGGATGGAGTGGATGAAGTGCGGGATGAGGGACTTGACCGAGTTGGCGTTGACAGCCTTGGTGATGGAGATGGCGGCGTTTTGCGCAGAGACCTTGACCGGCGCCATCTTGTCGCCGACCGCGGCCAGCACATGAGGGAGGAGGTGGACGAGGTAGGGCTGCACGACCGGCGAGACGTCGGAATGCTGTGCGATGGCGGTGATGGCCTCGCAGGCGTTTTGTCGGGCGTTCGCGTCCTTCTTGTTGCCCAGCATCTTCCGCAGGTGCTCAACAGCCTTTGTGGGTGCGGCATGCTCCTCGATGTCGCCGTTGATGAACGTGGCAATCTCGTGCGACGTGCTCTTCGCATCGTCGCCGGGCTTGCTGACGGACAGCTTCTTCATCAGCTCCTCCAGCACCTGGGTGCTCTGCTTGTTCTCCTTCTTGATCTGACTCTCCGAGTGGGCCATGTCGGCGGACGGAGCCATGATGTCGAGTGTTTGTGAGGAGAAAGGTGGTTGAAGGCAAGATGTTTTTCGCAGAAGGTGGCGGTGGGCTTTAAGCGTGGGCTTGCCGCCGCAAAATTTTAGTGGACCCTGGCGACGAAAACGGGCGGTATCGATAAGGCTAGGGTGGCGAGCGTTTTCCGGGGGCGATGGCGGCCACCAGATTACGATACTACAATACCATCTCGATATTGGTGCGGGCTAATTCTAGAGGGCGTGCTTAAGCCTGAATGCTCCGAGTCGAAGGGGATCGCTCAGTTTCAAGCACTCGAGCGAATTGTATCGACACAAGAATGATCGAGTTCCCAAGACGTGCTGGGGCTTAGTCACTAGCGCGTCAACGTTGAGCGACGAGGAGTTGGCGTGTTGAACTGATCTTCGACGAAGAAGAGTGGTACAGAGTGCTACTGCTATCATTATTCACCGAGATCTGTGAGACCTCGTGGTCCTCGTGCCGCTCATGGGTGAAGGCCAACTTCTACCTCCCAGAGGAATGGACCATCCACACATACGATATGCTCTCGCACAGGAACTACGCCTCTGAGTCGGGAAGATGGAAGAACAGGTACGACCGCCTCCAGTGGCAAGCGCGGTGTCTGCTTTCATCTACTCGAAGCACTCGGTCCACAAACATGGTAACCTGGCTCTCAGGCTCTCAGCACACGCAGGTCATTTGTCGAGCTCTCTGGGAGCTCCCGCTGTGCTGGCACCTACGTCGTCACGCCTGATGTCAGCGATGCGATAGGGTGGGTGTCAGCATCCTCTCATAAGGATCAAGGGCGCTTTTACTCTCAAGTTGGCAGTCGTTCTTACGCGTGTGCACGCCTCATACACCCTGTGAAAGCGCTCAACGTAATGCTAGCGGATTGGGTATCGCATTCACCGTCATTCACCCTAATTCTCGCATGGTGACTCGTTTGGGTCGCATCGCCTCGTGGCCCAAAGCACCCCTTGATCATTGACCAAGTGGTCACATGCCACGTATTGCTGCAACCCTGCCTGAGGCGTCTGTGGCCCTGTGACACCACCTCTACAATCTAGGCCGCAGTATCGCAAACAACCGGCATCACATCGAAGCAGGAACATGAGAAACGCAGGATGCAGCCGCACAGGCACCTCTTCACCATGCTAACGGCCGCCATCCGACCCAAAGCCGATCGATCACCCAAGCAGCAATCCGCAGTCGACGCAGCCTTGAAGAAGCTCAAGCGCAAATCACGCAAGCCTCGCTCCGAGTGTCAATATTGCTACGAGCAGAGACTGGCGAAGGAGTTTGTTAATGGTGCTCTCCTACCCTGGAACTGCCAACCTCATCTCACCGGCGCAAACCGAGTATGTAAGCTTTGCCTAGAGGCGGCATTAGGTGCGCAACTCGACTGCAAACCATTACTAGACATCGGCTGTCCGCAATGCGGCACCGCGTGGGAGCCCGAAGACGTACGAGCGTTGATGGGCAGCAAAGACACCAAGCGGTTCGGAGAAATCGACACTCAGGCAAAGGGACAGGTCTATGTGCCGGATGAGCTGCCGGATCAACCGACGTTGGATGATATGCTAGCTCGGGGCGCCAGGCTTTGCCCTTCTTGTCGTTTTGCCTTCATAAAGCTCGGAGGGTGTGATTTTATACTGTGTAAGTGGACCCCTTCGGGAGACCAGCGTGCCAAGTGATGCTAACGACACTTCAGGTGCCAACTGCGGGAAGTACTTCAATATAGCGTACGCACCGGTGCTAGAAGACGGCAAAGGCCATCGTGCAGTCAACGTTGGCGAGGACTCAAACACAGATATTTGGTAGCGGCGCATGCAACGAATCATCTTAGCATCATACATTTTACGGTCTAAAGCTTGCTAACCTCGCCCTCCTTGACAACCTCAATCACAAGCTTGCCAAATTGGCTTCCGCTCTTCATGTCCTCGAACAGACTGTCAATGCCGTCCAGATTGTCCAAGCCGCTGACTGTCCGCGAGACGACGGGCGTGAGGTGCTTCTCAGCAACGAACTTGACCATGTCTGCGAACTCTTTCCGCGAGCCCATTGTTGATCCACGCAATTCGATGTTTTTGAGGACGGCGCCCATGAGGAAGGGCATCTTCGGGCCGAGCGTCATTCCGTAGGAGACAATGACACCACCGGGCTGCAGAGCACGTTAGCATGCCTCTAGTCATGACACACTCTAACTCCTGAACTTACTCTGAGCATCTTCGACCCCTTCTCAACGATATCGCCGCCGGCGCCATCGATGATCGCATCTAGCGACTTACGCTCCGCCGGCATCTGCGCCATAAGCTTCTTCTCCCAACCCTCTTCCTTGTAGTTGACGCCTCCCGCAGCACCGAGCGCTTTGGCCTTCCTCAGCTTCTCTTCACTGCTACTGGTCACAAACACATTGGCGCCCGCAGCCGAAGCGTATAGCAATGCCATCAGCGCGACACCGCCGCCAATGCCTGTGATCAGGATATTGCGACCTGGCTTCGCATTGCCCGACTTGGTCATGACTGCTCGCCATGCCGTCAAGCCAGTTAATGGTAGTGCCGCAGCCTCTACACTCGATAGATGTAGAGGCGTCTCTTCCAGCTCGCTGGCTCCGATCGTGACCGTCTCGCCCAAGCAGCCCAACGGGTTCATCTTGGTTCCGCCAAGAATGGCATAGCCCTTCGGTGACTCCGGACCTTCCGGGTCATCTTTCCAACCATTGCCCGGGTTGATGATGACCTTCTTGCCCTTCCACTTCTGCGCTTCTGAGCTCGAGCCCGTCGCTACAACTACACCCGTGCCGTCTGCCAGCAATGGCACGCCGAATGTGGTGCCGGGGTAGAGGTGCTGCCGGAGGAAGAGATCGCGGTGATTCAGCGCTGCTGCCGTGATCTTGACCACAACCTCGTCGTCTTTCGGCTGCGGCTCGGGGAGTTGGATGTGCTCGAGAGGGTAGTACACTTGGCCGGGCTTGCCGTCGATTTTGCGGATAGCGATAGCGGTAGGCATCGTCAACGAGGGTTGTAGTGATAGGGCGAAGGAAATGGAAAGGTCAGGGGAGATGCAAGAATATCACCTACGCTGTGAGGGTTTACCCTTACATGCTTACGACGGGCTCGATGTCGTTGTCGTGCCTGAGCTCTCCACAGATTCCATCTCACAGCCGAGGCTTTCGAGAATCGTCCGAATTTCGGCGGAACGCTCTCCGATTACGCATGTACATCCACGCGGGTACTTGCACGAGCTCCTGCCACGTTTGACCGCACCCATTGCCGCTAGATCTAGTGCGATACTATGGATGTGTCGGTGCCGCCGATCGTGCGAGGGGAGTTCATGTACCGCGACACCCTCCTCGTTGATGTCGGCGGCGACCTCAAGCGACATCCGCGCGCGTCAGAAGCCGAGCTCAAGACGCTCCTTGACGGCACAGCCTCTAAGGATCAGGTAGGCCACTGGTACGAGGCGCAGCTGATACATTATGGCCTGCAACGCTCCAAGGAGAAGAACGCTGCCAAGGTCCGTCTTCAACAGGCGCTGAACCAGGGAAAGGGAAAGCTCAAAGTGCCACCGCACATTGCGGACATGGAGGTGCAGATGAAGAAAGACTACGCTGGTGCTGTACGCAAGGCCAAAGCTTTGGCGAAGTCGACGCAGGGTGGTGGTGGTGGCTCAAAGGTAGGGAAGCGGAAGAACGATGAAGTCGGCGCAGAAAGCTCGAAGAGGACGAAGATCGCAGTGAGCGTCGGGGATATCACTATCAACATCGAACAAGGCATGAACGCTTCTGCGGCGAAGAAGAGTACGTCCAAGGCATCCCTCGAGAAGCCTGTTCCGAAGAAGACAGCTACACCTAAGCAGAATCTTGACGGCGCAAATGCGAAAGCCCGCGAGACATCCAAGTCCGCCGAATCTTTAATTGCGCATTCAAATGGCATCAAAAGCTGCTGAGTTCTGGGGAGGTTCTCCGCCATCGAGCAGTACTCAGCCGATGCCGACGCCGAAAGCGAACTCGGATCCCAAGGTCAAGCCAGCGCCGAAGTCCAAGCCAGACCCGAAAATCAAGCCAGAGCCAAAGTCTAAGTCAGAGCCAAAGATCAAGCCAGAGCCAAAGACCAAGCCAGAGCCAAAGGCCAAAAAGGAGCCGACGATTCAGCGGGCGACTCCTGCGAAGAAAGAGAGCAAGGTCAAGGCCGAAGATGCAACAGAGCCTATGGATATCGACAGCTTCGCGCAGGAGATGCCAGGCACGCGCAATGTGAGCGGCGTCTACAACCTATCCTGCCCGCAATTGGAGGAGCAACTACCAGAAGATGCTCACAACTTCCGTCTCTTCCTCTGCGTCGACAACGGCATCATCTGGGGCGGGTTCGAGCTCGCTATGAAATCCGGAGTCATTCGCGTGGACGAAGTTGGCATCGACCGCACCGTGTCGCTCGGATGGCGTGCTCGCGATGGTCTGGAGAACAACAGCTGTCATTTGGTCGCGACTGTTTCGGCGAGCTTGAGCTGCATGGACGCGAGCAGGTGCGCGGCACCTTCCACAACCTGTTCAACGAGCCGATGGTGTTCGAAGGGCGACGGCGATCAGGCCCGCTGTGGTGTGGGAGGAGCGCGTACAGCTTTCAGCAGGAGTGGGATGGTTTCGTCGCTCAGGCGTATGATCGCTGAGCATCATTTGCTTAGCGTGTATGGACGAATTGGGGTTTTGCGAGAGTCAGTATCAACATTCGTCACCAGCATACAAAGCAACCCTCTGCAATCAGGCAGGGTACCTCAGCTGCTCGAGGCGTACCAGTAGCAGGAAGTATGGGACTACCGAAGAGGACGGACTGGCCATCTTTGAAGCCGATGATACCACCCAGCTAGTGTATCATCCTCCAGCACCCCAAAATGGGTCAGTACGGCTGCACGTTGCTCTGCCATCACTTCTGTTACCGACGCCTATTGGACAACGCTTTTGGCACAACGATCCAGGGATTCTGTCGCATGGCCTTGCACCTTCGAGCAAAGAAAACAATGCAATAGATGTAATGATGATTGGACCCTGTACTGCCCTTCTACGCTCTCCCCAGTCGAGGTATTAAGCTTTTGCTTGGGTGATGGCCCCAGTGCCGAGAAACTCTATCGGCCCATCATCTTACTACTCACATCCCACTACATGCAGACACAGTACTCAATAGGCTGCTGGTATCCAATTCAATGATGCGCAATTCCGTGTGGAAGGTAGCCGTCCGGACCATGGTACCGCCGACTAAACGGCTCGAAACGTTGAGCTGGACACCTATCGAGTCTGTGCCTCTGTGACTGACATGATACCATTACTCTACGCAATTGCATGTTGAAACGTGTTTATGCATGAATGGCAACCAAGCTGCAGCCACTTACATAGCGACCTTGCCGCCATGACGTCGGCGGGGTCGCAATAACAAGATTGAGGGGCTTGTGAAACAGCCAGGCATGGTATATGAAGTGTTCCTGTCTTTTAACACCTTTGCTCTCGCATTTCCAGCATTACAAGTAGTACACAAACTCAAGAAGTGAACAGCCGGAACCTACGATAATCATGAGCAACCAAGACTACGATGAGAACGCAGCCCAGGACGCTGGTCGCGCAGTAGGTGGCGCTGGTGAGTCGGGCAGCCCTTACTTCTATCATGCTCTCGATGCAAGAGACTGTTCGCTGACAGTCTTCCCGCAGAGGGTGACTACGACCGCGCCGGCCAAGACGTGAGCCAAGACGCCCAGGACGTGGAGAACGTACCCGGAGACGTCGGCCGCGATGCCGAGCAAGGCTTCGACTCAGCTGCAAACAACGTCGAGCAGGCACCTTCTGACATTGGAGGGGCTCTCAAAGGAGCGGCCGATTGGATTGGCGATAAGGTGGGCGGCGCGGAGGGGGATGCGAACAAAGCGGAGGGGGATGCCCAGAACTTCGACAACTCGGTGGACCAGTCGTACAGTCAGGGCGAGGACCAGGGCAAGCAGCAGGGTGGCTGGTAGATTCTGAAGGCTCTCGAAAAGTTATCATGGAATGCACTGGCATCGGTGTTTCGATGAGGAATCCAGAACAAGAGGGTATGCTTTTGGCAATGCGGATGAAGGACGCCTGTACCAACATTGATCCACAGCCAGTATACCGACGCACCAGAGAACTAGCTTCTGTCTATGCAGCCAAAGACTATATGTTCGCTCAGCGGACCATCTACGTTTTGGCAATACTTGGTCGTAGTCTGTCTCCTGCTGCTGGGGATCGACGGTATGCTAATGATGCGCAGAGTGTGCTTCAGATACACCATGTGCTTGTTGGCGTCGTGGAATGTCATCAGTACAACTAACCACCAGCAACGGACGCCGGACTTAAGAGGCGTTTCTTGCGTGCGGCGCTAGTGTTTCGCTCCGTCCCTTTCCCGGCGACCTCACTTTACACCTTGCTTACCTCCGATCGTACCCACTCGGGATCTCCTCGATTTGACAATCCCGGCCTCGCGCCTCCATTTGATGCTCCACTTTCTTAGAAGACACCAGACGAAACGTGATTCATCATTCGAGTGAGTAGACGGACTTAGGACGAACACTCGAAGAACTTTGCAAAAGCAACCTCCGGCAGAGACTATTCAATTGTATATAGTCGATAACCTTCCTCACAATACCAAACCCACAGATTCATTCTTGGTACTCACACTGTCCCCAAAAACTATACAGCATGGCCGCGAACAAAACCATCGTCCTCATCACAGGCGCCAATCAGGGCTTGGGCTACTATGCTGCGCAGCAACTTGCAGCGACTGGCAAATACCACACGCTCGTTGGCAGCCGAGATATCGGCAAGGCTGAGAGAGCCATTGAATCCTTGGCCAACGATGCATCGGTGAAGGTCAACGCAGACAGCCTCGAGCCCATCCAGATAGACGTCACGTCCGACGAATCCATCAAGGCCGCTGCCCAGACCGTTGAGAAGAAGCATGGCAAGCTCGACATCCTCAGTACGTCTGCCACCGAGTGATCAGAACAACCAGTTCTATCCTGACCCTACTTTCAGTGAACAACGCCGGGATTGCAGGTGGCCAAGCTGCCGCTACCGACGGCTCAGGCCCCAGTCTGAGGGAGATCTACCGCCAGCACTACGACACCAACCTCTTCGGCGCCGCACAGGTGACCGAGACGTTTCTCCCGCTGCTGCGCAAGTCCACGGTGCCGGGTGGCAAACGCATAGCATTTACCTCCTCCGGCTTGTCTTCATTGCAGTGGGCAGCCGAAGACGAACCCAACATGAACGCTGCCAATTACCCGATCTACCGCTCTACCAAGACTGCACTGAACATGATCATGCTCTACTATGTTAAGACATTGGAGAAGGAGGGCTTTGTTGTTAGTGCGTCCGATCCTGGTAAGCATGACGTTGTGTAGGAGACTTGGACTGATATACGCGCTAACCCTTACAACTATCGCCGTGTAGGCTACTGCGCAACGAATTTGAACGACAACAATGGGTACAAGGATCCTAGAGACGGCGCCGAAGTGCTCGTGAGGGCCGCTGTGGAAGACAAGGAGGCGGTGCATGGACGTGTGGTGGACGAGAACGGGCCAGAGCCGTGGTAAGACTAACCAGCTTGCAGCGCTGGTACGCCACGGTATGTAGACCATGGATCGTCTCTATTCTCGCCAGTCTACAGCACTATGAAACCGCTCTCGGGGAACACCTGGTGGATCGGGTGCTAACACTGCGCTCAATCAAACTCCTTGACAACGCCCAGGACCGCGTGTTCCATTCACAACCAATTCCTCTCCGATGCGCTTACGTAGGGATCACGGCGGTGTGGTGAGTGTGGTCGCCGTCGACGCCCGATAGTCCAGATCAAGACACCTCAATAGAGGTGTTCGGCAATAGGATGGAAGGCTCCAAACTTATGATCTCTGCCACCTCTCCGCTCTTCTTCCGACACGTCCAGATAAAAGCTTTCTCCCCTTTTGTATCTTTCGCAATCATCGCACCAGCAGTAATCCGGGCTTATGCAGCGAGTCTCGTACCAGTAACGCTTCTTGCCGATGGGTACCGCAAGCTCGCCAACAGGCATGACGGCTCGTAGCATGCTGAGAAGGAAGCTGGGAGTGAAGTGGAAGGTCGTGGGCGGCAGACGCTCGCGAGCTCGGCCTCTTTCTTGCTCCACAACGTGACTAACATATAGTCGAGGAGTGCTCGGGTCGCCACGTCGGAGTATCCTAATATGCGTGCGTGCGCGCCGGCCCATATGCTTCTGCGCAGCGCTCAAGGCGTCTCCAAGTATCTGGTGGTTTCTGCGATACGCTGTGGTCTGCTTGATCGCATCATTTGGCCCCTGCTCCCAGGGCTGGCCGTGACCATCGATCCTGTAGAGATCTCCAGCTTTTGGCAAGCTGACGTCTACCGAGCCTTCGAGCGGTTTCAGTGCCTGCACTATGCGAATCCTTCGCATGCGGGCCACGAAGCTCTTGTCCACCCGATGCAGCCAGAGACCAACACCCTCCGCGACGAAACAATCGATCATCCAGAATTCGAAGCGGTTATCCCTGAAGAACACCTCGGTCACTTCGCCGTGAACTTGTCGACTAACTCTGGCGAGAGCCCGATAGGTGTTAAGACACTGTCTTCTCTGATGCATCATAATGTTGGACTGTTGTAGGTTGTGTCCTAGCAGTTCGAAAAGGTGTTGGTTCTGAAGAGTGAAGCTATCGATCGTGACAGCATGCCAGTAGATCAGATCACGCAACTCTTGCGGGAGATCCATAAGCCGGAAGGCAACATTTTCAGTGACGAACGTAGACTCGCCCTCTGTCATAGTACGAGTAGGAGTCGCCGGAGTGAGGATCGCTGGAACAAAGGTCGCCGGAGTGGCGGTCGCCGAAACACGGTTCATTGCAGTGGGAGTCGCCGCAGTGGGAGTTTCCATGATGCACATCGCACTGGCTGTTGCGCTATTCCCAGGTTCAATGTCGGGTTCCGATGCGGTTTGACGAGATAGATCGCAGAGTGTTTCCATCTTCTCTCTTCGTTGACCGAGGGCGATTGAAGACATTGCTTTTAGATTAGCAAAAACTGAAGAGAGTGAGGAGAAGATATAGAAGTAGAGGGAGCCAGATACTGGAGAAGTATGAGGGTGGTATGAGTCAAATGCAGATGACACGCACGTGAATTTTGGCTCGGGACACCCAGTACCACGGACGGTCGGAAACGTTGTATGGATACCGACGAGCCGGCCGCCTGCTCCGGTGACATTTCGATCACTGTTCGAAAGCAAATACCACATCTTTTTTAGCATGGATGATGGAGTGCGCTGCCAGTTGTGTTCATTTCTCGTGGCCCCAGCCATGATGTGGTGACCGTCTTGCTCGTGCTGCTTATGCCTACAACATGTCTGAATTACCGAAGCATTTTGTGGTCTCGCACGATATGGGTTCAGAACATAAACGAGCACACGGTTACTATCAACTAACACCGCTGTCAGCAGGGGACATATGAGAGACAACCAGAGTGCGATACCATGGCGGACCTGCAGATGGCTCAAGCACTGTCGAGAACATCATATGCACTGCACCCCTCACTCTTGGAACTGTTCCTTCGGCCGTCTTCACAGGAAGCGTTATTGCCACTACTGTCGTAGTCCTGCCAGTGCACATATGAGACGAGTTTGCCAGATTACTCCCGAGAATCTTCCTATTGTTGTCGTTCCTGTCGTGTACGAGGGCGGCTTGCATGCAGGAGGGAGCTCTTCGTCGTGCGCAAAAGTGTCCATAATATAAGGCTTGAAGCCGTAATGGCCAACATAGACAGACAGCAGAGCTTCGTCTCCGAGGGGTACATTCGGGCGATAATGTTAGGCCCGGCCCTGTCCCGTGCTCCATATGTACGTCATAGGAGGGTGCCGATGCCATTGGTCAAACCACCGAATCACTGAGACGAGACGGTTGTCTTTTGAGATATCAGAGATAGACCTGTCGCATTAGTATCCCTCACCCCTTCTCAGCCACTTTATATATACCTGATCGCCCCCGACGTCCAGACCTCAGCCACCATGCCAAAAGGAAGTTGCGTGTGCGGTGAATACAAGCATGAGTACACTGGCGAGCCGCTCGGCGTAGTAAGTAATTCACCTGCTGTGTGCTGTAGGCGAGGCTGACTCTCTGTCAAGGCCGTATGCCACTGTGTTCCTTGCCAAAAGACTGCTGGCAGCAACGGCAGCACGAACAACCTTCTAAAGGCCGATCAGGTTTGTGCCGTCTTCCTTCCCATTCTTGTCGTGCTGACTCTGGTCCAAAGTACAAGAAGACCTCTGGTGATGTCCGTAAATATACACGGAAGGGCGACTCGGGCAAAGATGTGACTTACAACAACTGCGGTGAGTCGCCATACTCAGACATTGGGTCTGACATCTCACTGATCATTGTTAGCGACGTGCGGTACGATCATGACTGTGAGTGCTGAAGCCCATCCCGACTTGGTGATCCTCAAAAACGGCACCTTGGATGGCGATGCTTTGCACATGTGTAAACCCGCTAGGGAGATATACACGAAGAACAGGCCGACATGCTTCGATGCTCTCCCGGATGCGGAGCAGAAGGAAACGACATAGGTCGCTTTTCGTATACAGATGGAGAGAACGAGGGAACGTTGCACGTTCCATCAAGGTGCTTTGTAACCAGTTCAGTGTCACTTCCATTGCGCCAGAATCCAGAGATCGCACCATATCTTCGTCGGCACTGTGAGATTGCGAGAGATCGCCAGATGCCGACCGCCCGGGCCGGTGCCTTTACCGATCTGTCTGCAAGGTGACCTCACGAATAATAGTGACATGCGTCGCCGGCAGACGCATTGTCAGAAGCAATGCCACGCACCACTATCAGCGGCTCAGCCTCCCTGGCGGGTCCCTGCACCAACGATCAATGATGATCATGGTGATCACGGTGCGAACGGCAACGGTCCCGCATGGGCCGCATCCCATACAACGACTGAACATGCCCACGTGCGAAGCACTTTAGCCACTGGGCTAGACAGTAGATCTTCTTCAATTTTCAAAGCTGCAGGTGTGGGCTAAGCGTCATAGTCGAGCTTTCCGTCCATACTTTATAAGATGGGATAGCATTGGCCCTGATTGGGATTGCACAACACCCTCACAGAAAGACAGCCTCATACAGCACAAGCAACTGACAAGATGTCGGGCATCATCAAGAAAATCGAGCAGAAGCTGGGGGACCATCCCAACGTCAGCTCCGACCCGAGTGTCAATCCCACGTCCGGGATAGGCATTGGCGCGAACCAGGGTGACGGTCAGTGTGCCTACGACTGTAGCATGTGCTCGGGTGCGGACTGACATCCCTTCCAGATCCAAACAAGTCTTGGGTGCAGAACAAGAAGGAAGCCGGGATGGGAGCCGACTCCCGAATGGTGGAAGGCGAGAATGCCCGGCATATCCACGCCGGCAGCACGACGAGTCCGGACACGAAGGGGGCCGCGGAGGCTAGCGGCCTGGGTAACAACATCTAGCGGTTATCGATGTTGCGGAGTTTCAAAAATTCGGCGGCCTGTGATGGTAGCCCGAAGAGCTCACAGCGGGTCAGACGAACCGAGCACCTATCTGGGACAGTCTTCGTCTCATGGGGATGCCACCATTGGCAATTCCCGACCTCCGAAGCCTATGTTGTCCATTCGGAATCCAAGGTTGTGGCGCGGAACCCTGTGCATTCTCTGGCCCGCTTGGAGAGCGTCAGTGGCTCGTTCTGCGAGCAAACGGTTAGGTGATCTTGGCTGCTACCGCTCAAGAATGATGTCTGTAGCCCATGCAGGTCGATGTAACGACGCCTAGGCAACCAGACTATTGTTGTCGAACTGCGTTTGCTGCTTTTTAAAACTCACATGGTGGCTGCCGAAGGGCGCAAGAAGGCTATGAGCATTATCTTTCGTCTTGCGTCGACGTAAGCAGCTTCTCCAAAGCCATCGATTAGGTATGCGGAGACACGCCATTGCTCCGCGACTGTAATTTATCGACTACGCACAGCTGCCACGGCGACCGTGCTCGATACACACCCCAGATGCATCATCCGACATGAGCGAAAGTATTGGGGAGTGGCGCACGATGTCAGCCTCGTGGGGTCACTGGTCGCAGATGAGCTTTGCATCCTCTGCTCTCATCAATGACTGACTCCTCGGATTCTCGTTGCCACGCGCGCTCATGCCCATGAGGTAGACCTCCGGCTGTGACAGTGGTTGACGTGGTGCATGACTGTCTGACATGATGGCCCGGTGACATAGAAAGGGTGGCGTTGCCATAAGAAGATGGGTAGACAACGACGATGACATTGTTGCCTGCTTTTCCTACCTCCTGTTCGGGTGTGGAATGAAGGAAGTGTGTGAAAGAAGACACCCCTTTTTCGTGTCAAAGGCCGGGTGGCGCGGAGCAAGTGTACCGGTCTCAGATGTACCCCAGGTGAATTCATCTCTAGCCCACTCTCTTCTCAACAATGTCATCTCACACCATCAGCTTCCAACCCATCACTTGCCACCCACAGGCCTGCCAACGGCACTGCCAGCCGCAGACATATCTCGGCCCGCGGGTGCAGGCGCCAGTGGGAGGAAGTTGTTGCCCGCAGACGATGCGACAGCGCTCTTTCCCGCACCCACCACTATGGCAGCAGGAACCTCTCGGCTTGCCGACACCGGCTGAGCAGCGATAGCCACCACCGGCTGCAGAAGGAGGGTGTCCGTCCGAGTTGCCGGCGCCATCGTACTGCTTTCCGCAACCGGCAGCACAATGACAATCTCCTTTCTTCTGCTGACATCAAACACCGTCTCCTGCCCGTCGGACTCGCGGATCTCAAACGGCACCCCGATCTCTTGCACGAACAAGTCGCCGACGCGCGCCGTCACGATCCGGTCGATGTTGAACTTGGCTTTGGCGTCGTGGTGGAAGGCGGTCATGATTTCTTCGAGTCGCTCTAGCTCACTTCTCATCAGCACACTTCGCCAAGCCGGATGGGTAGCGCGATGGTACAGTACTTACCATGAGGCACCTTCTTCAGCAGAGCGGTGATGAGTGGTTCGTAGGTGAGCATCCACACCACGAACGCGTCGCCGGCTGCATGCGGCGCCTAGCTGCTCCAGCCTGCGCCGTGGCCTGGCGAGATGAGGATTCTGGTCGGCTTGGTTGGGCGGAAGACTGGGTTGGTTGCTGACTCCATTTGTCGTCACAGGTGAGGGAGTTTGAGATGTGTAGGTCTGTTTTGCAGTATGGCTGTTGGACTGAGCTGGCGAGATGGTAGGTGATGATGTTTTCCCGTGGCGATTCTGACTGTTGTTTCGTCGGTCCCTCGGTATGGGGGAAACAGGCAACGACGGACTGTCACTATGACCCTTCTACTTTCCGCATGATGATGACGCGGCGACTGTCATGAACGGGCTGAGGAGACACACTACCGTCAACAGCGGGATCCTCATATACCAAAACCGGCGCTCTGGATGCAATATTAATCCTAAAGCAGCATCCGTGGTTGAACATGGCTTCACCAAACCTTATAGCAAGCTGCGATGGATTTCTCACACATTCCCACCACATTTCAGCACTGCCTTCCTGCTCTCTCCTTTCCTCAAAAAGCCAGCGCAGTCCCCAGCATACACTCCAACCGACAGCCAACAAGACAAAGCACAACCATCATGTCCACGCACCACATCGAAGATATCGCCACCATGGAAGCAGACGCGGACGCAAACGCAGACGCAGACCGTTCCCCTCTGCACACGCCCACACCGGGCTCCATACCGCCTCCCCAGTCTCCAAGGAACCAGCAGCAGGCGCCCTTGTCACCTCTCCACCCGGGTCTCTCACCACCTCCAGCCTTCACCAGCACCAACGCCAACATGGCCGCGCACAACTCCCTGGCCTTGACCCGCCAAGCCTTCGGAAACCTTCCAGGTCTCGTCCACTCGGACGCCGCTCAGATCCCCATCCCCGCGTCCCCGATCCTGCCCGGCATCGGCGATAGGCTGTGGGAAGCGGACTACGACTCCGTCTTCTTCAGCAACGTCGTCCCCGTCCGCCTCCGCCTCCGCCGCCACGCAACCCGCTCCCACAACTCATCCCCACCCCTGCAGCCCGATCGCCCCCCGTACTGCATCACCCCCGTCTTCCAACCCTCCCACGGCCAGCAAATCCTCCTAATCTCCCGTCCAAGTTCCCACTCCGACCCCATCTCCACCACCACCGCCACAGGCTGGGTAACCCACGCAGCGAATAACTACGACCGCCTCCTCACAGCCCTCGCATCCTCCAACGTCACCATGACCCTCCCCGAAGCACTGACACGCTACGCCCACTTCCTCGCCTTCATCCTCACCTACCCCCCCTTCATCGAACTCTTCGGCACCCACCGCCGCCTCACCCGCACGCCCGTCTGCGAGCGCAGCTTCGCCCAGCGCGCCTGGCTTACCCTGTACCCGCGCTACCGACAAGACGAAGTGGAAGAGTTCCACGAGGTTGTGCGCCGGCTCTATGGGTTCGATCCCCAGGATATCGGACTCGATGCTTCGTGGGTGGATTTGAGGGTTGTGACGGTGCACTGGCCTTTCCGTGTTGTGCTTAATGGCGGGGGGCCTGCTATGCGACGGGGGGGTGGTGCAATGCGGCGGGGGGAGGAGCTGGTGTCGGTAGGTGCGCCGGGCGAGGCTGTGGGCGGGATCGAGATTGGGATCTAGGAGGGTCGGGTTTGGGGAGGGGATGCGAGGCGGGGTTAGGATTCGTGAGGGGAGGGTTGGGACGCGGGGGTCGGGCGGGCGGGGGAGGGGGTCGTATATTGTTGGGGGGGGAGGTGGAAGTGGAAGTGAACGGGGCGGAAGATCTGGGTGGGTTGGGTGATGTGGTGAGACCGAGTGAGTGAATAATTGAGTGAGTGAGAGAGCTGGGGCGGAGAGTGGCGAAATTGGAATGAGCGAGTGAGCTGGGCGGAGAGGTGAGGGAAGTAAGGCGGAATCTTGAGACTGACGGGCCCCCGCGCACTTGTACTTGCTTGTTTGCTTGCTTGCTTGCTTGAACGGGCCCAATATAAGTTAGGGCAGAATGCGGAGTTAAAAAGGTTGTATGTTACAGTGGCTTGATCTTTGATCCTACACGCAGGGGTTTAATCTTTCCCGCCCCCCTTCTATAAATATACCCGGCCCATCTTCGTGGGATCGATCCCCCAGCGCCACACCGTCTTTCTACTGCAAAAACGCTGCAACACCCACCACCCTGACCACCACACATACATGTTCGAGCCACTCCAACCGAGACGACGACCAACCAGCCAAACCCCAGCCGGGCCCTCTTCTGCACAACCTTAACCCCTCAGCCCCTCACCCCCCTCAACCCCTCATCATCCTCATCCACCCTCCCACTCCCACCCCCATCGAACCACTTGAGCAACTTCTGGTACGCCAGCAGCATCGTCCCGGACTGCACGCTCGTCCACACGAACCGCGGCCCCACGCCGCGGAACCAGCCGGCCAGGCCCTCGGTGCGGTAGATGATGCGCAGGGCCTTGACCACGGACTCGGTGTCGAGGGCCACTTGGCCGTGGTGCTTGAGCGTCGTCGACGGGCTGGAGGTGGAGATGGGGTGTTTTTGCTGCGCGCTGGGCGGGTGGGTGGTGGGGTGGGAGGTTGGGGTGGGCCGGTGGTGGGTGGGGTGGTGATGTGGATCCCCCGCCGTCGCCGTCGTTGTCGTCGTCGTCGCCGCCGTCGTAGAGCTGGTTGTGGCGGTGGTGGTGGTGGTACCCGTAGCATTACTACTCCCCAGCTTCAAAGAAGCCGCCGCCTTCTTCTCCCGCTTCACCTGCCGCGCCGCCGCCGCCACCTCCGGGTCCAGCTCCGTCTGGATGCGCGTCTTGACCACATCCATCGGGCACGTCAGCACGCCCGCCATGCCGCCCGCGCTCGCGCCCGTCAGGATCTCCAGCGGCAGGCCGATGTCACTCCCCGACCCGACCCACTCCTTCGCGAGCCGCTGCTCCTGCTCGTAGAAGGTGAACTGCAGCGCGCTGAACGGCAGGTCGCGGAACAGCGTCGCCTTGTAGCCCGAGAAGAGCTCGGCGAGCCCTTCGCTGCGGTAGATGGTGCGCAGCGCGTGCAGGCTCGAGCGGTAGTTGTAGCCCGAGGTGAAGAAGGGGTTGTTGAATCGGCCTTGCAGCTGCAGCCGCGTCTTCAGCACCTCCGTGGGGACGTACAGCGGACTGGCGGCCAGGTCCGAGAAGAAGCCCGCCGTCAGGTAGGCGAGACTGGGCGTCAGGCCGGCATCGAGCAGGTACCGCTTGCTCCACTCGTAGCAGCCGAAGAAGATCAGCGTGCCGCCGAAGGAGCCGAGGAAGGCGGGTTGGACTCCCCCGTAGAGGCCGCGCCAGACGCCTTCCTGGCGCAGGATGGTGTAGTAGGTGTTGCCCATGCTGGTGTAGCGCGGCGGCATGTGCGGGTCGCCCTGCTGCCGCGTCTTGACGGTGTCGAGGCTGTGCATGAGCATGTCGCCCATGGTGCCGCCGATGCCGCCGGCGAGCATGGCGTGCAGGTAGGGGGGCCGGTAGGCTTCGTAGTCCGTGTCGTCCTCGACGGCTGCTGGCTGGTGTTGTTGGGTCGTCATGTTATCCGGGCGAAGCTCTTTTTGCGGCCGTCGCGCAGGCGCTGTGGGGGCGGGTGGGGGTGGTGCGTCGCGGCCATCATCGGTGTAGTTGTAGTTGAGGGTGGTGATGGTGGGGGCCGGGTGTGAGGAGGGGCCCGGCGGGGGGAAGAGGTATTCAGCCACGCGGGCTAGTACCATGAAGGAGTCGTGTGCCTGGCTACCGCATGCGCAGGGCCTGGGTTTGGGATGGGATCGGTGGGGCCTTCGGGGGACCTGGCTCGGGGTGTTGGTTGGCGGCGCGAGTGAGTGAGAAGCGGGTCGATGATTTGGCGAAAAAGTTGGTTGGTCTACAAGAAGCGAATGCGACAGATGCAAGATGAAAGGCGTCACAGTGTCTTGAGTCGGAGTGATGGTGTGTCTGATCAATTGTTGGAAGAATCTCGACGGAGATCGGAGTTTGTCCAAGCCCGGCCGATGACGTTCTCTCCAGTCGAGCACCGGTCAATCAATACATTCATGACCGCCGCACTACACAGTCGCTCAGCAATTGATTGACCTCAGTCAATATCTTGATGTAAGATCGCGAACGTGGTTGGCCGCCCGGGTGGCGCTCGCCATGCATGAGGCTCTGCGGGAACGACCCCTAATTATCATGATCTGCCTAGGTATCGAAGTCCGAAGTTCGCACACCAAACAATCCCAAATATGATGCATCAGCGCAACCTCAAGTGTCAGACTGGCAACATTGAGCAGCTTCGATTCGTACTCCCAACTAAGTGCAACATACCTATACCATCAATCGGTAGTAGATGCTCCGTCCCCCCTCCCACAGCGTATCGGAGAAGAAGCCGCAATCCCCATGCACGTCAAATTGAAAGGCCTAAGCGTACCTTATCGCCATGCAAGGCACCGTGTTATCAAAGCCCCCTATCGGTGCCGGGCGCGCCAATGTTTTTCGGGAAGCAGATGCGTGGTGGATGGAAAGTGTAGAGGTGGACAATCGCGCCCTGTTTACTGCTACTGCTATACATATTCGTTCGCCTTGACCCTCTCCATCCTCGATACGATATCGATATCGTACTACAACCACCACCAACGGCAGCAGTGTCTCTATAGCTTGTTTGAGAGCAGGATTGCCTACCATTGACGCCGGGCACTGCGTACATACCTACCTACGCAACAGGCGCAGGCCCACGCGTCATCCACCCTCGCTGTCGAAGCTCTCAATTGCTTGAAAGCAGCCCAGACTCGATGCTGTCCTACGCCCCACCCACAACCCAGCACTTCCGCCCAACCCTCGCCTCGCCCTTTGCCGAACCCGCGTCGAGACCGCAGAGCACCGCGGCAGCAGCAACAGCAACAGCACCACCACCACCACAGCGACCGCCGCCGACCTTCGGTTCCGCGGGGTACTCCTACAACCCTTCAAGAGCAGCGTCCACATCCTCACAACCTCAGCAGCCCGAACAGCGCTCCTTCAGCGGGAGCTCTTACAGCGGCCTGTCCTTTGGCGCCTTCGGCGGGGAGACGGCGGCGTCGCTCGCACAATTGCCGGCATTATCGGCGTTGGCGTCGCTGGCTGCCAACGCGCCAGCGGCGAGTACGGAGGGGAGTGCTAGGTACGTTCGCACCCATCATCATCGTAACAGCTGCGAACATATAGACGCGTTGGTGTGGGTGTGGGTGCAGGATGAGGGGGCGGGAGCTCCTCCCCCCAAAAAGCGCGCTAAGATCGGCATCGGGATCGGTGCCAAGAAATTGCGACAGATTCCCTATCTTCAAAGCTCCGTCGCATAGATAACTGACCGGTTCCTTCACGCAACACAGCACCCGATCCTCCACGCCCAACAGCAGCAGCATGAACCAGCCGCAATATGCTCCGGCTGCGACGGCGGGTGGGCAAGCCGGGCAGCAGAGCGGACCGGTAAGTTTTGCTTCCCCGTTCGCAAGTCGAGCTTCTATCATCAATCGATTGCTTGCCGCGAAGGGACCTATCGATAACAAGACACCTTATTCATTATCGGTCCCCCGCAGGCAAACATAAGCATATAAGCGAGGTGGAACGTGGACATGGACATGCGCTGACTCTCTCGCGCGATGTGCACAGCCGGTATGTCAGAACTGCGGCACCTCGACGACGCCGCTGTGGCGACGCGACGAGTCCGGCAGCGTGCTCTGCAACGCCTGCGGCCTCTTCCTCAAGCTGCACGGCCGCGCGCGCCCCATCTCGCTCAAGACGGATGTGATCAAGAGTCGGAATCGGGTCAAGACGTCGTCGTCGGCGGCGGCGAAGAAGCGGGATAGTGGGGATCTTCTGCCGCAGCAACAGCAGCAGCATAATCAACAGCTACCTCAGCAGCAGCAGTCGCAACAACAGCAGCAGCAGCCCCACCATCAACAGTATCAACAAGGCGCCAACGGCCTCGCCGCCGCGCACCCGGATGTCGCGCATGTCAATTTACTACACCCGCACGCGCATCACCTCCTACCACCCGATGGCTTACAGCGCGTACCCTCCCCCGGCAACAACCCAATCTCCCGCAGCAACACCCCCACAGCAGGCCTCACACACAGCAACAGCAACAGCAACAGCAACAACCCCAACCCGAACATCGCGCCGCAGCACATCTTCGACACCGTCACCCTCCCGCCCGACACCTTCGCCTCGCCCAGCCTGCCCGCCTTCAACCTCCGGCAGCCCTCGCCATCCGTCGCCTCACTCAACGGCAGCGGCGGCGGCGGCGGAGGGCCATCGCATGGCGTGGAAGCCGCAGCACCACCGCAGCACCAACAACCCACCTACGACGCCCTCTCCGCCCAGACCAGCCACCTGCGCACCCGCGTCAGCGAGCTCGAGGTCATCAACGACCTCTTCCGCGGCCGCGTCGGCGAGCTCGAGAGCAGCGAGGCCGACGCGCGGCGCGGGGAGCGGGCGCGCGAGGAGGAGAATCGGCGGTTGCGGGCCGAGCTGGAGATGGCGGGGCGGAGGGTCGGGGAGTTGGGGAAGCGGGTCGCGGAGCTGGAGGAGGAGGTGGAGGCGGGGAGGGGGAGTAGTGGGAGTCCGGCGAGGAAGAGGAGTAGGCGGTCCGGGCCGATTGGTGGTGGTGGTGGTGGTGGGGGTGAAGGGGATGGCGCAGCGAGTTCGAAGCTGGCGGCGGCGGGGGTGGCGGGGGAGCCGGCGCCGGGGTCGAGCAATTACATGATCCCTTAGAGGCCAGCAGGCATACACGCCCGCCTCTGGGTCTCCGGAACAAAAAGCTGCAGCCAATGGCATGGCCCACGAGACTGTTTTTGAAGGAGGGGGGGAGGTGGGGGAGGGGTTTGACGGAAACGGAAAGCCCTTTTTAACGCAAGCGTTCTTTTTTTTTTATGATACCACCCATTCACGTACGTTATTGCCAGTTGTTGTTTTGGAGCAAGGCACAAAAGGCCGACACTGCTCCACAAACCAAGTTCTTGGCGGCAACGAGCCTACTTCTCGCCTCGCTTTCCCGTCTTGTCTCGTCTGCCCTTCACTTAACCAAACAAGGCTACATGCCATCGGCGCAACGCATCGCCTCATCGCCTCGCTATCCCCCACGACTCGATAAGGCATCTAGGATACGACTCCCCCAAGAGCAGCTGGATGAAACCCAGCCGGCTAGCCCTGCCCCAGCGGTCCCCCAAATCAAGATGCATGGGCGTCACGCGGGGGTAGACAGACCCAACATACCAGACCCCTCCAGGGCCCCTCCTCCCCTCCCCTCCCTCTCCACCCTCCGAAACAACAAGGCGCCATAATGTCCTACTGCTGCAGCGGCGCGAATTTCCGAATGTTATCGCAAAAGGCCGCGACCTGGTGGCCCCACGCCTCCTCCCGCTCCAACCCCGTGCTCAGACTCGCAAAGGGACTGATGTGGTTGTGGCCCGGCATCCAGTCGACGGCCAGCGCGCCGCGGCTGGCGTTGTCGCGCAGGGCTTCCGCCCACGCTTGCACGAAGGCGTCGCGCGGCGCGAGGATCTCGTCGTGGGGGTCGAGCTCGCCGTTCAGGACGAGGAGGCGCGTGCCGGCCGCCACGAAGTCGAAGGGCGCCTGCTGCTGCTGTTTCTGCGCGGCGGCTTTCAGGAGGCCGAGGGGCGCGTGGGCGTGGTAGTCGCCGAAGTACTGGATGAGCGTGTCGGCGCGGCTCGCGTGCGCCGCGGCGAAGGCGAAGGGGACGGAGAGCAGGACCGCGCCGCGCAGGCGCGCGCCGTCGCCGCTGCCGACTCGCCGCCGCGTCGCCGCGAAGTCGTCGTGCAGCAGGAACGTCGCGAGGTGGATGCCACCGGCCGAGTTGCCCATGATGAACAGATCGATGGGTGCCTCGCCCGGTCCGGGTTGGTTCGCGCAAATCCATTCCACAGCCAGCGCGATATCCTCGCCGCCGGAAGGGAATTTCGCGCCGTGGGACATGAGGCGGTAGTCGGCGATGACGACCGTGTAGCCGCACTGCAGCGCGAAGAAGGCGCCGACGTTGGCGTGCACCAGGCCGTCGAAGATGGGCGGGGGCAGGGTGCGGGCGCCTTGGATGAGGCCGCCGCCGTACTCGAACATGAGGACGGGTTTGCGGCCATTGATGAGGCTGGGGTGCGGGGGCGAGTAGACGTCGAGTTGCTGGCGCTCGTGGGGGCCGTAGGCGAAGGTTTCCTTCGCGACGGAGCGGATGGTGGCGGCGTTGGCGCGGAGGAGGGGGGCGTAGATGGCGAAGGTTGGGGGCACGATGGCCTGGATGCTTGTGCCGAGGGGGGGGAGTTGGTCCATTATTGTTGTGGGGGTTCGGTTTGGCAGGCGGGTTTTGCTTCCTAATGACAATCGCGAGGGGGCCGATTATTTTGTTTTGCTAGGGCTTGTCGTTATGGAACGGGGACCAGCTGCTTGCTTCGTTTGCTGCACTTTCTGCACGGAACGGAAGCTCTGCACGGAACGGATGCAGTGAGTTACTAGTGTCTCTATTACCTACAACTGTCAGCCTGTCAGGCACCTAAAATCCCCGGCTGTTGTCTTGACCCGAAAGCCGTCGTCCTTCGCATTGCGCAAAGGCTTCCTGAGACCATAAGTGGCCCCACTGGCACGAGAGCCGCAGACAGCTGCCACACCGCGGCCCCACGTCGAAAGCCAGATCGTGTCTGACGAGGCCCTGGGGCCTGAGGGCTGGACTGGACTGCCGAAGCCCCGCCCCGCACGCTGTTCTTGCATTAGTGAGTTAGGGCTTTGTCCGCATATCCGGGAGTCACGACCCAGTCGTGATTGAGAGTTGAGCCATTACTGACAAAAACAGATCACATGCCGCCGATGACCAGGGTCCTCGGTGGGCAATAAAAAGGGCTGCCGCGGCCTACTGTTGGCCTGTCGCTTGTGATGTCGTATCACCTACCACAGCATCATCTTTGTCATCTCTTGTCTGCATCCTTACCACCGTCACCGCAATAATGGAGCAGATCACCGCGAAAGTCTCCTCCCTGCTGAACGGCCACACCAGCAAGCTCGAGACGCTCGAATTGCCACCGGGTGCTCCCGGCAAGCCGTACGTGATTTCCTCGCAAGACGGCGAGATCATTTACATTCCGCTCTCGAAGTCCGCGACGCGGCTGGTGGTGACCGGCAAGGAGACCGAGAATGCTTTCGCCGTCGTGAGTAGTGGCGGCAGCCAGGGCGACCCCATAGGTTTCCACTACCACAAGGAGACGCACGATGTCTTCTTGTGTCTGGCGGGCAGCCTGAACATCTGGGCGGGCGAGAAGGCCCGGACGATGACTGCTGGGGATTTCGCGAGTGTGCCGCCGGTGGGTAGTCCGTTCATCTACCAAAAGGAATGAATGGCTAACACCGCCGATAGAACACAGTCCACCAGTACCAGGTTCTGGGCGCTCACTCTGAGATGATCGGCCTCATCGTTCCAGGCGGCTGGGAGGAGTTCTTCCGCTTCATCGGCGAGCCGTACTCGGGGCCCATGTGGCCCATGGAGGACAACAGGAAGATCTACGAAGTGCTCATCCCGAAGCTGAAGGCTGCCGCCGAGAAGTTCGACATGGTGCCCTTGCCGCAACACAAGCAGTTCGCCCCGCAGGACTGGCAAGACGACGAGAACCGCCTGCCCGGAAAATTGGAGCCGTACTTCCTCAAGAACGCTACGGGCCCGGCGTACGAGGTCGGCGGCACGGTGGTGCGGCCGCTAGCCACGACTGCGGAGACCGATGGCAAGTTCAGCATCGGGAGTATAGAGGCCTCCTCGCACTACCACCAGCACTCCGTCTTCGCCAAGGAGAAGCAGTGTCTGCGCTTCGATAACGTGCATCACGCTTTCCAGGTCGTGAGCGGCAGCGTGGAGTTCCACCTCGACTCTTCCGCGCCGTCGAAGCTGGCCGCCGGCGAGCTGATCTATGTGCCGAAGGGCACGGCGTTCCGCTTCCAGGCCACGTCGAGGGCGAGCAAGATGTACGCTTTTGCGAGCGGTGGAGGGGTGACGGAGCTGTTGATCAAGCTGGGGAAGGAGCATTCGTCGACCATCCTGCCGGAGCCGGAGAAGGTTGGCGGGTGCGACGTCGCGGCTTTGGAGCGGCTGCAGCCTGAGTTTGGGTTCACGATCTGGTAGACGAGTTGCGGGTTGGCCTCCGGGATGGTCCGGCGCGGGATGTTTTTTGAAGAGCTCGTTTGTGCTATCTAGCTATGAGCAGACAATGCTTCCACACGGCTGATGCATATCGTGCTGACGTTGCGAATTGGAAGGTGGGTGCCACGAGCCCACGTGCGTAAGTTCTCTTGTCCCACCACCCCTTGTCTAGCTCCCGAAGCGGGGTGTAGAAGTACATCTGTGTGCAACAGCATATGAAGAGGAGGCCACACTGTCTGCAAGGTAGTTTGGCGACGCTGCATACCGCAGTTCAGAAGGTGATGTCGGCGCGGGAATGTTAGCAACGAGCACAGATGCAGCTAACGTGGCGGACTTCTCGTCACTGCCAAAAGTCATCGCTGTAATACGCATCAGCGGAGCGTTGGTGCTCTCTGGACCACTGAAACCACTTGAGCCCACGTACTCGGCGCTGCCCATGCTTGCTGCGAGGTCCGTGGGGCTGTGCCTGAAGTTATGAGCTGACACGATCGATGGTTCGGCAGAAGCATAGAAGTTCGAGGTGGCACCATGCCTCTCTTTGTGTGCAACACCCTGATTTCCTTCCTCGCTGTCGCGCAAATGGTTGAGGATATAAGGATAGGGTCTGAGTGAGGTGAACCACTCCTTTCTACCAACGTGGTACACTTCAGACCGACGCGACATTGTTCATCATGGCGCGTCCAGATGACGCGATACTGCCACGAGCCCTAGATTAACACCATGACAACGACCTCGTGCTCGTCGCACCTTGGCTGCCTGTTGCCAACTCCAAGACAGCCCGGAGATGTGAGAAGTATAGAAGGTGAGTATGTTTCGTTGAGACCGTTTTGAAAGTCATCTCCTTTCCTCTCCTCTTTCGTCTCGTCAACTTCACATCGATCATGTCTTCTGCCGCCCTACCAAATCTGTCCTGCGCACGCTGCCACACTCCCGCAGCACACCTCGACGAGGGCCTTAAGCAGTGTACAGGTTGCCGAAGCATTCAGTACTGCTCCCGCGATTGCCAGAGGAATGACTGGCCACGGCACAAAGACCAATGCCGCCAGGCTCAGACCGGTGACATCGCGCAGCCAAGCACTCGCACCCGCACCACCACGCGCCTGAACTGGGAGAGTTTCACGCAGAGTCGGCGGTCCGGAGGAGATAAGAACCGCAACCCGACCCCTGCCGGCACCATCTACTACCTGCAGACCTCGACGCCACACTTGTACGATATCTCGGTGTCCGGCCCGTATCACTCGATTGATGCGGTCGTGGCCCAGGCTATGATCAACTTCGGTGCTCAGTGTCGCCCGGGTCAGACCACCGTCCAGGACCTGGTCCGCGAAGGCGTGTTCGCAGGCGCAGAGCACGTTACCTCCCCCATCAACCACGACCCGAACAGGACGAAGACGATCCGCGTGCTCACGGAGCACAATCCCAGCATGGCGGCTAGGCTGCCCGGACCGGCTTGGTGCGTGATCGTTGCTCAGGTGGCGATGGATCAGATCGACCATGCAGCTGGTAGTAGTGGTGACCACGTCCCGGTGAAGGATGTGCGGGTACATGGGACGTTCGGGGATGAGGCTTCCGCCAACGAGGCGGCACAACGGGTTGCGCAAGAGTTTGCTAGCAGGGTTAGGGGCGGACGCGTAGTTGATCAACGCCCTGCTGCGACGGGTGCGTTTGTTGGCGGTGTCTTCGGGCAGGCGTCGGATGGGAGTCAGACCATGACCATGCTGCACGTGCGGTACGATGCGGGGACGGTGTCACATTAGATCAGACAGAGCGAGAAGCTCCAGTGTAGACGAAATCTCTTGGCTTTGAGCCTACACAGCGTCATCAAGAACTCGCACAGCAGCCACTGCCTGGGTCACGTTGTTCACTGAGATCTGCAGGCCACAACGCAAACGCGCGGCAGCCCTTCGCCGCGCCACAGATATCGTGTCCCGGAAGTGTTTCTCAGTGTCAACATCGTGACCATGTTGTCAAAGGGCCGCGCCCGCGCGGAACGGAAGTTGGACCTTGAGAAAATATTGTGGGTGCATGATAGCAGCTCGTCTCTCGAGACGGCAACGAAGACGTTTTCGGCTGGCTTGATGTACCTCGTCGAAAAGGGCAGATAGTCGAGTGTTTGTGAGTAGCTCTCTCTGCTACGAGGAGAGATCGTCAAAGACGCTCACAGTGATGGCTCCGGGGCGAGTTAATGGTTCGGTGAGTGAGGTGCGGAGTAAGAACCATCTTGACTTTGTATTGTTTTTGTTTTTGGCGCCTGCGCGTCGTCAGAGCATCACACGATGCTCGTTCGGCTCGATCACTGGAGGTCGACATCCAGATACCGATGAGATTGAACTCATGCGGAGGAAGGAGGCTCTGCGAGGAAAGTTGAGTAGGTGTCTTGGTTTATGCTATACGTACATACAAACAACACTGCAACCACACCGAAGCTGTCTGCCGACAGCGAGCCCTTCGACACCGTGCCCATATGGCAATGCTATGCATACCCCGTCTTTGCTGTACAGATCCGCCCCGCTTCCACTTAGGTAGTAACACATGCAAGCCATTGCTGGTCTTGTTCCCGAAGTCTGATCCATCAGGTGACGATCTCGCCATAGTCGACCATCTGCGGCTTCCACTGCTTCTTGGCTCGCCCAGTCCCTGCAGCACCTTCGACCTCTGACGGCAGGACAACGTCTGTGTCCGGTGGCGAGTACAGATACCATGACCGCAGTGCCGCTGCGGCTGCCCGCACGCGACCTTCGTTCAGCGAGCTGCCAGCGCCCTCGCCGAGCTTGTCGTCCCCGCTGTAGACGCCGACGACAAACACTGGCGTCCTGCTGAGCCGTCCAGTCTCGCTGATCAGTCGTGCAACCGGCGGCTCGAAACCTTCTCGGTCGCATAGCCTGCTGAGATCGCGCGTCGGGTGCGTGAAGTGGAACAGGGTGTGCAGTGGTAGTTGCCGGCTTAGAACATGGTCTCGGTGGAAGCTCTTCGAGGCTGCTGAGCCCGCGTGCAGATACAGCGCGCCGGTCAGCGCTCGGATGAATGATGCTGAGCCCGCCTCGACGGTGATCGCGTGTGTCTCCTCGGGAGTCTGCAGCTGCGATGGCGGCGTTGTTACAGGGCCAAGCGCATCTTGCTGCTGTTCGGATCCGGCTTCAACACTGTCCTCTGCAGGCGAAGAGATGGCCGCTCCTGGATATGGTCGGGCGTCCGCGGGCGGTAGGCCACTCTGCAGGTCTCCGAACTGGTCATCGAACACGATACGGCTGCTCATGCCCCTTCTGTAGCCGTGCTCTTCATTCCGCCTCCCACTGCCCAGTCGTTTTGCCTGTGGCATCTCCTTCAGTTGCCTCGTCTCGCCATCCATCATCGCATTGCCAGGCACCGTCCTCTTCAACTGTAGCAACCCAGGGTCTACCTCCATGCCCGGCGCTGCCACAACCTCTACGCCCCACTCTGCGCGCATGGCTCCTAGTGTCGCGTTGCCGACGTACGCGTACTGCGCGGCGAAGAGCACCGGCATCGGCAGGCGTGGGTAGTGGCACATGAGGTACTCGGAGGTGTAGTAGCCGAGTAGGTCTTGTCCAAGTACAGCGAATGGTGCGTTGTTGTAGCCGGTTCGAGGGTCCGCAGAGGGATCGATGAGACATCTCGCCAGCGTCTGAAGGGGTAGTTTCGAAGGTAGGGAAAGTCTAGCGTGCAGCGCTGACAGCTTGGCTGATTGTGCTGCGCGTCGATGTGAGGGTGCATATAGCGGTGGAGGAGGCGATGCTGCTAGCTCGCCATCCTGCAACGTCCCCGGGGGTATAGGAGCTCCGGAGGCATCCTCGCCCAATACCTCAGCTGTGCTGGACAGTTTCCGCCTGGTGGTCGCGTGTCGCCTCTGGTGTTGCCATTGATGCTGTATCTGATCTTGTCTCTGCTGTAGCTCTCGTCGCGGTGCTCTCGTCTCGCTGGAAAAGGGACATCGCTGCAGATGTAACCGGGGGTTACGCGGAGGCTGTAATTGGGTTGCCCATCGGTCCAGACGTATGCGCTTCATTCACGCGAGCTCCGATCTTTTCCTGCTGCACGGGGAATGAGGGCGGTGATGTGCTTGATGCCTCCTTGAAGCCTCCAAAAATCGATCGCGTGCATGATTTCACGCAGCCCAAACGCTAGCCGCACCCCCGAACCCGAGCCGTCTCCGCAACGACTTCATCCATCTGCAACACCCGACACCTTGCGGACTCGGCAGCGCCATATCGCGATCATGAGGCCCACACAGATACAAAGAAGCGGCGGTGGCAAGATCCCGTGAGTCTGCGTCTACCAGACCCTTGTGCCGTCGCAGCGTTGCGTGACGACTGGCTAACAGTCGCATCTCTACAGCTACCCAAAGCATGTCTGGTCGCCGTCCGGAGGCTGGTACGCACAACCCGCGAACTGGAAGGCGAACACAGCCGTTATGGGCGCGGTGGTGATCGGGATATGTCTGATGGTCGGAAGCGTGAGCGCGGACAGAGAGCACAGAGATAAGATGCCTGACGTATGTTGGCCCATCCCTACAAGACCTGCAGCCCGCATGTGAGCGTTGGCGAGCCGAAACATAGCTAGCGCTACCATGTTGCGTGTTGAGAGATAGTGGGGTGCTAACGTGACCCGCAGGCCAACCGATTCTTCCCTTCCCGGTACTGGAGCAGGGAGATCATCGAGCACGAGCGAGCACAGAAAGCGAAAGAAAGCTCATCATGACGGACTGGTAGTCGCGATGGCGTTCCGGAGATGGGTTCATGGATGTTGAAATACTTTGTACATACGCGACGCGGCAACATTGATACGCCGAGCGCAGGCGTCCGTCCGGCACCGTCTCCCACACTCGACTTGTAGGTCCAGCCTACGCCATGTGCCATGTCAAAGTACATGCCGGCGCTCAAAGCCATCGAATTGCGGTGCCTCTGGTTGGTTTGGCAGGGCATCGCCGTGCTTCTACTACCGAGGTGATGTCTCGGTCGCACTGACAAAGGCGGTAGGCAAAGGGTGGCATCGAAGAAGGACAGCGTACAAGTGCGTCATGGTATTGTACTGTCTCTTCTCTTCTCAAAGGTTTCCTGCGCCATCATGGCTCTATACCGTGCCTTGGCTTACCTTCTATAACATTGCGATTTGCAGAGTTGGATGTGAATGATGTTGCCTGTCCTGGGGTTCGGCGAGACGAAGAAGCAACTTCTATAGGCGGTCTAGCGCGCCGCTCAGATCAAAGCTAGGCACCCTCACCACCATCACGAAGTCACGACGTTTTCGGCCAAGCTCTCCCTCGGCCGGGACTACCGTCCGCAACAAGTCCTGAGCTGCAATGAGGCTGCGCAGGTCGCCTTCGAGTTGTACCGCCTTTTGGCAGCAGTGAAGGTTACAGCCTCGCCGAGATGTTCCCGAACCTCAGGGAGCCTCATCCATCTCGACTTCCCAATGCAACACATTGTGGCCACTGCAGGCCAGGAGCGTCTGCATTCGGGTCACGCTGCTTAGGTCAAAAGGCAGCGTGTCCTCGATCCGCTGCTAGAGCGTGAGTTGAGAGGCACGTGGTGGTGTAGATGGTCGTCACTGATACGAGAAAGACGACGTAGGAGTATAGCGGGAGGGACACATTGGCGCACGTTCGAAACATCCTGGTGTACGGTCCCTGATCAACCTCGGCGAGTCGTTGTATGTGACGACTATCAAAGCGAACTGGACTGGGGGTCGGAGTCGGAATGAGGGTGCAGACCGTGCTTGAGAACCTCGACGCAGGAAAGAGTGAGCTTTGGTGCAAGGTGAGCTCTGAAAGAAGTGAGCTTTCTTGTACCAACACGGTATCTCTCCTATAGCATAGAGGTAGTAAGGAGCTGATCTGTTGCCAAGGTGCCGTCAATTTTCTTACTATCACGCGGAGAAAGGCATGCCAGATCGATATGACGAGTGACTAACGTACACACCGCTGTGCCATCTCTGCCATAGTATTGTGTCGACCCCGAGCTGACCTACTGCCTATTTGTAGCCTGCAGTCGACCCACTCGCCCTCTGAGCACTGCGACTGGAGTATACCTCATCCGCCATGCACCCGCACGAGGACGATCCTTTCCGCTCGATCAGTCAGATCGGCCGCAGGGCTCACTTCTGGCTTTTGTACATCCACGTCCACGTAGAGACCGAACAGCAGCATACCGGCCCATCGCCTTGGTCTCGGATTGGTCAGGGTCACGCTTCTTCGCTTTGACAAAGTAGAATACGAAGGTTATTGTCGGAGAAGAACAAGTCACTCTCACAAAAGGTGTTATCTCCAAGATTCATGCCGCGGGGCTCACGATCTCCGCATCCTTCCTATCAGCGTGATCAGACCTGTCGCTGGACGAGGCGGGGTTGATACCGAGCTGAATGTGACCATGGCAAGGTAGCTAGGAAACGCCTGCTGCAGGCTGTCTTTTTACTCGAGCCGGGCTGCCCCTGCGCCGTGACCCATGAGCCGCAGCCTGCTGACGTCCATCCCTACGTTGTCGAGGTTGAACTTCGAGTCGTGGACGTTGACGTAGTACATCATGATGGTGCTAGGGATGGGTCCACGCATTCCAATCCACCAGGGACAGTGAATTGTGCTCGGCCGCAACGGCAGAGCGCAGTCAGGGATGAAGACAGTTCCTGGTGTTGCACACAGCAATCTGATCTCGGGATAGCATGTGTCAGAACGGCAGACTGCCAGGACTCGGTCATGTTTGGGGCTGGTAGTGGATGGAAGAGAGGCAGAATCGCAAAACCATGCTGGGCCAAGTGAGTGACTAACCCAAGACTGTCACCTGTCTCACATGTTCCGCTTCCGTTTGAACAAAAACCTCTACCTCGCCAACTACATCTGTCGCCGGCTACTTGGTCCTCGCAAACTTCCCGACTCACCTCTTATTGACCGCATTTACAGTGTCACAGCCACTTCGGTCTATTACAGGCACACTCAGCTACCTGTACGTAGCAAGAAAGCTGCGCTTCGTGACGTCCGCAGCAACGCACGCGGCCTGTGTCACCTCGCTAGCTTCAACAATGTCTACCATCCAGACAGCGGACCTCTTCAACAAGGACGCCTTCTCCGACATCAAGATAAAATTCGGCAGCCGTCAGTTCAAGGCGCACAAGATCGTAATCTGCCGTCAATCCCAGTACTTCAACAAGTTATGCGGCCCAGATACGCAGTTTGCAGAAGGCGGTCAGACAGTTATCGAGCTAAAAGAGGACGACGAGGATGCGGTTTATGCTATGCTTCAGTGGATCTATACCTTCGAGTACGACACCACATGGGCTGCGCAGCCTCGCTTCACTCCTGAAGCATTCGAATTCCACAACAACGTTCACCTCGTCGCCGATAAATACCAGCTACCAACGCTCAGCACGCTTGCCAAAAGGCGGGTTAATGCTGTGATAAGCAGCTGCACTACCGATACGTTGTTGATCCTGATGTGCCGGGCATCTTCCGGTGGAGGTGGCTGTGACCCGATTCAGACGATGCAGTCGT
This sequence comes from Oleoguttula mirabilis, assembly GCA_035135055.1. Lineage (NCBI taxonomy): Eukaryota > Fungi > Ascomycota > Dothideomycetes > Mycosphaerellales > Teratosphaeriaceae > Oleoguttula > Oleoguttula mirabilis. Next base: position 263,794 of record JAVFHQ010000024.1, on the reverse strand, counting down.
TCAAGGACCGCAGCAACACTCGCTTCAAGACCCTACTGCACGATGACAGGTTTCTTCAGCTCTTGAAAGACGATCCTGAGCTGAGCTTGAACACGATATGTATGCTCAGGCCGGCGTGAGGATGCGGAAGGAACCAAGTACGTCCACTCTTAAGGCCGCAAAACTTTTCAACTCTCGATATGGCGCGCTCCGGGCGTGGCTACGATTGCGGTCTCCGTTCTTGGATGCGCAGGTGAAGCGGTGGTGGCTACAGCGACGGTCGACCGCGAAATGGGAGTGGCGGGCGCAACGACGCAGGGTGCGAAGAAGCAGGTCAGGAGACTCGCGTGTACAAAAGACTGTTGCTTCATAAGCTGCTCCTACCCATTGATCATCCAACCTTCTACCATACTGCGTCTCGTGCGGACAACCCGTCCAAGCGCTGAAAGTCGCAACACGGTGGCATAGCGGCGGACTTGGTGTGACTAGGTCTGCAACGAGAACACTATACATCGAGGGCGGGAAGAGATATCGGCAGGAGATGCATTCGTCGAGTGGACACTATGCAAACTGCACAGGGATCTCCCAGCTTCAGCTTCAGGAGGGTGATCTTAATGGCCCGGGGCTAGATGGAAAGGCAGGTTGCGAAAGGCTATCAAGGCCAAGATGCTTCAACATACATAATGACGGCACAAGAGTAATGACAGCTGCTCCTTCTTGCATGTGCTCATCCTCGCGCGTGAGCATGTGAAAGCTGCATACCCGCTACAACGTCATTTCATTTCACTCCTTCACCGCATGCGTGTGCCACTCGAAAGTTCAACATCATCGTCGCTTCTCATTCTTTTCACCCACGCTGCACACCAACACCGACAGTAGGTCTTTGCTTTCCACTAGCAAAGATGCCTCGCAATTTCGATGTCACCGGGTGAGTTCTGAGAAGATCATCATTTCTCACGTCTTGGCACACATTGACGGGAACAGGTTCTTCGACCAAGAGGCCTTCTCGGACGTCACCGTGAAGTTCGGGACACGCGAGCGCAAGTGCCACAAGATGATCTTGTGTAGCACGTCCCAGTACTTCAACGACCTCTGTGGGCCAGGCAAGAGCTTTGCGGAGTCCAGTCAGCTAGTGGTGGAGCTCAAGGATGATGACGAGGAAGCTGTGGAGGCTATGCTGCGCTGGCTCTACACGTTCGACTACGAGAAGCGTGCTGGCGTCGAAAAGCAAGGGCCAACGTTGAACTTCCACCTCAACGTGTACGTCGTGTCGGACAAGTACCTCCTCGCTGCACTTCAGGAGGAGTCGATAAATCCACTGCAAAGCGACCTAGAGGCGACGGAGGAAGACGAGCTCGTGGCATTCATCCAGGAAGTCTGCTACGGCCACCAGAGCTTTCCGCAGGCCGTGATGGACGTTGTCGACAAAGCCCGTGACGGCCGCCTTGACGTCTTGCTGGAGCACTCTGCATTCCGCGACATGATGCTCAGGGACCCGGAGTTGTGCTTGTCGGTCGTAGACAAGCTGCAAACCAAGATGAATGCCAAGGATGGTGTGATGAGAGATTTGGTAGAGAAGCGTTACTCGAAATGTGTCTGCAAGCGCGAGGAGCTGGGCGACAAGCTCGTGCCTGGGACTACCTATTTCTGTGGCAAGAGGAACTGCAGTCGTCCGTTAGCAGTCAAGCAGTGCTGGGTGAAGCGAGGCGCCTGGGTCTAAAGCAGCTGTGGCAGGTCAAGAGAGAGGTTAGCATACCGGTACTGGAGGATTCACGCAGAAGATGTCAGCGAGTCTCGCAATTTGCAACAGCAATAGCAAGGTGGTGACAATGCGTAGCCTGCACGAGTTGCGAAATCCAGAGACGCTGTTCGTTATCACTCTACGTAACAGCTTGAGCGCGATGATTGCGCAAGCATGCGCAGCATGATGTGACAATGAATATATCCTTCTCGCCACAACACAGCCATTTGACCCTAAAACGCAGCAGCCTTTAGCACTCGCTTGCACAAAAGTACGTCTCTCGTTCAGTCAATGTCCGTACCATCGTCATCTCCATAACCGCAAGTCTCGTCTCCACAGTTGGAATCAACGGCATCATCCTCCGTCGGGTCATCGTATGGTCCTTCATTCTTGCAGATAACACTCCACAGGTTTTCCGTCGCCATCCAAGTATAGCTATCCGCATTGGTTACAGCAAGGCCATGATCCAGATTGCGGGCAGAGTATGGACCCACGCTCTCCGGATCGCCATTCTCGCCCTCATAGTCCGTTGTCGGATCTGCCAACGCCGGATCCACCAGGCTCTGAAAGTGCGTGTACTCGTGCAGGAGAATGGCGCCGAGGGTCTCCATCATCCAGCTGACGCGCGTGGAAGCTTGCGTGAAGTACTCGCAGGTGATTGCGTCGACGAAATTGTTGCTGCTCTCATCTCCGTAAGACTTCCCATTACCGCCATGGCCGAAGGCTGAAGGGCAGATGACGATGGTTGGGTTGTCGGCGAGCTCATTGCGGATAGCAGCGAAGGTAGCGCCATCACACACATAGTTTGGGAAGTCGTCGTCTATATAGTCCGAGGTTACGGTGATTTGGGTGAGCTTCGCGTTGCCTATCGGGCTACTTTCGTCGGCAGGGTTGCCCAGAATGTTGTCGAAAACACTAAGAACCGTCGTCTGGTCTGCTTCATCGAAGTACTTTTGAAAGATGTCATCATCGAGGTCGGTCACGGCGTACGAAGCCAGCTCAAGTGCATCGCTGAAGGCATCGGTCAGCTGCTGGATGTCCTGGTCGTCGAAGTCGCCATTGGGATCGATGACTGGAGTGTTGAGGTTTCTCTTGTGCAGCTGAATGGGTGAAGATGTTGCCTGCACAGCGAGTAACACTGTCAGGAGAAGAGCGGGAGACAGCACGCACGCCATCTTGAGCGAGGAATGTCTTTTTAGGGTGATCGAAGGCGGTTGTTGAGATCTGAAGAAATTGTAACTACGCTGAAATGGAGATGCTTGCTGGCATATCTGTGAGCATCGCAAAGCCCTCGTTATATATCACCACCCGACCTTAAATCTTACTGTTCCAAATATACCACTGTCGGCCATGGTCATTGCAGGGCTGCGCCTTGTATATTGTGCAGGGTTTGCACTGTCGTCATGGACAGCACTGCTTGCATCGCCGTAGAAGCACATACTGATCACCTAAACCCACTCGCTGGGTGGTTGGCTCAAGGTCGCAACCCGAAGGCGGTGCAGGGTCAACAGACGGCCCCTTGGCCATTTTGCAGCCGGGAAGCTGCGTCGTCTATATCCACCACAGGGCCTGGTCGGTCGTAGGATGGTGCATGCTGATCGCTCTTCCAAACCAGCAAATCCAGTATCGAAGGAGGTTGCTCTTGTTGCTTGGAAGAAGTGATTCATGAGACGCCTACGAGAATCGAAAGCCTAGTTACTGTGGTGACGGACATGTCGGTAGCGGTTGGCACGTACGGGTCGAACATCTGCGGAGCCTGGAGCTGATTACCCGCAGATCCCTGCTTGTGCCTGTATAACCACGCACTCAGCCTGTCTTGTACGACGGTCGCAGCTAGCCGACGTGGTATCTGTACTTGGGTGTAACGACCTCCGCCACTCTCATCTGCGTTCGCGGAGGTTTGCGAAATAACAGGCAACAGAGTTCCAGAAGAGGCACTCGCTGCTGCATCGGTGGAGTCGAGTAGGTCGGTCCTGGCATCTGCCCCAGACAACCTACCGCGTATCGGATTTCATCGTCAGAGAAAGTATGGCCGGCATGGATGAGCAGAGTACGACTGTCGGGCATCTATAGCTGTCGAACTAGCAATGGAGTCAGTAAGTCTTTCCTGGGCGATCAGAGAGTTACGGTATGCATCAGCATAAGTACTCTTGGAGCTGCTCGGGCACTACCAGACTTTCGAGTTTTGACACCCGGCTGGCAGCCAACTCGACCTGCGAAAATGCGACCAACAGTAGACTCCCACGGATCGAGCAGATTCAAGGCCCTCAGGTCCAACGTACAGGTTTCCAATGTACAGCGGCCAGGCCTCCAATCTACAACGGGCGACGACAAGCGTCACCAGAGGCTGAAACCGGGTGCAACATGCACATTCAACCACTCGTTAGCTGTCCTAGCCGAGCCGAAAGTTCAGGTGGGACACATCAGGCGGAGCACCAGAATCCGCTCGGTGTTGCTGGGCGTAAGATGGTGATGGCAAGGGATGAAGATGGACTGCTTCAGATGGAACAGAGCGCGTGGTCTGTATACAAAGCTAAACGCATGGCCTTCGAGCCTGTTGCGCCTGTGAAGTCCGTCGTATACTTATCTCTAAAGTGTGTTGGCCACGCAAATATCTAGGCGTACAAGCTCGTGATCTTGGTCCCGTTGTTCGGCAACTTGCACCGCAGGATAGCACCTGGGTACACCCTCAAGTCCACCCCGTCGTTCCAATCAGGCTGATATGGCAGCTGGTTGATGTTCATGTAAATGTACCCATCAGCTCCCACACTCGCACCATCATTCCAAAGAATACGCGGGTCACGTACGAACGCGTGCGTCTGACCATCATTCTGATCGTAATAGTAGATCGCATTGTGCTCCGGCATCAGCTGGTAGATCAGCCCGTTGCTGTCACCCTCAAAACCATTGGCGTTGCCTCCACGCTGGCCGTGGTTGCTGACGTTGGCGTGAGCTTGGAGCTCAGCGAGAGGATTCGTATCCTTCTCACGCAGGTTGGCGCTTGGAATGCTGTACAGGTAGTTGGTTGACAGCGGCGAGTAGTACACAGTTTTGCCATCCGGGGTCAACTGGATACCGTCGAGACCTTCCTGTTGCCAACCGATTGCCGAGCCCTTCTGACGGAAGTAGAACGGGTGACCTTGGTATGATGGAACATCTTCGCCGCCGCGGAGTACGGATGGGTCTTCGGACAGGCGGCGCCAGGACTCGCCGGTGCCGAGATCGACCATGATGAACCCAGGGCGGCCTTCGTTAGAAGAATCGACGAGATAGGCAATGCCTGCACCGCTGGTGCCGCTGACGTTGGCGCGCAGATCAAAGCGTAGGTCGTTTAGGTAGCTATCAGGGTAGTGTACCGTAGATGGGAACGTGAACGTCTGGTAGATGGTGTCGTTGGCCAAGGAAATGGCGACCAGCTTCGGTCCGCCAGGCTGCGCATACGGCATCGACGGGTCCATCTGCGCATTGTATACTGTGGGTCTACCTGTGTCGAGCACCCACAGTGTCTCTGGCCGTGTAGAAGTCTTGCTGGTGACGTACACGGCTTGCACGGAGATGAAAGCGCTGGCGTTGCCCGAGCCGAATGCAATGCCATGCCATGTTGTGTTCAGCTCGTCAGGTCCTAGGTTGAGGGCCGCGCTAGGGTAGGGCTCTTCTGCCGTCTCATTCACGACGACGCCCAATGTGTACTGGTCGGTGCCGCGGGTATAGGTGGTGAAGATGCGGCCGTCCGAGGCAACAGCAATGCCAATCGGCCACTGATCATAGACTGTGGTTCTGGTCAGCGTATTGCCCTTCATCGCTTGCCATCCATACCACTTACAGTAATGCACCTCCTCGATCTCTGGGCCGTACGTGCCATTGTCGACCCGGAGGCGGGTATCCCATCTTGAGCCGTTTTGGACCAGGCCTTCAGTCTGGATGGTGGAGATGGACTGTGCCAACCCACCGGCTGCTAGGGAGAGTGTTGTGAGGAGCGGTGCGGTCAACATCTTGTGCCAGAGAGGACTAGAATCAAGGTGGCTAACATCAAAAATGGTAGGAGAATGGAGACAGCTCCTACCTTATATCCAAACTGGCAAGGCCGATATCTGTACCTGACGTTTTCGTCATCTGCGTCGCCGGCATGCTGTCACCTGTGGTCGAGCCGTACAGCCGCCTGGCGTGTCATCGCAAGCAAGTAGGCGCGACGCAGCAGAGTCTTGACGTTGTTGTGGTCACTCGCTGCTTGTGTGCTCCGGCAAAGATGATCTGACGTACATGTCGATCATCGATCATTTGTGGGGCGCTGTGGAGATCGTGGTGCGGAAGGCGGCAGTGGGTGCCGGCCGATGAGGTCCAAGCTGCACTGACTGTGACTCCAGCACTCCAATCTCCAGCCCCGTGCTCGGACTCCTTTTGAAGACCTCGTTGCCATGTCAAGGCATTTCGACAGGTATTAAGACGACGGGACGAGGACGTCGACCTCCCCGTAGGTGCAGGAGCCTCTGTTGTAAAGCGTACGTCTTGGTAGAGGCTACAGGCGCTCAAGGACCATGGTTTTGTTGGACTACAGCATCTCCTTCGTTAGTACCACGGTTGCGCACCCAGAGATATTTGGCAAAACCTAGCGCAGTACTCCTGTGATGGCTTGCTGAAACTGCCCAATACCCAAGTGATTCGCGCTCCTCCTACGTCGCACATTGTCGCCCGATGGTGCGAAAATGCTCCTGAAGAGGTCGTGAGTAAAACCAGACGGAGCTTTGGCCTTGCTACAGGAGACACAACGGCGTATACGCATCTCCAGTTGCCGACACCGGGTAGCTACTGCAGCTGCAGAGGCACACGAAGCTCGAGAGGGTCTACGACACGGGCCGAGTTTACTAGTGTAAGACCTTCGAGGCGTGCCAACTCTTGCTTTCGCTCATGTCCGTTAGCGCAGGAGTGTCCCTGCACTCGACAAGCATTCTGTCTCCCCCAACGAGATGTATACCATTTCCCAAGATGCGCCCGACCATACCGAAACGCATATACCATGACGTCGTCAAACATATGGACACAACCGTCCCCTCCAGACTAAGCAGATGTCTCAATGAGCTGCTGGTCCCGTCCAGCGATCCACTGCGAGACTTACCAGAAACGTGCCACCCAAGACTGACAGGAGGTAGCCGACGTTCGTGGTCATGACAACAAGCATACTGCATTCCCCGTCAGTTTGGGACTTCCGAAAGACCGAGCTGAGAAGACTTACAGCAGACAGCCAACTCTAGCCAACACCGTGTCGGACACCGCCCATATGTCCGCCTCTTTGATCCTCCACGGCCTGCGGGCTGGGCCTCGTGGCGGCAGGTCCACGCCATCAGTCGGCCTCTCAATATGCTGGTCTCACGCCTGCGAGTGGTCCAGGCCAATGGTGCCGGAAGATCGCTCCTGAAAGCGATCAGGGCTCGAAAGATAATTGAGAGCAGCACAAGAAGACCCCAGTGCCAGTATATTGACCCGCGGTGTTCGGCGTCGATGCGTTCGAATACAGTGGCGTTGCGCCGGAGGTGAAGAACACCATTGCCATGTCTGCCGTACTCATCAACAAGGATCCGATGGACACCATAAACATCGAGGAGGAAAGATGTTGGGCGTCGACAAAGACGTGGCTGTTCCGGACATGCTGACGCTCATGCCGTCGTACGAATTTGCGTACCGCACTCCCATTTACTGATCAAGTGCAGGGTGCAACTCAACGATCTCCACACATCGTAATCGGGCCACAACGGGCAAGGAGCGAGAAAGCGCTGATATATCAACTTCGAGTGGTAACCCCATTGAACTGTTTGCGAGCAATATTGCGTTGGTCAACGACACTGCATCAGCTGGCTGGCCACACTGCCATGCGGATCTCGACCACTCTTGCGGTCCTGCAGCCGCCGTGGCCTCAAGATGCGCGCACTTGCTCATATCACAGTCTTCGCATGCAGCACGTATCTTGAGCCGGAAGCTGCTCCTTCAACGTGGACCTCCCTACATGGCAAGATGAGTTTCCACGACCAATACCCCGTGCTGAGTAAGTGCCATTTCATTACGTTCAACTGGACTCAGTACATTGTCCAATGCCATTACCGCAGGTCAATGACGCTACCTCAAGGCAACGTTCGTGATAGTATTCATTTAAACCTTCCGCCAATCTGAGGCTTTTGATAATGTTCGACGAGGCATGAAAGGCATTCATCGCCCGTACGAGACTGCTCAAGCAACGACGCGCTGTATTTGATTCCTGATATTGCCGTCCAGACTTGATCGACAACGCAACGCACCTGAACCAATTTGCAACCCTGACCGCATACACTCGATAACCTCCCGTTCTTTGGCTGTTTGCTGTCAATTGGCTGTTTGGTTGGAAGACAGTGTTGCCGAGTCTGCACAGCGACCAACGGTACAGGCACGAATGACATGCATTCGAGCACTCCCTGGCTGGAGCAGCCTGTGATATTGCATTCGTCCCGCAAGCACACGTGCTCGCTCAACTCCACAGAGCAGTGTGACTATCAGCAAGGCTACTGGCGGTTTTGGTACGGGCCATATGGCAGGGTCGACATGTGTGGAAGTTTGCTATGAGTCGCAGAGCTGTTGTCATGGCAGGAGGTTCGGGAGCCGGATGGGCACTGCCCTAAATCATTGCCTTCCTGCAAAAGTTGGAGCTGGAACCACCGGAAGTTTCCTCAATGCGAGTCCTCCTGGTTACTCGCGACTTGGCGACCCAGCATTGGTTTGAGATGAGAGTCTCGCAGCTAGTGGCGCAACACAGCACACGCTCGCCTGACCTTGCTGTCGAAGTCTACTACACCGGGAACGAGGATCATGCTAGCACTCCTACAGCGGTGGGACAGTTCCTGCGCAAGCTGGACGATCCCGAGAAGCCTCCCGAACCTTGCACAGATTTCTAGTCAGACTCGGGCATCTCTGGCGCTCCACAGCACGGGTCGAACTCCGTCAGGCTGTTTGCGTCGCGGCCTGACTTGCATAGTGTTACTGCCGCAAAGGCCGACACAATAGATCGTACCGGCTCTCTCGGCGTGTGTGTGTGTGATCCACCGACCATGCAGAACGATGTCGCCGACGCGGTCGCGAGTCAACAGATCACCATCATGAAGAAAGCTCAAAGGATATATACTTACACGTGGAGCACTTCTCGTGGGCATAGCATAGAGGCAGGGCCAAAGACGAGCGTTCTGCAGGACGCTTGTCGTACGTTGGTGGCAATACTGTTTTGGTCCAAAACCGCCGATAGCCCGTAAGATGTTGACCATTGCATAGCCTTGACGAGCATAGACTCTCATATCCGACAACGTGCTGGTCCGCGCCTCCAGTCTCATTGTCACGCTCAAGTCACCTTCGCTCTGGAGCTACATTCCTACAATATAATGAAAAACAAGATCTTACTGACCAAGATACACGCGCGACCGTGTCAGTCAAAGCAGTCACCAGTTTTCACGTTTGCATCGGAACAGCACAGCGTCGTGCTTCCTTGATTTGGAGCACCGCATGTCAGGTCCTCCGCTGAGCCGGAATGGAATACCGGATTAGGCAGTCATGTGCTTGGCGGACGACTCGAGGTCGACTGTCACTGAAGGTGAAAGACGGCTCACCTTCCACTGGCAATTATCATACTGAGTTTATCTCATCACGAACATGACTGCTATACCGCGGACGTTGCCAGCATCGTGGTATCGTAGCAAGGCGCTGTACCAGCTCGAACAGCGAGCAGTATTCCTGAAAGCTTGGTACCTACTGGGCCCGGTCAACAAATTCTCGAGTGGCGAGCCTGTGGGGTACGAGTTCTCCGACGTCTCGCTGACCGTGACAGCAAGCGAGACTGGCGTCAAGGTCGTAAACAGACATGTCAAAGAGCTTCGTAGCCACATCACACGCACAGGACTGGCTTTCACAACGATCTCGGACGATGCACCAGCATTCGACGACTTCTTCCCAGGACTAGAGGACATCTTGGACAGAGTAGACTTCACTACAAGACCCTATCGCCGTTCTATCGACTACGAAGGGCATTTCAACTGGAAAACAATGGTGGACGGCTATCAGGAATGCCTCCACTGCCAATACACCCACCCTTCCTTCTCCGTTCTTTACCCGCCAACCTTCTACTCCGTCATCAATCACCACAACTGGTGTCAACACATCGCGGACCCGAAGAAGCCCGATGACGGCCTCTTCCTCTACTTCTTCCCGAACTGCACGCTGAACGTCTACGGCGGCGGCATCTCAGCCTTCCGCGTCTGCCCGACGAACGAGCCCGGCACCACCAGGATGGAGTTCGACTACTACAACGTGGACGAGGGCGAGAAGTTCGAGGAGTATTACAAGTTCGTGCGGCAAGTGGCACTCGAAGACTACGAGCTGTGCGAGAAGGCGCAGTACAACCTCGAGCGAGGCATCTATGCGGAAGGCGTACTGAATCCACAGAAAGAGAATGGCGTTGCTTGTATGTCATCCCGGACGTGCTAGCAGGGCTCGCTGACACTGCATAGACTATCAGCAACGCGTACTCGAGCTGGTGCTCGAACAGCACCAGAAAGACCAGCAAGCAGTCCGCCAAGCCTCGAAGGAATCTGAATTCGAACGGCGGGATTCAACTGCCAGATTGGGAAGTCTGACTGTAGAACAAGTAGCGTAGCATGGTCTGGTGGGTGTTCAGCGTGTCGTGAGTCGTGACGGTGAAGCTGCTGAGCATTTTGTGGGGAAAGCTATGCTTCGCTAGTATCAGCTCGCGCGGGTGAGCGAGTAGATACGGCGCGAGATAGGATGGTAGTGGTATGTACATCTACAATCAAGGTTCACCACGCTCCTTTCTTCATTGTCTGGACGTGTCTTTGGGCGCCGAGATGGATACCTCCTCGCTGCTGAATGCTGGCAAGCACGCGGCCTTACCATTGTCCGTCCTCTCGGCTGCCATTGTGCTCTGCCTATTGGCGCTGCAGCTCCCGAGCTGGTGCAAAATGGCATCGAACCGTCTGGTCGCTTGCGCGAATATCTTAAAGACGAAAGCGAGTAGCAAGGAAGCTGCACCCGAAGCCTCTCTACCTCTCGTTACGAAGGAGCTCGATTTCCCGGCAGATTGGTGGACATCCACAAAGCTCTTCCAGCTCGAGAAGCGTGCAATCTTCAGCAAGACTTGGCTGCACGTCTGCCATTCTTCGCTGTTGAAAAAGCCAGGCGACTACCGCACATTCAACTTCGCGGATTTCGCATTCGTCATCATCCTGGGCAAAGATGGCCAGCTCCGCGCCTTCCACAACGTCTGTCGGCATCGTGCCTATACGGTGGCCACCAGGCCAGAAGGCAACAGTCTGGTGATGAGGTGCAAGTACCATGGCTGGACGTACGACGCGAAGGGAAAGCTGGTTAAGGCGCCGAAGTTCGACGAGATCCAAGGCTTTGATAAGTCGCAGAATGGGCTGTTCGGGATCCGCACGTTCATCGACTCCAGCGGCTTTGTGTACGCTAACTTCGATGTTTACGGCTCGGACGGCCTAACCATCCGCGTCGGCGTACCAATCCGAGCGCGCCTGAGCATCGTGGAAACCTGGTCCGTTCCAGGCAGCTTCAACTGGAAGCTCGCCGTCCCGTCCGGCGCCTTTCGAGTGTCTTCTCTAACGCGCCTCAACAAGCTTGCGGAGCTCTTCACAGAAGTCTCCGGCCCTTTCGAGTCATGGCGCTGGCCCGCCGAATTCGAGCTCTCACCGCTCACGCGCTTGATGCGCTCCACTACCGGAGAGCAGTGGCTCACCGTGACCGTGATACCAATTTCGGAGAGCAAGAGCACCATCCAGTGCTCCATCTACTGCTCGAGGCTCGATCTAAAGGCCACCTTGCCGGTCTCTGCAGTCAAGCAGGAGATCAGCGACAGCGTCAAGAAGCTCGAGATGTTTTACCCCGAGGTCAGCGAGTCGGGGAGTATTCCCGATGCGGCGTCCCAGGAGCCGCTGCTGGCCGAGGTCAAGGCTCATTCTCGCTTGGAGCGCTTGATGGGCAATGAGGTATATCCGGCATCGCGAATGCGGGAGACAAGCCAAGCATGCAAAGTCGCGGACGATTTGTGCACGGAGCTCGAGGTAGCTGCTGGCGAGCGGCCAGCCTTCAGTGGACTTGATGGACTGTCATGGTAGACACTTCTTCACTTGATAGCGCCTCCCTCCGCCGCATAAGCGCCCGCAAAGTCCATTTGCGCCAACTGACCCTGCACATGGTCGATATCGCGACTCAAGTCCTCCACATTCTGCGCCAACGCAGCAACCTCGTCGAATTTGCGACGCTTGTTAGCATCCGCGATCATCTCCGACACCAAAAACTTCTGCTCCTCAAGTACAATCAGGCGCTCCCTAAGCTCCCTCTCCTCGGCCTCGAGCGCAGTTACTTGGGCCGAGCTCACACTGCTAGCACGGCTGCTGCTAGGCCGCGATCCGTTGCTGTTCGCCACCTCATTGTATTTGATGGCTGCGAGTGCACCTTGCGGCTTGCTGTTTGCGAGTGGCGGATTGCGCATACCGCTCGGCGTCGCATGCTTCAAGATCTTCGGTAGAGACTTCAGGGGAAGCATATGCACATGCAGGAAGGTGGTAGCTTGTTGGTGGATAGCCTTCTGTAGTCGCTGTTGTGTTGGACTCTCTGTCGGCAGATCCCGTATTCTTCGTGACGCCACATCGTACTGTGTGAAAGCGTCTGTGAGCCGTTTACGGACCTTGCTCGCTTCAGCCAACTGAGCTGGAGTCGGTGGCCTCTCCGAATCCTGTAGCGTCACGAGCAAGCGCTGAAACTTCGGGAGCAAGAGACGTATGCCATGCTCAAACTGCACAAGGTTCTGATAAGCGCGCTGGTCTGGTGTCTGAGCAGCAAGCTCACGCGCAAAGTCCGCCTTGCTGAAGATGGTGCGCTGGCAGTCTTTGCACATGCGTACATCGACTGCGACTTTAGCGTGCCCTTTCTCTGAGAGCATGTTAGTGACTAGCCGGGATTAGTCATGCAATGCGTATAGCATGAGCCGCTCGACTTACTGGTATCAACATCCAAACCTACTTCCGACGAGCAGTTTGTAGCTGGATCGCCACAGACGACGCGGCCGCATATCCGGCAATGATGTCTTCGAAAGCTATACTGGGAGAAGATCTGCTGACAGAACGGACACTCGTTTACCAAGGCGTCCTCCTCCCACGGAACGATGGCTTGCTCGAGTGTTCTCATTTGATTCTTGCTACCAGCTAGGGAAGACCAAACGCTAGGATTCGGGTCAGGCGGAGGATCGGCCAAGAGTTGCGTCAACCTTGTCAATCTCGTCTCCAAGCGGCTGCTCTCCAGGTACTGCTTGTCGACGGTCTTCCTCCGAACCGCCTTGAAGTACTCGAAGTGATTCCTTTCAGCGCCACTGTGGTCGTTGTAGCCTTCTCGACTCTTGTAGCAGGTCTCGCAGACTCGGTACCATAAGCCGCGCACCGGCTCAGGCTGCGCAGAACGTGATAGCCTCATCTGGTACATGGTGTGTTCATCGCAGAACAGCTTGCCACAATGGCGACAGTTTACGTGTCCAACCGCGCCGATAAGCCGCTTGCCGCACATTGGATCCGAGCAGACATCGTGTCCGGAAGAGCGCTGCCAGTGGGACTTATTGATGATGTCGTCGGGTTCCGCAGCAGAGTCTGTGAGACGGGGTACAGGCGTAGGAGAGGCACCGCGACTACTCTGCGGGGGTGTAGGAACATTCGGCGGAGGTGCATCGTTGTTGGACTCGAATACCTCCAAACCCCGGAGCTTCTGGTTCAGCATCTGCAGCGGTTGGAACTTCTTGGCCTTCACCATCTGTGACTTGAACCATGTTTTGGCCTCGTCCTGCTCGATCTCTTCCAGGTTGGCATGGTTGTCGTCGATGTGTCTGCGGTGTTGTTAGGGAAGGCCCGGCGAGAGGGCTGGGGCATCGGGTTTAGCATACCTACCTATTTAGCTGAAGGAGAGTCATCTGGAGTCGTCAGTGCCACGTTGCGCCCTCAAAGATGACCGCGCCACATACCATCTCCTCGTTGCATATCGGGCACACCATCCTCGAGCTGGCCGCCGCTGCCGCCTGGGCCGCGCCATGCTCGTCCAGAGCCACGCGGGATGCCAGGTCGTCTCCCTCGGTAGATATGGGTGTACTCGAGGCATGCGAGCTGAGCGAGACGGAGCTCTCAGAGGGCGACAACAGGCCAGGGCTTCTCAGAGGTTGCTTGCTTGCTGGAAGCGGCGGGGCGAGGCTCTTCCCACTCCCCAACACTCGACCTCCGCCCAAGCTCCTCCGTGCAGCCATGACTATCTCGTACGGGAAGCTTCACGCATTGTTGCCGTCGCTCGGCGGTGAGCTATCAGCAGGCCCTGTAGCATTCGCCTGTGCGACTTAAGGGCATGATCTTGATCTTGGGAAGGTGCATGTGCATGTGGTGGGGTCCCGCGTGCGTGGCTGAAGACGATCCAGGGCTGCTCGGCAATCGCGCCGAACCCTGCATTGCGGGCGTCATTGGGTAAACGATCGCTGCCTTTCACATGCAAGCGTTTCTTCCCTTCCACCTTCCACGTTCCGTTCCATCTCATCACAAACCCGCCATCGCCTCCTGCGCATCCCTGCTGACATTGCAATCATGGGCGAGAAGTTCCCGGAAGTCGAAGGCGGCGGGTCACTGATCCTCGCCTGGCAAGTGCGCAACAAGAAAGTCCTGGTCGTTGGCGGCGGCGAGGTGAGTTCCCTTTGCCATCCAGCACACAACCCACAGAATGTTGACATTGACGCGCAGCTCAGGTAGCCGCAGGCCGTATCCTGAACCTCCTCAACGCCGACGCCAAAGTGGTGCTCGTCAGCCCACGAGATGGCCTCAATCCCGAGGTTGCGCATCGCATTGAGCAGAAGCAGGTCGAGTACCACGACAGGAGATTCGAGCCGTCTGACCTTGACGACCCGGCCATCACTATGGTGCTGACAGCAATCGATGAGGTCGAGGCATCGACACAGATATGGAAGCTCTGTAAAGAGAAGAGGATAGCAGCCAACATCGCGGACGTGCCGCCAGAGTGCGACTTCTACTTTGGCAGTGTGCACAGAGATGGGCCGCTTCAGATCATGGTCAGCACGAACGGCAATGGGCCGAAGATGGCGAACATCGTGAGGAGAAGGATAGCTGCGACTCTGCCGCCCAATATTGGTGAAGCTATAGCGAAGGTTGGCGCGCTGCGGAGGAAGCTGAGAATGGTCGCGCCTGGCACCGAAGAGGGCCCAAAGCGCATGCAATGGTATGCTAATCAATCTACCTACCTGTACAACACAAGCTGACGTATCTCAGGATGTCCAAAGTTTGCTTAAAGTGGAGCTTGGAGGATCTGTGCGAGATGGAGGAGCGGGATATGGACGAGCTGCTGCAGTCATATGCGCCTGATCAGATACCCAGCTTGTCACAGGTGAGACTGGGCGAAGAGCCTGGGACCTGGCAGTTTGATGGCTCTTTCGGCTGGGCATGTGTTGTGTAGAGGGCGAGGGCGCCGCAAGTGCTCGGCTGTTAGAGCACTTGTAGTTGCATACGATACGATAGCACATGTAGCATATGACTTCTTTCTCTACAACCTTTTCCAACACTCAAAAGGCCAATGTATAAAGAGTGTATTTCGTGAAGCAACGAAGCCGTTTGCCACCCTGCACCTCGCTTCTTACCGCCCGCTTGAGCCACTCCATCTCCGCATCCTCAACATGGCTTCCTCGTCCTCCACCGCCGCATCCAGTACCGAGCGCTCATACTACGATGGCGATGTCGACTTCGATGCCCTGGCAGCTAAGGATGCCGAATTCGCCGCCATCTGCAAGGTATCCAAGGACAAGCGGTGGATCGACTTCCAAGACCCCAAAGTCGTGCAGTAAGCGTAGCTCCCTTCGCCATCAGCTTTCATATGTGAGGCAAACCTAACGCAGCAGCAGACAGCTGACCAGGAGCCTGCTGAAGTGTGACTTCGGCATCTCCATCCAGCTCCCCGACGACCGCCTGTGCCCGCCCGTGCCTGTGCGATGGAACTATATCCGCTGGGTCCAGGAGCTGCTGGACACCACGAGCGATACGTACAGCGACCGCTATGACCCCGCGCGTGAAGTTCTCGGCCTTGACATAGGGGTAGGCGCATCATGCATCTACCCCCTCCTGGCCTGCGCCTCGCGGCCGCAATGGCGGATGGCTGGTTCGGACATCGACAAACACTCCCTGGACTATGCTCGCCAGAACGTGGAGACCAACGGTATGAACAAGCGCATCAAGCTCGCCCTCTCCACGGCGGACAGCCCGCTCATACCCCTTGACGCGATGAAGATCGCGGAACTGGACTTCGTGATGACGAACCCTCCGTTTTACTCCTCCACCGCGGATATGCAGGCGAGCTATACCAACAAGCAAGCGCCACCATCCGCCGTCTGCACAGGCGCAGGGAACGAGATGATCTGTCCCGGCGGTGACGTTGGGTTCGTCACCCGCATACTGGACGAGAGCCTGAAGTTGAATGAGAGGGTGCAGTGGTACACGGCTATGCTGGGCAAGCTGTCGAGCTTGCAGCAGGTTGTCGCTAAGCTGAAGGAGCATGGTATCACTAATTACGCCGTGACGTGTTTGCAAGCAGGTTATAGGACGAAGCGGTGGGCGGTGGCCTGGAGTTTCGGTGACTACAGGCCGAGGAATGATGTGGCGAGGCATGGCGAGCTGGTGCATGCTGTGCTGCCGTCGCCGACGGCGCAGACGATTGCGGTTCCGCTCATGGATGCGAAGTGGGCTGGCGAGAAAGTTGGTGCTACGGTCAAGGAGCTGGATGTGCGGTGGCAATGGCGACCAAGCAGCTCCGTGGGGGTAATGGAGGCGAAGGAGAATGTATGGTCAAGGTCCGCTAGGCGGAAGAAGAAGTTTGTCTCGTCCGCTGGAGAGCAGCAGGTCAAGGACGTTGCGATGGCAGCCGACGGTGATGAAGACGGAGACGATGACGAAGACGAAGAAACCGACGACGATGATGTCGTTGTGGGCCTAGCAGTGAAGGTCACATGCAAGAACGAGGCGGTGGAGCTGCGATGGCTGAGAGGCAACGATTACGTGCTCTTCACGAGCTTCTGCGGATTGCTGAAGCGAGCCCTTACAGGGCGTGCCTGAGTGAGGGCAGACGGACTTCACTTACGTTTGGGCTGCAAGCTGAGGGCATGTGATAGGCGGCGCGCTCTGTGTATTGGCTGCGGTCGGCTGCTATAAGACTTTTCCAAAGGTACCTCTGCTGTCCACAGCATCCACCCACAATCTCACCGAAGCTCTAGATCGCTCTAGCCTAGGTCGATACTAGACGCAGCCATGGAGCCTCTGGGTCCCCTAGATACATCCGGAGACCTCAAGACCGGTCAAGTCGGAGGCGGCCAGGGAATAGTAACTTGGAAGACGTCAAGGACAGCAACGTTCAAAAATGGCCAACACAGGTGCAGCGCCTCATTCGAAGCGCCGAGCTCAACGAAAAATGCATGCGGCTCACCCTCCTTATGCGCTGCCTTCTTGCTCCTCAATAGAGCTTGCTACAGGCTCGGAGTCAAGCAGCTTTACCATCGAAGTTTTCTCTTTCCCGAGTAGCGCAGAGAGCTGTCTTGCCCTCCTCCATGACTATCGACGCGCGGAACACCAGATGTCGAATATCATGGTTTCTTTCGACATCGCTAGGACTGGGAGTACACTGGGTCGCGCACCCGCCGATTTGGTGGCGTGGGGACGGTGCTCAACGTCTTTGCGCATGAGCGCCCGGATCTTGATCAAGTGCTTCTTTGTGTTTAGCCTGACTTCTGGGATGCCGCGCCATGGTGACTAGGCGCGCAAACCGTTTTCGAGCAATTTGGCCTTTGCAAAGGAGCTATAGACTGCGACGGCTGAGACGAGTTACGCAATCCTTTTCAGCATTCCGCCCTTCTGCCGCTCGCATCCGAGTACGGGCAAAGAGAAGATCGGTGCGTGCGGTTCTACCTCTGTTTTATGAATAGGCAGGATCTGGCTTGAGCGTCCAGTGCTTGCACGAGCGAGGCACGGCTCTTGCATCACCCACCAATTCGAGCGCTCGTGCTGTTGGAAGAAGCATGGCAGGGACGCGAGCGGCAGCCAGCTGCAGACAAAAGGCTCGAAACGCCAGAATCAGTGACACTGTCGAATCACGGGTGTGCATACTTAGCAGATACTGTGCCCATTGGAGAGCTGTCATGTCGCCAATGCGACGATGTGGTCGTCCAGGCGATATGCGTACTTAGTACGGAAGACAAATCAGTCAAACAGCCACGTAATACACCACACTCGCAGCGCCCTGTTCCGTCCGGGAGCGTAAATTGCTCAAGGCAGCTCAGCGAATCCTATCCATAGACATCTATCCTAACGCCCAGCGCCGCGCAGAAACCTAAAACAATGTATACAAGCGCACACATCACTCAACACCAGATTAGAACGCAGCCGGGTTCTGCTTCTGCGCCTCAGCACCTGGGTCTCCGTTCCTGATCTTCTGATCACCAGCTTGCTGCTCCTTGGCAGGCGGCTGCCTGTTGAAGAGGCCCTTCACCGTAGCCCCAGCCTTCTTCGTCCCGCCGCCTGAAGGTTTTTTCGAGACCCCGCGGACACGGAAGAGATAGTAGAGCATCACCGCGCCGAAAATGTTGAAGAAGATGTACACCCACATCAGCCCGAAATTACGCCACCGGTCCGACCATGCGATGCCAGAGCCGGCAAGGAATTGGTCGGCATTACTGAGAGAGCAGTAACGACACTGGGACGTGGCGTCCGGGTTCTGCAGTGTGCCTGGCGCAGTTGTGAGGTATGGGGCCAGGTATTGCTGGCATGTTTGGCCTGCGGGCGGGTTGAAAGTGCTGGCTTCCGTTGCCGAACACTCAACTTGACGGCCGTGCAGCATTGTAGAGGCAATGCCGCCAACCCAATATGTCAGCGGAGAGACGCGATACATAAAGATCCAGAAGCCAGGCAACGCGGTAGGTGATTGCATAACGCCGTTGAAGATGAGCGTCATAGCGAACAATGTCGTCGCGATACCACCGGCAGTTTGGGCATCGGGCAGGGCTGCGATGAGCAGGTGCGCGAAGGATGAGGCGTAGATGAAGAACTCAATGGAGAAAAGCAGCACCAGGCCCTGGCGTTCCGAGCTCTGTATGCCGACAACCGGGTAGTAGAAGCAGGCAAAGACCAGAATGGCGGTGAAGATCTGGTAAGGAATCTCGACAACAATGTTCGCGAAGAGGAAGGCCTTCCACGAGTAAGCCTTGCTCGGTCGTTCGCGGACCTCGTAGAGCGATCTCTGCGTGACGAATAGAGGCATGATTTGCTGGATAAGTGTCGAGAAGATGGTGGAGACCATGAAAATAGAGAAGATGACGTTCTGCATGCCTTGCTGGGTGTTGTTGGCGTTGAAGAAAGAGAAGCCGATGAACAATCCGGACGCTAGACCCAGCGCGAACTTCGCCAGGATGTAAGACGGCAGACGCCAGTACTGTTGGAACACCCGGACGGTAACCTCCTTCAATTGCTGAGTGAAGGGCATTGCGAACTCGTTGTGGGCTGTTGGGTCGTCGTCGGTGTCTTCAACGCCCTGCTTCTCCTGGTGAATCCTGTCCATTTCACTTTGCACGCCTTTGGCCTCTTGACTCCCCTTCCAGGTTTCATACCAGTCATGGTCCTTGTCGGCTGCAACCTCAAGCATGTACTCGGCCGGATTTTCTGCGTCATCACACTTCCGAGCACCATTGTTCTCGAAGTAGTTAAGCAGGGTGCGAGAATCCTCGCCTATGTCACCGAAGTAGACAGTTTGTCCTCCCCTACGAAGGAAGAGAAGACGGTCGAACTGCTGAAAAAGGACTGAAGGAATAGTTAGCACGATTGGAAGCCATCGACCAACCAAAGGGGACACTTACTGGCTGACGGCTGGTGGATGGTGCACAGGACAGCCTGCCCTGAGTCGGCCAGCTTGCGGAGGAAAGCGCAGATTGCCCACGAACTCTGCGAATCAAGGCCACTTGTTGGCTCATCCAAGAAAAGTAGGAGTTTCGGCTTGGCAGCGAGCTCAACGCCGATGGTGAGAAGCTTCCTCTGCTCGACGTTCAGGCCCTCGCCTGGCACGCCAACGACGGCCTCGGCGAAGTCCTCCATGTTAAGCATCTTGATGACCTCCTCGACATAGTCGTACTTGTCTTGCTTGGAGACCGTACTTGGTTGACGGAGCATAGCGGAGAATCGTAGGGACTCGCGCACGGTAGCGGTCTCGAGGTGCAGGTCTTGTTGTTGCACGTATCCGGTCTTGCGCTGGAAGCTGGAATCGAAAGGTTTGCCGTTGACGAACATGTCGCCGGTCACCACTCCCATGGTTGTGCGCTGGGCGAGTGTCTGCGAGGAGGTCAGTACAATTTCCTTTCACATTCTATGCTGCTGTTACGCCTGCACCACCTTGGGCGAGTGAAGAGCGGTGGGTCACTACTTACATCAAGGAGAGTTGTCTTGCCTGCACCACTGGTACCCATGAGAGCCTAAGGTTCGAAAAGTGTCAGCGTGATGGCCACTGACTGTAATGCCGCAGGTGAACTGACAGTTAGAGTGCCCGGCTTCACCCATCCGGACACATCATCCAGCAAGGTCCGAGTACCCTCTTTGACCGGGATGTCGTACTTGACGTTGCGCCAAGTAAAGACATCCTTTTGCGGTGGAATGACATTGACCTGATCATCTTCTCCCTTCTCTGCATCAGCGCCCTTCCCAGGAGCCGCGACCTCTTCATCGTTTGCCTGCTTCTTGTCAAGATCCTGCATGTACTTTGGTACGTGCCCTCTGCGGAAGACCAGCACCTCCGCGCTAGATGTAGTAGACGAGTTGACCTCGACAGCCACGAAGTAGATGAACATGAAGCCGACCAGGAACGCAAGGAGAATGCCAAAGTTGCGCCAAACGTGGCTGTAGTAGTAGCTGTACATCGAGGCGATGAAGTCGTCTCCCAAGACTGTTCGCTGCCCTGCAACAGCGCCGGTCACTGAGCAGATGAACGAGTCTCCAGGCAGCGGCGTGTAGGCGGGGATAAAGGCTGAGCAGGTGAAATGTCTCCCGTGGAACTCGTTCGCGATCAAGATCTCAAATGCATAGAAGATCGGGTTGATAAAGCGAATCCAGCTGAACCACGGATGCATGTATGAAACCGGGACGACGAAACCAGTGTAGACGACGATGGCGAGGACCAAGACACCGGAGAGTGCCATGGCTTGAGAAATGGTCTTCGTGAGCGCTGCCATAGTCCGGAAGATCGCGGACCTGTAGGAAGGGTTAGAAAACGTGTCTCTCGCTTAACCATTTGACCTACTCGATGAACTTACATGACGAACATGCTTATGAAAGCAATGAGGAAGTATATGAAGAACTGTGAGGGTTTCCGTCGTAGACCAGAGAGGAAGTATAAGATGACGTTGAAAGCCACTGCAATGCAAAACTTGACCGGGATGTCGGAGATGATTCCAGCTATAGCCTCAGTCGCAGGATGATAGAATGCGTACGATTTATGCTTTTCCACGATGGGTCGTTGGGCGTACAGGCTGTTGATCTCCGAGATGGCAATGAGGGCGTTAAACAAGATGGCAAAGAACAGTACTGCACCCAGCGAGAAGAAGCCAGCGGTTGCGTTTGGGGTGTCGTAAAAGACGGAGCCGACAATAAGCGACATGACGACCTGCGAGAAGATGGTAGTAACGGTGGACGGCTTGTCGTTCCAGAGACGCTGGTAGGCGCGTTTAGTGTTCAGCTTGATCTGCATCGGCACGGAGACGACGTAGGGGCTCTTGGGGCGGGTGTGCTTGGCCTGAGCCTCGCGCTTGGAGGAGCGGAATGCTTCGAGCTGCTGGCCGTTATCACCGAACTCCTGATTGTGCTCATCAATTTCTCGCAGAAGGGCTTTGTAGTCGTTGCTGCGGCGCCAGTAGGCATCGAAATCATCTGGCGTCCTGGGAATCTTGCCTTCGAAGCCTTCTCTTGGCGTCCTCTCTGCGGGATTCGTTACAGATGTCAGGAAGTCTCCCGTAGTCTGTCTCTGAGGACAGAAGAACCCCATCTCTTCGAAGTACGCCTTGGCCCGTCCTGTTGGGCCGAAGAAGATCTCCCGTCCCTCATATAGCACGATAGCTTTGTCGAAGAGGTCGTAGATCGACTGTGACGCTTGATAGATAGCCACGGCGTGCGCCGAACCGATCAGGTTTGCAGTTTGCCTTAGAGACTTCGTGAACGTGAGCGCTGTGGCCGAATCGAGACCACGAGTGCTATTGTCCCAAGCCGCAAGCGGTGAGCCGGACAACGCCATCTCAGCAATGGACACACGCTTACGCTCGCCACCAGAAACACCTCGCACGAAGTCGTTCCCAACCTTCGTATTGTATGTATGACTGAGGCCGTAAACCGCCATCACAACCTGCGTGATATGCTTAATGAACTCTTGCCGGCTCACGCCTTGCGCACGACGGCTGGGTGTACGCAACGCTGCTGCATGCTCGAGGGTCTGGCCCACTGTCAAGTGCGGGAAATGCTTGTCCACCTCCTGGTTATAGACCACCTCTCCCTTGAACTCCTTAAGCATTTGCGTCTGACTGATTCCGTTATAGTGGAGCGAGGAATTCTTGTCCAGATCCAAGCCATGCATCTCACCTGTCATCGATTTGAGCAACGTGCTGCAACCCGAGCCTGGCCGTCCGAGCACCACGAGCATCTCGCCGCTTTTAAGCACGCCGTCAAAGTTGCGAAGAATCTGCTTGACTGGCTTCTTGCCGAAGTTGACGTATTCATTGAGTCGCAGTGGCGCCATGAAAAAGCTACCGACGTTCTTCTGCAGGTTCAGTGCTGAGCCTGAACCACTGACGTTTAAGTCTTTGAAACAGATGCCGGCTCGCTTGACCTTGATGTTGTCTTCGTCCAGTGCGCGCATATTCATGCGAAGCCATTTGTTCAGATCGAATTTGGGATTGGTGGGATCCAGGACAGGGTCGCCGGCCTCCAAGCCGTCAATGGTATTCCGCCGCTCGAGATCGCCGCCTTCGCTGGTCGATCGATACGACTTGTTTCGGGAAAGTCGCGTTGCCAACTGTCTCAGTGCGTTGTCGTCGCCCACATTGATAGGTTCGTAGTGATCGACGGTATTGGTGCGTCGAAGTGCTATGGGGCTCTCCTCGGCCTCCTCCTTGCCCTCCTTGTCAATGTAGTCATGGTCGTCTGTGTCTGGCGCCACCTCGGTGTCGCTCGTGCCTGTCGTTGTGCGCGTGAAAGGCTCGCTGCTGTGTTGTGTAGAAGAATTCGAATCGAGTCCATCGGCGGCGTACGTCTCCCGCCCAGACACAGTACGCACTATACCTGGCCCGTAGGAAGCCATTGCAGCAAGGGAGCCTCAATAACAAGTGTTTGCGGCAGCTATCGGAGGTGTCCAACGTGGAATGCGTCCAACCGTGCTGTTCCGTTGGTCTTTATACGTTTAGAAGTGAGAGACCGTGGAGAGGAGTAAAGGCAAAGCGATCAATACATACTTTTCGAGTGGCCAATGTCACCCAACCTCGACAATGACGCAGCAGCCAGGCTGCTCAACTGCTAAGTGGTAGGAGGTATGAAGTATGAAGCTTTGTTTGCCGCTCCGAGGACCGAATTGTGAAAGTAGGGTCCTAATACCTACTCACACCGGTGGCGCATTATTCTGGCTCAAGTAGAACAGCACCGTGTCATGCCACTGTCATTGTCAGCACGGATGCAGGGAGAAGGCATCCGTCGGAGCTTGGCTATTCCATCAATCAATATGATCGACGGTTTGCCACTAATAATGGCACGTCATGCCGCTCCGAGTCGACAGCATAAACCTTAACCTTCGAGGAGCCGCGAGCATCCGGCAGGGATCGAGGGCTGATAGCCTGATCCCTCAAAGTTGTACTCCTGAGTCCTGCCTCCTGTGTATAATGACAGTTGTAGACCTCTCGGACCGGATTCCCTTACACATCCGCCTTGTCGCTTCAAAGGAGACACAGTAAAATGATTGGGCCATAGTGACTGCCCCACCATCGTCACGGTTTCACAACAACGTCCAGAGTTGGCTCGGTTGAGCCTCAAGGACGAGGGGTTTGCATGCCTGTAAAGTCTAGGATTCGAGGCAAGCACAAGATTGGTTCGCATGCAAATTGCCGGCTGACCAACTCGGCTGACCAACACCGCCTTCTGCACACCCCCACTCCCTCATAGTACGAGCATACGGGGGCTGTAGAGAGGATGGTTGCTAGGGCTTGGGTGTAGGCGAGCTGGCCACTGGGGTCGTCGGTGCTGCACTCAGCTCCTCCGCCTGAGGCTTTGCGCCCGCCTTGAACGACATCGAAAGACAAAGGGTGAGCTGTGCTCGCGATCCCTTCCTTGATCTCTCTCAGTCTGTCCGCTCTATCACGCTTCTTCTCAGGCGTTCAGCGCTTCAACGTTTGAAGTTGGGGACAGTATTTCTCGAACCGGCGGTATGATTCCCTTCGTCTTCCCGTCGGAATTCTTCGATCCTTTGGCGGCTTTGGGACTCCTCGCAACCGCCGTGAGCAGCTGTAGCGGATCACGGCTACAGTCTGAATGCTAAACGCGAGCAGGCACTGGCCTCGGTCATCTTATGGGGCATCCGCAACGTCTACTACCACCCTCTGAGCCGCTACCCGGGTCCGAAGCTATGGGCGGCCTACCGCATACCGTATGTAGTTCGGAACATCCAAGGCGTCCTCCCATTCAAGGTCCTGGAGCTTCACAAGCGGTATGGCCCTGTCGTACGCATTGCCCCAGACGAACTCGCCTACACCGATCCAGAAGGATGGAGTGATATATACGGCCTGCAGCCAGGCCGCATTCAGAACGCAAAGGACAAGTACGCCTACTCTCCACTGGAGCCTGGCTGGGACAGCAACATCATCTTTGCCAACGACGCCATGCACGCGAGGCTACGAAGGATCTATGGACCCGCGTTTACACCGAAAGCCGTTGAGGAGCAGTCGGGAATGCTCATCAAATACGCGGATCTTCTTGTGACACAGCTCAAGAATGCTATCAAGCGGAATCCTGTTCAAGACATGAGCGCCTGGTATAACGTATGTGCAGGGGAAGTCAGGCGCCCGTCCGGCTTACAAGTGTGCTGACTCTCCCGCAATCTAGTTCACCACCTTCGACTTGACTGGTGATTTTGCTTTTGGGGAAGCATTTCACTGCCTAGACCGTGGCGGGCAATACCACTTCTTCGTCAAGACAATATTCGACGGTGTCTCTACCGGCCTGCGTATGATGCAGCTTGAACATTACTACCTGCTCACTCTACTCAAGCCTCTGCTTCCGAAATCTGCAATGAAGCCAAAGCTGGACATGGACAAGTACACAAAGGAACTCGTTGACCGCCGGATCGAACGCGGCTATGTCCCAAACACTGTAGATGTCTTCAACTACCTGCTGCAGAACAAGAATCCAGCAGACCAGCTCACGGCGCCGGAGCTGTACGAGAATGCATTAACCCTCGTCGTCGCGGGAAGCGAGACAACGGCAACGTTGTTGACCGGCACCACCTGGTTCCTGTGCAAGAATCCAGACGTACTGAGAAGGGTGCAGCAAGAGGTCCGGGCCGCGTTCAAGCATGACGCCGACATCACTCCCAAGGCTGTCAACGACATGGAATACATGCTCGCCGTTCTCTCGGAGGCTATGCGCGTCTATCCACCCACTGGCTTCGGCATACCGCGCTTAATCTCAAGCGAAGGCGGCCAGATGGTTGCTGGTGGCCACGTGCCGGAAAAGACTCGCTGCGCCATCTTCCACCATGCCGCCTACCGCTACGAGCCTAACTTCGCTAGACCGGATGAGTTCATCCCAGAGCGCTGGCTCCCAGATGCGCCACCGGAGTTCATGAATGACAAGCGTGATGTGCTGCAGCCAGTAAGCAAACCGAAGGATATAATCCGAAATGAGAGATTAGATAGGTTCTAACCCTTTCCAGTTTATGGTTGGACCTCGTGGCTGTCTTGGGAAGAGGTAAGTAGCGCTGACCTTGTGAATGTAACTTGCAGACGCTAATGCGTGGCAGTCTTGCGTATGCTGAAATGCGCCTTCTCCTCGCGAAGATAATTTGGCACTTTGACTTCGAACTCGCGGATGCTGAAGAAGATTGGTACTCTGGATTGAAAGCGTTCATGGTCTGGGAGAGGGGCAGCTTGAAGGTACGTCTGACACCGGTCAAACGATGAGTCAGGTGTCTAGAGCTTTGCTTGGGATTCACTTCACTTTCACCAACCATACGTCTCGGTAAACAGAAAGATGCCTTGAGCACCCGTGCCTTTATGCACGGCACGCTCGTTTGAAAAGCTCGCCACAAATGTGCGCGCTTGCGCCGTAATTGCGAGTCCGCCACACACGACAACCGCAGTCTCACCAAGCGCAGTCTCGACTGACGGCCGCACCATGGCCTCGACAGTAGGGCGGCTGCCACGCGCCATGACCATAGAAGTATGTTGATGCCCTCGGTGATTGCGCTGTTCCCGAGACAAGGGTGTCTTCTCGTCTTCCACCGCAGCCAGGCTAGAAGCGGTCGAGCCTCCATCCGACTCCGGGTGTACAGCAACCACTAGCGTGTCGTCCTTAGCACTTCTGACACAGCCCGTTGGAGGCACCTGGCTGCTGTGTATTGCTGACCGCGTGACGTGAACGACAACCTGTAGGACCATTCTGCTGCGTCGCGCAATTTCCACCAGCGAAGTGAGACGCTCGCTAAACCACTCGAAGTGTTCCTCGGAGCGCATGATCCAATGAAGCGTCACTTGGCGAACACAGCCTTGCTTGCTCACTATCTCTTCCAGCAGCGGTGTCGTGAACGAAGCGCCGCTCCCGCAAGCAACGAGCACAACAGTCTCGTAGTGCAGGAAGTTTGGTGGCATACCGTACGGTCCACTGAGAAAGGCTCGATATACATGGCTGTTCGAACAACCCCTCGATGCGGCTTGATGCAGGCTCTTGGAGAAACCCGAGTGAGCCTTGATCAGCATTGTTAACGGGCGTTGGCCGCCGTCCAATGATTGATGTGTGGCGTTGGCGATAGTGAATGGATGCATCTCAAAGGGGCGCAACCGTGGCATTGACAGGTAAGCATGCTGTCCAGGTCTCCATGAGAAGTCTGCGTTCCGAATGGTCAAGCGAACTATGTCTCCTGGTAGGCATTCCAGGTCTGTCTCATAGCCTGGCGCATGCGAGAACCGTCCCGCGAGCAGGTGAGTGTTCCGCAAGACTCCCAAGACGATGCGCATGCCCCAGTCCAATGCCACGAAGCCGATTGACATCCAGACGTTGTACTGTGCATACGTCGGTACGTGGCTGAAGAGCAACCACAGCAGCACCGCTGCCGCACAGAGGTGCTGAGCGACGAATAACTCATAGTTCATGGCCCTGAAGAAGCCGAAACCAGAGAAAACCATCCAGCTTATGACAGCGAAAGCTCCAAAGCCGTATTTGACCATCGGCATCATCTGGATCTCGAGCTGTACGAAGTCGGCGAGCCACCACTCGCGGACAAAGAAGGACCAGTGTACAATGGCCGTCAGGAAGACAGTACGCGCAGCCCAGCGGTGGAGCCAGTTCAGGCGCTCGTACGAGATGCCGGTGGCCAGACTGAAGACGTTGAACTTGCACGACAGCAGGTAGATGAACGGGATTTGAGCGACCGATACCCATGCGGCGCGAAACCCAACCTTCTCCCATTTGTAAGCGTACATCTGATCGCTAGGGCGGAGTATCGTGTCGCTCCACAAAGATAGCAGAATGACAGTCCAGTACACGGCCAGTACAAGCCATCGACCAATAGGAAGCGGGCTGAAGTATTTGCTGATGCGGCCGGTGAAGTACCAAGGCTGCGGGTATGCAAGCTCTCTGCAGGCAGCGAGAGCAGTGGCATACGTCCGAGAGACTACACCAGCCGGCCGTGAGGGAACGCTATGTGGCTCCTTTCTCAGCAACCGCAGCCGTCGTTGGTTCTGTACGGCGGACAATGTGCGGACCAACGTCAAGAAGCCAGCGACGCCAGCAATACCGTACCAGTACCCGCGAGCAATCGCCTTGTTGAACGGAGTAAATAGGCCTGAGCTGGCCATATCCACGCCTCCGCTCATGTCCATGCCGCTCATATCCATCCTGGCGAGGGCGGCGGCTTGGTCCCTTGTCGCAGCGAAAGCCGATCACTTACACTCTGCAGAGTAGCGCTCTGTCAAAGCAGGATCCCACGTCCTTTCCCACCAAAATCGCCCGGCTCTGGCAGGTGCTGATGCAGAGTGAAATACTGCTCGATGCCCTATGCGAGCGAGAAGCTACACAACGAGCGAAGTGGTGCTGAAAGTAGCTGATGCTCGGGACAGCAAGGCCGTACTGCATGTAGGATGTACTCAACAGTGCCAGAAGAGAGGGTCAATCAATCTATGCGTACGCTTTCGCCATGTGCCGCACTCGCCGTGACCACGCCGCCTCTGCTGGGGCAAAGAAAGTCGAACATGCTTAAACTTGCTCAGCCAAGCCTGCAATATAACCCACTAAGCAGCGCCAAGTCCCCAAGATGCTCCTTCGGGTAGTCTGCATGCAGGCTCCCTACATTGTTCGGGCCTGCTTCTTCCAGTGTTGGAGGACCCGCAAGGTAGAATGAGCACATTTCCGCCGGCAGGCGTGCATTGGTGGTTCCGCACAGACGATTCCCACGTGGAGCGCACAGAGCGCCAGGCAGTACATACCCTGACCTTTGTCCTCTTCATACTCAGCAATTACCGTTCGGCCTATTTCCCATTCTCGACTGCCAGACACACAACATGCTACCGCAATTGCTGGTCGTCCTCGCCACGGCATGTGTCTCGTCGGCCCACTTCATCTTGCACTGGCCACCGACCGCAGGCTTCGACGATGACCTCGAGGGTGATTCTCCCTGCGGCAGCGCGGCTGTGATTGTGAACAGCAGCAGCCCACGAATTCAGGTCGACCGATTCGCGATTATGATCCAGAACACGCACCCTCAGGGAGAATGGATGTTCCGAGCAACCACCGACACCCAAGAGCCATACAACTGGACAGACATCACCTCAGTCGTCAACACCACCGGAATCGGCGATTTCTGCCTGGACAGTGTGCACGCGCCCAGTGACTTTGCGGGCAAGGCCGGCGTGATCCAGGTGGTGGATAAGTCGGTCGACGGTCTTTTATACCAAGTGAGCTGAAGCAGTGACGACCATATTGCATCTCGCTGATTTGTCTGCAAGTGCGCTCCTGTCAACTTCATCACCGGCTCAAATTCAACGCTCGGCGGTGCATGCACCAACGCCACAGGATTCGACGCCGTATGGACGAGCCTCCAGGACTTCAATGGAACCACTGACAGCTCAACGAGCAGCGCCACCACAGCGGACAGCTCGACAATGAGTATGGTATCTAGTGCAGCTTTCGGCTCGGCGACTGGCGCTTCAGCTACTTCTTCCGCCGCCGCAGCGATGGTTACCGGGCTCAGTAGTTTCGTGGGTGGTCTTGGACTGCTGGCTGCGGGTCTTGCGTTGTGAGCTTTCTCGATTCTATCGTCTATTGCCAGGCCATGTGTCTAGCTGCGAGTAGGTAGCAAGACTATGAGCGAGCCTTCCTAGAAATGGGTTGCCTCTTTGCAAAAACCTGTCATTTGAGCGACCAGGGGGCCCCGCTCAACGTCTTTATCGTCCACTGAAACAGTTCCTGCGGTATGAACTCATAAATGTGACCATGAACTGATCGCGATCGGCGCCGTCAGTGAGCGAGGGCATGATCTGAAACAGGTGGTCGCTGTTGTTGGCGGACTTGAGCTGCTAAGTCAACCGTTCGATGTCTCAACAATACAGAAGCATTACGAAGGCTTTCATCCATGTTATGCAATGCACACATTGCGCGTAAGACGATATGGCATGATGTAACTACTGCAAAGCAGGAGCCCTCTCAGTTGAGTTTGGTAGATTCTTAAAGGCCGTGTAGTGTGTACATCGGAGCCCGTGCAGCTTTTCGAGTCGAATAGGTGGTTGGCAGCAACATGCTCGTCCCGCAGTGGCCGCTGTCACATCATCACGATGCCGCGGACGAGTGCATTGATTGCTCGTGTTCAGCAGATTGCGAGGAAAGAAAGGAAAGGGATGGTGTTGCTAGGATGTCTCAGACCTCGACCATTGACATCCTGTCAAAGGTCGCGGTGCTACCGAACGCGTTGACGTCGCGTCGCCGACACACTTCGGTACATAACTTTCATTGTCGATCTCCGTACAGTAAGATACCCCGTTGGGATGGGAGACCCGACTGATAGAGGGCTGCCCTTTGAGCTGGACCCATCATGGCGGTCGACCTTCCTGGCGTTGGAGCTGAGGGACGACAGAAATCTGTTCCTGCCCCCAGACTTTGTATTGCCGTCTCTCGCAGACGGTGGAAACCATGACGCTCTGGAGTATGACCTAGAGCTTGAGCTACCTGACATATCCAATGCGGACTGCTCAGATCTGCGCGTGTTGGACGAGATTGACAGCGGTATCTTGAGCTCCGAAAACGTTGCGACCTCCCCAAAGCTTGACTCGAGCGATTGCCATTCGGACATCTGGAGTCTGGACCTCTGTGACCCCACGGATGACCTTGCACCTCGTATGCGAACGTGGGAAGCTTTTGACAAAAAGACTGTGCTGAATGCGCAGCACACAGCGTACCTCTCCGAGGCCGGTCCTGCTGCCTTCGATGCTGCTCTCGCATCTCAGCAGCCGAAAGAGTCACGCGGTATACTACATCAAGACGTCTCCCTTCGAGCCTTGTCTAACCTGGCACTTGGCCGTTCTTCAATCTTCTTCCAGTGGGATGAGCCGAAGCAGAGTTTCGTTCCCACCCTCGAAGGCGTCCCTACCGCAGGCCTTAGCCTTCAATGCTCGCAAAGCTTTGCTGCCCAGGCTATGGACTACGGCGCAGCATACCGCACATTACAGGCCTTCGGAGAGTCTCCTGGTCAGGCCGTCGGCTCGTCTGCCACGCTGACGGCTCTGAGGCGCACCGTTGCGAGCGTTTTGGAGGCCATTGAAGCCTACATATCACACCGACTACAAGCGCTACTGTCTCCGTTGCAACTCCAGGACACACTAGAACGGCCGCGGCAGCTGCTTGAAGTCCTCCAATCTTTAACTAGTTTCATCTATGATGGCATCAGCGAAGAAGAGGCCGTATCTGCCGTTGCTGACAGAGTACATGCCCTCGTTGAGACCGGGAGTGCAGTCGCCCTACTGCTGAGAGTCATCTTGGTGAGGGTTAGCGAGCCCTGGCTCAGCGCTTTAGCCCAAGATCTGGGGCTTTCGAGCAATGCGAGTCCTGCACTTCACGACACAACGAGTGATGCGTTCGATGGGACTGAAGCCGTCAACCTCTCGGTCACGGAGAACGCCGGCATAGACAGCGAGAGGATGAGCGTGCTCAGCCCGGAAGACCGGAAGCTCATCATGGAGACCAAGGCTAGCCTTACCATTCTACGGAAGCATTTCCCCGATCATGACCTTCGCCTCGCGGCATCATCAGGTCAGGATGGTGCCCAGCTTGGCAACACGGTCTCCCGAAACAGCAGAACTTCGGATCCCCATCCCAAACCTCTGCCTCGTCATAGCGCTGCGCTCACTATGATCAGCGAGGACGCCATGACAGAGAGAGCTCTTGGCAGCGAGATGCAAGATGCTGCATGGAGCGATCATGTAGCCCAGATGGAGTATTACGAAGCCATGGATGCTCGCATTTCGCGGCTGCCAGCTGGTTTGCCTCTTGCTCCTACCGACCCGCTGCGAGCTGCTACCATTGATGTTCTCAACGTCGGAACGGCGCCAGATCTAGGCCATTCGTATGCTTTCGAGTCGGCGCTTTCTCTGCAGCCGTTCGATGAGCTACGACCTCTAGTCCAGGCACAGTCAAGCCGTCTCAACAGCATGCTCCTCCGTTATATGTTCCAGACATGCCACCTGCGCAAACATTTGGACCTCCAGCACGCGTTCCACCTCTTCGGGAACGGCAACTTCGTGTCAAGACTGTCAACTGCACTCTTTAGTCCCGAGACTCAGTCTGCGGAACGGAAGCGCGGAACGATACCAACGAGTGAGACCATGGGCTTGCGCCTCGGCGTCAGAGAAGGACAGCTGTGGCCGCCAGCAAGCTCCGAGCTTCGACTGACGCTTATGGGAGTGCTGAGCGAAACATACCATACCACCGCCGCACAGAGCATGCCTTCTTCTACCAAGCAGGTGGAGCTTCCCGGTGGACTCAGTTTCGCTATCCGTGAGCTCCCCGACGCCGAGATCGACCGTGTCATGGACGCAAACTCCATCTATGCTCTTGACTTTTTGAGGCTGCAGTATACTGCACCGGCACCATTGGACGCTGTCATTACGCGCATCGCTATGCAGAAGTACGACGACACTTTCCGATTCTTGTTGAGGTTGATGCGCATACTGGATACGACCACGCGCTTGCACCGCACTCATGCTACCGGGGGTGATGGTAAAAGTGGCATGGCATCACTTTTCGCGGCTGAGGCACATCACTTCGTCTCAAGCCTGATGTCATATGTGGTAGACATCGGCATTGGTGCGCCGTGGCGAGTCTTTCAACACGCCCTGGACGGCATCGAGCAGGCGCTGGCCGTGAGAGGCTCAAACACTACTGGACGAGTCGACGCAAGCATTGGAATCGATAGCTTGCGAGAGCTGCACAACCACTGCCTGGACACCATGAGGACGCGGCTGTACCTGAAGCGGAAGCAAGAGGGGTTGAGAAAGGCCATTGACGCTGTGCTGGTGGGCATACTGGAGGCGGCGTCGGCGCATGAAACTGCAAAGGGACGGGATCAAGAGCATTCCAAGGGGAAGATCGCAAGGTTCCGCGCAGCTGTATCCGCGCTGGTTAGCAAGCTTAAAGATGTGGTTGACAGGCCTGCGAAGAGTCGTAGCACAAGCGACTCCACTGAGGATGAGACAGAAATGGCAAGATTACTGCTGGCCAAGCTGAATTGGAATGGCTTCTATGGTGCGCCAGCTAGGTTAGCATCATAGCATGGCGACACACCGATATTGTTACAAAACGTTGTTCCAATAGTAAGAGTCATTGTTTGCTTACATTTTGTCCGTCTCAACATCCCCAATTTTGAGAAGACCTGGCTCTCGTGTTGAAACTGCAGCGGAATTATCTCCGGCCTGATCGAAATTCCAATCAATCGCGTATGTGAGATGCAACCGTCGTCACGTTGTATGAGCAAGCTGTGTGATGACTCCCTTATAACATGAAGCATTCAAGGATTTGCCAACACCAACTCATCCCTTCCAACATTATGGGGAGGTATTTGGCCCGTCTATATGTTTAGCTGCAAGTCCAATAACGTGCGCTATGTCTATGACATGTGTGCGGGAGACAGGCTACAGCACGTTGCGACCAGGTTGTTCAACTTGTGGGGCCGTGGGCTCGCGAGATCTCGATGCTATCGCCACCGGGAGCAGATCGCGATTGCCGAGAAACCCTGCAAGCGGCAAATTCTCATCTGCAAGCCCGTGCAAGGAACAGCGCCACCCGCTCTCAATTTCCGTCATCTCGACGACAAGCTTTGCGACTGGCTCACCGGCGCGATGGCTGAACTTCATCAAGACTGAACAGCGGCAAAGACCAGCATGTCAATTAAGGACTCAGCCAGGGCGCATGTTTCCAGCTTTGACAGTCTCGCTGTGTGATAGCTCTGATAGGCCTCTAGAGAGTCTGGCTGGACGGGACATCCAAGTTGACCCAACGAATCCAACCCCATGTTGGGTTCGGGATATTGACTTCGAGTCCAATACGTCACCTTCAGCCATGGAACGGACTGTGCGCATCAGCGAATTTGGATTCTGGTAATCACATCTCTGGATCTCTGGAGCCGTGGCCCGTAGGCACAAACAGGTGGGTGCGTTTCTAGTAGTGTTTCTAGCTTTCTGCGCCGTTTCTATTCTCTTGTTGCATCTTCTTTTCGTGGTGGTCTGCAAGTTCAGAAACGGTGTTAGCCAACGTTTAGATATTCTGCACGCGCGCAGAGGAGAGCAGTGGGAAATCCTTCGGAGAGTGATAGTCCTGCCGGTCGCGAACATGGCGCGTTATGGAGGACTCCGCGGGTCGAGGCTCACAGTCGCGATCGGAGTCGTCGCCGGTGCTTGTTTCTTGTGAGTATCAAAAATTCACGTGCGCTACAAGCTATATCACCTACTGACCGCTATACTCACCACCCAGCCTCTTCGGCTACGACCAAGGCGACCTCGCAGGCCTGCTCGCCGTGCCCACCTTCCGCAACCAGTTCCCCCAAGTCGACACCATCGGCAACCCGGGCAGCCTGCACGTCGCCACTATCCAAGGCATCACCGTGGCGGCATGGAACATCGGCTGCTTTCTGTCGGCCATGCTCACCATCTTCTGGGGCGACCTGATCGGCCGCAAGAAGACCATCTTCGTCGGCCTGACCTTCCTCATCATCGGCGAGATCATCCAGGCCTCGTCGTACTCCTTCGGCCAGTTCATCGCCGGCCGAGTGATCGCCGGGTTCGGTAATGGCTTCAACACCGCCACTGTCCCGGCGTGGCAGGCAGAGTGCACCAAAGCGCACCGCCGCGGCACCATGTTGATGATATCGGCCGGCGCCTGCATCGCCGCCGGCCTGTCTTTCAGCTACTGGATTGATTTCGGCATGGCCTTTGTCGAGTGGAGCTCCGCCTCCTGGCGCGTCCCCATCGCCATCCAACTCTTCTTCGCCGTCCTCACCCTCGGCTTGCTGGCCTTCATGCCCGAGTCCCCCCGCTGGCTCATCCTCTCCGGCCGCGAAGACGAGGCGCTCAACGTCCTCTCGGCCCTCAACGACCAGGAGCGCGACGGCTACGAGACCCGGCAGGAGTTCATCCAGATCAAGGACGCCGTCATCGAGATGGCCAAGGGCGGCACCAACGACGTCTTCAGCATGGGCGATTACCGGCATCTGCACCGCGTCGTCCTGGCCTACGTCCTGCAGATCTTCCAGCAAATGTCCGGCATCAACTTGGTGACGCAGTATCTGGCGCTCATGTTCATCCAGCAGTTCCACTACACGCGCTGGGTGGCCATGCTGCTCGCCGCCTGCGCCGGCACCGAGTTCTTCCTCGCCTCCTTCGTGGCCGTTATCGGCATCGACCGCTTCTGGGGGCGGCGAAGCCTGCTGATGTTCGGCGCGACGGGCATGAGTGTCTGCATGGTGCTGGTGTGCATCATGTCCTACCTCGATATCCAGGCCAGCTTTATCGCGGGCACGGTGTTCATCTTCGCGTACTGCACCTTCTTCGCTATTGGCTGGCAGGGCATGGCTTGGCTGTATCAAGTCGAGATCATACCCCTGCGGATCCGCGGCCCGGCCAACGCCCTCTCGACATCGGCGAATTGGCTCATCAACTTTGTGGTGGTGCTTATTGCCCCGGTGGCTTTCCACAATATCGGCTACCGCACCTACATCATCTTCGCGATCACGTAAGTGTTCTCCACCCCCTCTAAATCACCGTCCAGTCGCTGACCAAGACCGTCTATCCAGCAACGCCGTCGCCGTCCCCCTCGTCTACTTCTTCTACCCGGAAACCGGCTACCGCTCCCTCGAAGAAGTCGATGTCATCTTTCACGCCGCCTCCCTCTCCCCCAACCCCTGGCTCAACGTGCGCAAGATCGCCGCCAACGAGCCGCTGTGGTACGGCAAGGACGGCGAGGAGCCCTTCAACTACGAGGAGAGCGAGTGGCACCGCCGGCACCTCAGGTTCTCGGACGAGATGAAGGACTCGGATGGCGGGGCGACGACGATCAAGGATGGTAGTGGGGGCAGCAGGGGTGGTGAGAGTCCCGATTTCGGGGATGGGGGCTTTGGGAGGGGTGGGCGGGGGGTGCAGGCGGCGAGTAGTGAGGAGGGGGAGGATGAGAAGCCGCAGTATCAGGGCGAGGAGGCGTGTCCGAGCCCGGTGATTTCGCGGACGAGTCGGGAGAGGGCGACCCGGGAGAGGGGTGGGCGGAGTGCCGGGCGGGGCGCTTAGCAGTGATGAGGGTATGGGTTTAGGTATGGGGCCTTGACTTTTTTGGGCTTGGGCTTGGGCTTGGGCTTTGGGGTATGGAGTAAGCGCAACATTTTGGGTAGCGGGTAGGCAAGCCGAATCTGGCGGTTTCCGGGCAGCGATGATGGCAATGACCGTGTAACATAGAATTTTACAGCGTAGGTTATGAAAAGCGGCGTGTACGACTTTGATGCGGATTCAAATCGAGTTATGTGGGTCGCGCCTTCCTGTGCTGTGTGCCGCGCTTTCCCGTTCGCTCATTCGAGCCAAGGTGGTGTGGAGCGACGGTCAGGAACGCCCAGGCAACCTCGGGGTGCCACGCGCTTCGGTCATGGTTCTGGTCCAGGAGTATGACGCGGAAAGAAAGGGGCGCTCGGCACATGGCTTGCTTCTTACTTGCCTCTTCCCCTCCCGCGCCCTTTGCCACGCGCAGGAGCAGCCCGGCCTCTGCCACTGCCCCGGCCCGTCGTCCGGGTAGATCGCGCAGCAGGTGTGCTCCTCTCGCTCTCCTCCTCCTCGCCATCGTCATCCTCGGCAGTCTCCTCCCGGTCATCGGTGTCCGCTTCGCCACCTTCCTCGGCCTGCTCCGAGCCTCCGGCAACGGATTCAGCCTTGCGGGTAGATCTCCGTGTATTGGTAGCAGCAGCCGGTATGCCCCTTCCACTTGCACGCCCTCTCGCCACCGCACCTCCCTTTTGCCCCTGTCTGCCGCCTCTCGCTGTGGAAGGCGTGGGCACTTCACTAGTAGGCTCCACACTAAAGCTCGGCGTGAACCTCACCGGCATCTCGTCCGCCAAGTTCACCTCGGGCAGTACTGGCGGACTCTCCCCATCCCTCTCCCTCTCCGCTTCACTGGCAAACCGCTGCACCCACTTCAGCTCCGCAAACTCGCTGTCCGGCAGCCTGAAATCCTCTCTATGGATCTTGTTCGCCGCCTCACTATACACACTCCCGTCGTCATCATCTCCATCCCCATCGTTATCAGAGGACTGGTTGGAGAGATCGGAAAGCTGCCGCGCATTCTCCCGCTCATCCAGCGCGTCGAGGTCGTAGAGGGTGTGCAGTTTGCGCCAGATGCCGGCGGGGCGGGTGTGCTCGTTGCGGGGGTGGATGTAGCCGTTGGAGAGCATGAACTGGTGGAGGGCGATGAGGCGGAAGTGCTTGTGGATGCCTAGAAGGGGAAGGTGGCATCCATCAGCCTGGCGCTTTTCGATCAGCACACACACTCAGCCAGGTCAGAGTGTAGGAAGTGTCACGATCGCATACCGGTCGGCTTCCATTGCATCAGGCCCTTGAACAGCCCGATCTCCTCCTCGTCGGTCCATGGGTCGTTGAGGACCTGCTCGTCCGTCTTACTTGGGGGTGCCTCCGCTGCAGGTGTTGGTGTCTTCGGTTGGGAGGTGGGTGTGGGAGAGGCTGCTTGCGACACCTTGGCTCGCTTCCTGGGTGGCATTTTG
Source organism: Oleoguttula mirabilis (assembly GCA_035135055.1). NCBI lineage: Eukaryota > Fungi > Ascomycota > Dothideomycetes > Mycosphaerellales > Teratosphaeriaceae > Oleoguttula > Oleoguttula mirabilis. The sequence continues at coordinate 226,443 of JAVFHQ010000024.1, read as the reverse complement.
CTATTCACCCCCAATGCCTCTTCTGCCTCTGCCTCTGATGGACATATCGGTGATACCTATGCTCGGGTCTCTCGGATCTCCTTGCCGACGCCCTAACGCACAAGCTAGAGCTCGGGTGCCATCGCGACTGCCACGCGCGGGAAGTGCGTAACCGCGATTGCTTGGACAGCTTGGCGACGAGCAATCAAGTTTCGGAATCGGACCGAACATGAAAATGGTCAACGGCTCGATTGACAGCGCTCGGGAAGCCTGTGAGACTCCTAAGACGTGTGCCTGCTACCAATCGCCTTATCACTCATACAACACCTACTGCGAACCTGGTTGAAGCAGTTGTAAATACAGGATAGCATCGCGGGCTGCAGACGCTAGGATGGTGCGCTGGGGCAGGTTGGTATATCAATGCTATGAGTATACGACTAGGCACTGACGGTATGCAGACTCTTCGCGTGGGACGAACGCGACCGCCACCACCTCCACGATGAGATCCAAGCCCTCCTGCCCTCACACCGCGACCAGCCTGTCCCCTCGGCCATCGAAGCCAAGCAGGTCACCATGGTCGCACTCCGCCTGAAATACCAAGTCGAGACGGTCATACCCTGCGAATTGCCCCCGGAGCGCATCACGCAACCGCACAGCAACGTCATCACGCCCGCCGTCATCCAAACCGCCAGGTCCGCCGGCAAGGTCGCGGGCGGCGGCGGCAGCGACGACCACGGCGCCTGCGTCATCTACTGCCTGCTCATCGTCAAGCACTGGTTCAAGAAGCAGGCCCAGCTCGAGCTGTGGGACGCCGACCTGCATGATGTCCGCGCCACCGCCTGCGAGGTGCTTGCTAAGGCCATCATCGAGGAGGAGGAGGACTTGCAGTACCTCATGCAGGAGGTGATGCTCAAACGCTACAGCATTGTGGTCGACGGGCAGGATACGAAGCCCGCGAACGCTATAGAAAAGGCTGTCGACCTACATGCTGTGCGCGTTATTGGCAGCTCGGGGTATCAGAAGTGTATATCGCATCTGTGGCGCGGCTGGCTCGTGCAGGATGATGACGATCCCAGTCGTTTTGTTGACTACAAGCTGAAGACCGTAAGTCACACTGATTGGGAAGGAGCGATGGGTGAGACACATGCTAACCCTTATACCTATCACTTCAGGACACCAACTACTGGCACCATTTCGACCCGGACCGCATGCGCGTGCCACGGTACCAAAACGCCGTCCAGGTCATCATCTCCCTCGTCTACCTCGGCCTCTACACCGGTGCCATTAATACTATTAACCCGACCGGTGATCTGGATGTTGTCGAAGGCCTCCTCTACATCTTCACCCTCGGCTTCATCTGCGACGAGGCCGCCAAGTTCTATAAGGTAGGCCGCTTCTACCTCGGCTTCTGGAACGTCTTCAACAGCACCCTCTACGCCCTCCTCACCGTCTCCTTCGCCACCCGCATGGTCGCCCTCGCCAACGCCGTGGACTCTTCCGAACGCCTCAAGTACAACACCCTCTCCTACAACTTCCTCGCCTTCTCCGCCCCCATGTTCTGGGCCCGCCTCATGCTCTACCTCGACTCCTTCCGCTTCTTCGGCGCCATGCTCGTCGTGCTTAAAGTCATGATGCGCGAATCCCTCATCTTCTTCGCCCTCCTCATTGTCGTCCTGGCCGGCTTCCTGCAGGCCTTCGTCGGCATGGACCAGGTCGACAACAACCTGACGGCCGTCGGCTTCATCGCCAAGGAAATGCTGAATGCCATAATGGGCTCGCCCGAATTCGACGTCTGGGACCGCTTCGCGCCGCCGTTTGGGTTGATCCTCTACTACATCTACACCTTCATCATCACCGTCATCCTGCTGAACATCCTCATCGCGCTGTACAACTCGGCGTACGAGGACATTACGGAGAATGCGATTGATGAGTACCTGGCGCTGTTCAGCCAGAAAACCATGCAGTTTGTGCGCGCGCCAGACGAGAATGTGTTCATCGCGCCGTTCAATCTGATTGAGATTTTCTGCTTGAGCTTGCCGTTTGAGTGGTGGATGTCGCGGGCCAAGTACGAGAGGCTGAACGATGCTGTCATGGGGACCATCTACTCGCCGCTGCTGCTGGTGACGGCGTGGATGGAGACGCGGTCGGCGCGGCAGGTGCGGTGGAATCGGAGTCGGAATGAGAGCGACGATGATACGGTGGAGGAGTGGGAGCAGCTGGAAGGGGAGGTGGATTTCGAGGGCAGTGGGTGGAGTAAGCGGGTTGGGGAGAGTGCGCCGAATGTTGTGACGGATGGGACGTTGTTGGAGGTGCAGAAGCTGAGGGAGGAGATGAAGGAGTTGAAGGAGTTGATTCTGAAGGGGGGGCATGCGAATGGCGGTGGGACGTCTTAGAACGTTGAGCAGGGGCGGTTGCTTGGTGTGTTCATCAAGGCGGGACTGTGTACTTGTATACATGTATATAAGCTGACGAGAACTTGTACAACACTATTGCAAAAGCACAGGCACCGCTCACGGTTCGAGAAGGACAGAGTCCAGGCCGATCCATGCAATACACCCGGATCTGGATTCGCAATATACTGACTTCTCGTACCCATACCGGATCGCCTTCCGCCCTCCTGATGGCCAAATATCACCGCCATGCAAAGGTCACCAGAAGACGGGGAGGTAGGGAATGGGAACGGGTATAAGAAAACCCAATTCTGGGCTTCCCCACATGTGGAGTGGGCCATTGAAGGTAGTACTACCGTCGCCCGAAGCTAGAAGGGAACCGGTAGGAGCAAAAAGTCTTCCGCTGCTTTCTGGGCCATCCATATGAAGGGGCCATGGCAGCAGATGTGCTGTGCAAGAGCCTCGGTCCTTCGAACCTCGCTGAGCCTTCCTGCTCCCGCATGCATGGTATGCAGCCCCATATCGTCTGAACCACAGCAAGGAAGAAAGCCATGCTCGCTGAAGTCTGCTAGGCCAACCCTAGCAAACACTTTCTCCTCCCTTTCCTCTGCCGTGGCGCTCGCTTAGGGCTAGATCTGCCTATACGTCCTTGTCCTCCTCCGCCGCGCTGTCTGCCACCGCTTTCGTGCGTTTGCCCGGCTCGGCGCTAACTCGTGTCGTCTGGCTCCGGCTCCGGCTCCGCTGCCCGTTCCTGCGCCGCGTCACCGCCTTGCTGCATCACCGGACTCTGGGCGCCGCTCCCAAGCGGCTGCCCGCCCTCGCCGTCCCCATCCTCGCCAGCCTGCGCATCGCTCTGAGCGGCCTCCATCCACCGCGGCGGCTTGGCCGTAGCCTTACCATTCGTACAGAACGTCTCGTCAGCATCTTGGCCCGCCTTCTGGATCCAAAGGCTCGGATGCAGATCCCTGCGCACGAGCGCTATCAAGAGGTACACGCGATTGAACTTCTCCAGTGCAGTCTCGCACACGAGATCGGCCCTGCTCAGCGCCGGGCACGTCACGGCCAGGAGTCCCGGGTCCGGGATCGGCGGCAAAGCCGTCATTTTCTTCTTGTGCGTGACTTGGTTTTGGCATCGTCGCGCTCAGCTCCCGCAGCGCCTCGACTTGCATGGCCTGCTGGGAATCTTCGTCCGGCCACACGCCGTCCTCTTGCTGCTCTGATTGCGCCAGCGTTGAGATCCACTGCGACGTGAACAGGCGCTCGAGGTCCAGGTAGCAGTTGAGGAGGATGACCGATAGCATACGAGCCGGCTTCCCCTTCTCCGCGGCATCATCGTCGTTGCCACCGTCGTCGTGGATGCGGCGCAACTCGACGTCGATTTTGTGAAGGTTCTCGGCGATGCTTGCCACGTCGTGCTCGAACACAAGCGTCGTGACGGAAGCCTCGTCCTCCAGATACGCCAACGCGCGATAGAGGTGCTTGTGCGAGATCCTGTAGTCGTCGGACTGGCGGAGGCGGAGAGCGCGCGCGTACTTCGCCACGGGCCAGGTGAACTGCAGCCTGCGTACCTGGCCTTGATCGGCGAGGCCGAGGTATGCTCCCACCCCTTCGGTGCTCTCCGTCTTGTGCGTAGACTTGACTGGCTTTCCGTTGGCTGGTAGCTGGATCGGCTCCTCGGCGTGCTGGTTCGTCATACTGGGCGAGCGTCGAGGTTGTGGAGCGACTGCGACTCGGGCCTCGATGACGCAGAATACTGCACGGCTGCGTGTTATTGCTGTCCGTCACTGAAGTGCTTATTGAGAGCTGAAGGTGCTTTGGAGACTCGGAGTGCCCCGGAGGCGGGCTGTAGGATGGGTGTCGGTTCACAAAGTGCTTTCCGTCTCCGCCCACTAATGGTCCCGCGTTGTAGATGGCTGGTGGCGTCGACAGACGGTCCAGGCTCCGCGGTGCTGCTAGGGTCGGTGTCGGCTGCAAGTATACTCGGGAGTCCCGGGAGCGGCTGACTGCTAGACCACTTGGATTGAGAGGCTCCCTACCGGACTGCTGGATGGCGTGTCCGTTTGACGAAGGGCCTTGGAGGCTAGGAGCTGTTGCTAGGAGACTTTGGTCTTTGATTGTGATGGGATTGCGTGTCGGTTCAAAAAGCGCTTTGGAAACTGGGAACTGTTGCTAGCCACTTTGGTATTTGATCGAGAGGCTTCTCCACCAGACTGCTGGATTGCCGTGTCGTTTGACGAAGTGCCTTGGAGGCTGGGTGCAAGGCCGATTGTATTGGGGAGGCTCTCGCCAGTAGGCATCGATTACCGAACTTGGTGTCGGTTGAGAAAGCTCTTTGGAGGCCTTTCGAGTCGGTAGGGTGTCATTGTTTGTTGTTGAAAGACAAGAGGAAGAGTTGGTTCTTATACCGCAGCGCCAACATACCAGACATCAAAAAGAGGCGCACCGTGATCGGCGTAGGAAGATGGACCGGACCGAAGCATCCCGTCATCACTAGTCCCCGCTAGCGTCTATGGGGGTGAAGTTCAGCTCATCGAGGCAAGGAAGGTGTTGTCCTCTGATATTCCCTGGCCACCTCTCCACAACGTGTTTGACACCGTGCTGCCGTCGCTACCGAAGCTCCAGCCGTCACCCTAAGGCACCACACCTCTCGCGCTGGTAAGGATGACTGCTGGGTAAGCGGGCCTTTGCCGCCTCGCGAAAGGGTGAGTAGGGCACACAAATAGGATTCCTCTGGGAGCCAACCCAAGCATATCAACCATGGCCTGTGCTTAGGTGCTCTGCCACCGTACAGCAGGCCCGGACGACCAGAGCCGTTGTCAAGAGGAAGGTGAGGTGGACACTGCGCAAGATGCATTACCTGATCTGAGTCCGGCGTGGTAACGATATGCGAGTCGGAGCGGATCCCGGAAGTCGTGCGGTTTGCGCAGGTGTCCTCTCCTCTCTCCCTTCTCATCTTTCGCACTTCCGAAGACACTCTGTTCGATAACCGGTCCCCCTCCAGCACCTCCCATACCTCATCCGCCGTCCACACAGCCCCGCAAACCGGACAGCCCAGCCTTCTATCAGCAGCCTCTCCCACTTCCATCTGCACGGCATTATACGCAACAATACAAGCCGTGCACTGCATCCGGGCAGTAAACGCATTATAACTATCCCTCTCCTCGATCATCGACCACCAGCGGGGCAATCGCGAGGTGCTTACGGCACTGGCGCGGGAAAGCGTGGTGCTGCCATTTGCAGGTATGGCAATGGGTGCAGCTGTAGAGTCCATTTTCCGAAGTGGTCGGTGTAGAGACGGCGGAGCCGGCTTTCGCGGCTGTTTGCCAGAGGCCACTCGGGCTGCTTGCTTCAAGTTATTGGAAGAGGAGTCGGCATTGGCCGGATAGTTGCGCACTTCTTGCGCCCGTGTGCGTCGCTGCTCCCGCCATGCTTCCCACGCCGTCTTCACGCCCTTGAGGGAAGGCGTTGGAGCTCCACCTGCGCGCTGAGTATGTGGTCCGACGGCGGTGGTTGTCGCGCACATGATTGCTTTCTCGGTGTCTTCCATCACGCAACCGGCAACAATGCAGGGTTAAGGATATGTGAGCAAGATGAAAAGGTGTGGGAGGGCCGTCAGGTCAACTCCTGTAGGAGGCGTGAAAATAGTGGAATAGAGGACTCGAGGGTGCAACGAAGGAACCTTGACAGGAATGAAGGGATCGGTTGGGCTTACCGAGCGGGCATGGCTGCACAGTGAGTGACGCCTCCAATTGTCGTTGTTGAGTACAATGACTCGCGTGATGCCCACACTCCGTTGACGCCGCCGCCCACGCTCACGAAATATCCATCTCATCCTCCCCGCCCTGCCCCTTCTTCTGCCTCTCCTCCACCCGCTTCCGCGTCGCCGCCCTCGCCTCCTCCACCCACGTCCCGTAACTCCCCTCCTTCAGCTTGGCGGCCGTCACCCCCTTCATCACCTCCCCAATAAACCCGACGAAATTATGTCTCCGCAACGCATTCTCCCACCGCCACTCCCGCCTCTTCTGCTCCTCCCGCGCCAACATCTCCTCGTCCCCGACCTCCCTCGCCTTCAACCTCAGATCCTCACACATGGCGAGCAAATTAAACCGGATCTCCGTCTGTGGATACCGCTCAATCCGCCGCTGCAGCACCGGCACCACCGCATCGGCAAAGATCTCGGCCGGGCAGGCACCCGCATCGCCATGTCGGATCGGCGCCGGTTGCAGGCCGTCGAGCTCGTAGAGGGTGGAGTTGATGCTGGTGTAGGCGATGAAGTGGTAGACATCGTCGTCCTCGGTCGCCAGCCGCGTCTCATCGCTGACAAACGGCGAGCTGCGGGCGAAGGAGTTGTGGACGTCGCGGATGAGGTCGCTATTCGACAACGCTTCGCCGCGCAATTCCGATGGGAAGGCCGAAGTGAAATCCTTGAAGTCCTTGAGATTCGGGCCGATGTTGATCTTGCCGTCGCCGGCCCCGTCTTGGTTTAGGAGGACGGAGAGGAGGGCTTGGGTGCCGCAGGCATTTTGGATGGTTTGCGCTGCGAACCACACCGGCTCGCCATCTTCCGGTTGCTGTTCGGAGAGAGCCGAGTAGTCGAACTCACCGTCGAGAGGTTTGTCCTTTTGCTGCTGCTCGCCGGTCGGGTACTTGAAGAGGAAGATGACGCCGATGGGGTTGAGTTGCTGCAGCGATTCGGGGTCGAGGGAGATGAGCTCGTCAAACTGCACGTTCTTGACGCCGAGCGACTCGATGAGGAAGGTGAAGACGCCCTGTATCCCGTCAATATGCGTGCCTTCCTCGACAAGGTGCGAGTGGGAGGCGAACGGACGGCGTCTGTGGGTTGCGCAGGTCAGTACTGCTCGTCTCGTGCTAGGTGGAGTGGTTGGGAATGACTGACCTGATTCGATTGTGTTCCAGCCTGCGCTCATGGTGCTTCTGTTCTGTTCCGTTACTGACGCTGCTGCTGCCACTTTTGAGGCACGGCGATTGATTCGAAGCTCTCGACCCCAAAACGTGACCTGAGGCTCGGGCTGTCACGAGATGGACACAAGCTTGCGCCACCCTCACCAGCCACAAACATGACATATGCCAAGCCGTTAAGCTCAAAGCATGGCCAGCCTGAAAGGGCGCGGGCATTGCCATGTGATGCTCCTGCACCACCAACTCTCTGCGTCTACGTCCCGTATCCGTCCGCCTATCTCTCTGCCTCGTCCCGCATTCCTCACCCACCCTATCAGCCCTTACACCTCACACCGACGCAATTGTGGCTTCACCAACAGGACTCCTCAACCGCCCCAACAGCGAGATTGACCTCCACAGCCCAGCGACCACCAGCACCAGCGACAGCGACAGCAACAGCAACAGCCATCCCAGCGAAACCGGCGACATGTCATACGCCGACATGGCCAAGAAGGGGCCGAAGCAGAGTGATGAGGAGGTGCGCTATCGTACCTTACATATCCATTGACATCGCGACCCAGCTAACAATCTCTGCAGAAGTACGTCTACCGCGCGTACACGTCCACAGGTGCGCGACACAACAAGATCACATACTAACCCACCCCCCCCAGAATGCCCGACGCCATGCCCGAGATCGCGCACAACGACTCGGCCACCATCCACGCCCTCGCCCCGGAACCCAACAACGTTCCCTCCTACGCCGACCAGGAACTCCAGGCCGAACGCGCCGAGCAGACCAAGCAGGACACCAAGCGCGCCATCAGCAATGCCACCGATGAGGCCAAGGACTTCGGCCAGAAGGCGCAGAATGACGCCCAGCGCTTGTCCAACGACGCGGGTAAGAAGGTCGACCAGGTTGCCAACGACGCAGGCAAGAAGGCGGACCAGGTTGCCAACGATGCGGGTAAGAAGGTGGACCAGGCCGGCAAGAAGGTAGACCAGCTTTCCAACGATGCGGGCAAGAAGGTCGACCAGGCCGGGAAGAAAGCCAAGCACGTCTCCAACGATATCGGCAACAAGGCCCAGCAGGTTGGCGAGGAGGTGGAGGAGGAGTACGAGGAGGTGAGCCGGGAGGCCGGCGAGAAGTACGAGGAAGCCAAGGACATCTCCTCCAAAAAGTACAACGAGGCCAAGCGCGAGGCCTCCAAAGCCGCCGACTCGGCCGAGAAGAACTACGACGAGTTCAAGGCGTCGGCGTCGGAGGACACGGAGGAGATCAAGCAGTCCGCCGCGAAGAACTACAACAAGTTCAAGGACGAGGCGTCGGCCGAGGCTAAGCGCGTGAAGCAGGACGGCAAGCAAGCCGAGGAGTGGACGGAGAAGAACAAGGGCAACCCGGTCTTTATTGGCAATGTGGTGGTGATTGGCGCGCTGGGCGCGCTTTTGGGCACGAATGCGTACCGCATGCACAAGGCCAACACGCTGACGTGGCAGGTGGCTGGCGCGTGGGCGGGTGTCGTTGGGTTGTTTGCGGTTGGGGATTACTACGTCTCGTCGTAAGTCTAGGACTGCCCCTTCCCGTTTGCGTGCAGGTCCCGGAGATGATGTAGAGATGAGGAGCTAACGTGGTGTGTGCTTTCTCGCAGATGGCTCTTCAAGAACAAGTACCCCAGCAAGTAATCGCCTCCCTCGACCCTCCGACCGAGACGCGCAAAGCCTCGCCCTCGACCGACCGAGCCAAGCTTCGATGGGTACCCAACCCCCCCAATTCTCGACTCCTCTCGCAGTCCAACCCGACGGACTCCCCGAACGCTACAGCAGGCAACAGACGACAAGCGACCTAGCGCGGCAGGGCACGGCACGGTCACAGTCACGGTCACGCCACGTGCCTCCCTGTCTCACGCGCACGTAGGCAGCTCAAGCGTTTTCGTTTGCTGGGGGTCGCTTGTATCATAAAGTCTTTCTTGTACCGCGGATATCAATTTCACTATCGCATTGCCGCCCGTGCCTTCCAGTCTTAACTGCTAGCCAAAGTGGTGGGAATCGGTCCCGCTCTGCTCCGGTCCGTCACACAGAGATCCTCGGGCCCGATGAACGGTATTACAGGTGTTATGCATGCGTGGCACCCACGTCGGCTCGCAGAAAGGCAGGTCCAACCCCGGGCAATATGTTCGCTGCTTCCCAATCGACCTCATTCGCTACACCCACTCAGCAGCGATCGCAGTAGCCGTAGGTGGAAGAACGTCTTCCTTTCCTCTTCCTTCTTATAGACATGAACAGTAACACGCCACCGAAACGCTTCCAATGCACTCTAAGAACCGGCACGCAAATCGATCGAGCTGGTGGCGACAGCCTCTCGGTTGTGCCCTGGTAATCCGCAGGCTCTAGGCTCCAGACTACTTTGGCAGCCCGCGCCGTCCGCCAACGCCAGTACCCATTACACGACAGCTACGCTCTCGTGGTCTACCATGACAAGTCCGCGCGGGCTTGCAGCTAGCACACGACCCATGGGCGAGAGAACCAACGCTTTCGCGAGCCCGCACACTACGCCACTTAACACCTATCTGCAGCCAGGGTGCCGCGTATGGATGGCGCAGCCGTGCAGCTATCCTGCATCATCCAGGCTCGAGGATTTCGAGTCGGTACACCGTCACCACATTCGCGAAGCATGGCAGGATGTACATCCCGGCACCGATCAAGCCGCCGAAGAATAACGCTCGCCTCCTCGAGTCCCTTGCTGCGCCGCGGCCTTGCCACCACCATCAGTGCTCTCGCGCAACGAGCAGAGCACGATTGGCAAGATGAACGAAGCGCTGCGTGGTGAGAAAGCCTAAGCAGCGGGCCCGGAGTGATCATGGCGAGATTTTCCGGTGTAAGATGAGTGAGAGATATCGGGACGGCACTGCTTGCATATGCGAAGCTAACAATTAATGGGTTGACGCACAAGCGGCTCTGTCAGGGCGAGCAGGAAAGCTAGGGAATGATTGTTTCTTGCTCTCACACACGAGTCCTTCAGCTCGCTCTGAGGCCGGTATACGGTGCCAAAGCCCGCAAGATTTTGGGGAAGCCTTACATCTTACCGGTCGGTCACCTTACGGCGTCGACGTCCAGTTATTCGTGGGTGAAATGGCCATCTCGATCCGAACTCTCGGCGGGCCGGTCGTCATGGTGAGCGAGGTAGCAACAGAGACATGACGGAGGGCTGTCAAGAAGGCTCTGCTGGGAACGGCAAAGTGCTGGTCCTAGCTGGGTGTTGAGCACGTAGCGCTCGCAGAGTGACACCGCGATGCTATGGAGAACGAAGGCCGATCGTGAGCACTACTGGAGCAGCTTTATTGACATAGAGCGTAGATGGCCGCAAACCCATCGCCACAGCTGTGCAGCCTGCGTATATTACATGAGTGTGGTCCGTGGAGGCTGAGAATCCAATGCTACTACGCCCTATACACAGCCTCATAGCATTGACCCGATGTGGCGTCTGGTGCTATTTTCGAACTTGTCCGCCGCATGGGCTGACGGCTGACCGGCTGGGCTCATGCAAGTGGCAGCCTGCAGGCTGCAGGTGCGTACGCAATCTCCTCCACATCGCGCTAACCGCAGATCGTCATGCGCATCAACGGCATCGTTGTTTCAATAATGTTCCCACAATTTCATAACGTTCATCAATGACACCTGCGCTTCGTGAAAAGCTTATATTCTGGCCAGTGCCAAGTGGACTGTTTGGCATCCTCTTCCGGCCCGAAAAGCGGTCATTCCGATGATGCAGAAGCCTGGTCATTGGGCGGCGTAGCCAATTAATGACGCTGGTTGAGGGGCGGTGTTGCGCTCCAGCTGACTTACTAACTTAGACGGGCAGCAAACATGCCAAGCACTGCGTATGCCTGTGGCGATGCTCGGATGCATGGACCGTGATGGGGGGTTCGTAGTATATATCCTAGGGGAAAGGTACATGTTACGATCTCTCACCTCACTCCAATTTCATCTCCAAACACAACACTCTCAGCACAGTCCTCAAAACATCCTACGGGCAAGCTCTTCAAAGACCACATCAACAGCCTCCTTACCACACACAATCAAATATGCGTACCTCCGCCATCATCATCGCCGGCCTCAGCGCCTTCGCAGCTGCCCAAACCACCGACCTCACCAACTCCATCCTCTCCGATGTCTCCTCCGCTATCTCGGACGGCACAAGTGGTATCGCAGCAGCAACATCGGCTGCCGGGAGTGCCCTGACAACCCTTACCGGTGCAGCTGGCTCCGCCATATCAACTGCTACCGGAGACGCTGCCTCAGGATTCGCAAGCGCTAGCGCGAACGCCACAGGCCTCTACGCCAGCGCCAACATGGCCGCCTCATCAGCCATCGCCTCGCTCTCTTCGGAAGCCAAGACTGCCACCGGCGCCGCGGCTAGTTCGCTCAGCTCGGAGGTGACGTCGCTGGCTTCGCGCTTGTCGAGTGCCGATGCTTCGGCGTCCTCGGTTTTGGCCACCGCTACCAGTGGTGGCAGCACACTCTCCACCACGGGCTCGACTACAGGAAGTGCGACCGGTGCCTCTGCCAGCAGCACATCCGCCGGCATGGCTGCTGCAACTACCTTGCCAATTGCCTTGGGCGCGGTTGGTCTGGCTGTGATTGGAATGTTGTAGAAGACAGCCGTTTCGAGCCTAGGCAGAGACAATAGCGAACATAGTTATCCAGTCAGCTGCGTTGTCGGAGACATAATACTGCAGATGCCCTTTGGACAATCGGACGAGGGTATACATTTGGCGCAGGCGGTGGAATGTATGTAATACTATATGAGTATTCTCAGTTATGTATGTATTATACACTTTACAGCACTTATACCTCTGCCAAGGCTTAGCTCTTCACCACTCCTTTGCAACGCGTGATGTGTTTCTACTTCATTCAGATGGTCAAGACGCTGCCGTTGAGTAGCAGGGCGTACATGCCAACGATGGCGCTGCCAATCATGATGGATGCGCGGCCTAGAGAGTGTCAGTACGCATATCACGACTAATGTATAACGCGACGCGTCTTACCGAGGTTCAGCTTTGTCCACCTCTGCTGCAAGTGTCTGAGCTCCTTCTCACTCTTGTCGTCGCTGTGGTTGGCCTCAAGGTTTCCTGCAAGGACTGCCATGCGCCTGTTCATTGGGACCATGATGAGGAGGGCATACGCAGTGGTTGCGGCGCTGAGACCGAAAGCGGCGCCAACGTAGGGGAGCTTCTCGGCGCATGCACGAGAGCTATCCCGGTACATGAAGCTGGTGACGGTGAGGGCGAGGTTGGAGAGGGTGCAGAGCATGTTGAGCGGCGGGAAGAATTTCTCGCTGTTGTGGAGGAGGTAGGCGGTTTGCTTGCCGGCGTAGACGGATGGGACGTCGGGGAGTTGCAGCATTGGCATGATCAGAGGTGACTGGAGCGCCGAACCGCCTGTGTGCACGCCGTCAACACTGCTCTGCCTCTGATGGCAATGTATCCACTCGCGCCTTACCGAAGTTCACCGCCGCGCCCAGTATCGCGAACGCCTGGAGAGGCGTCATCCACCAGATGTTCCCTGTTGATGCCATGGTTGCTGCTCTGTCAATGTTCGGCGGAGAGTGTGGTTAGGGAAAGCTCGAAAGATGAATGGGCGAAGTCCAGAAAGGTGCTAAGGAAGGTCGACAGCAAGGAGAGAGTTCACCAAACACCCTTGAGTCTCTCTACAGTTTACATCGGCTCCTCTCGCCGAATGTATGCAGCGGCCAGCCTCACCAGCATGTGACACCCGGGTCGCTCCCCAGACGGCATGGCCCGCAGGCCCTTGCATGATTACCAAAGCTCCCCGCCGGCCGGGGCATGTCGTCAGCGTGCAGTCATCCGGATTGGGGTAGCGGCACTGCTGCGGCAGGCCGCGGCCTGAGCCGTTGGAACTACGCATTGGTACCATGTGAGACGGCCATTCGACCGAGCCATGAACGAGGTTAGGAAGTTGGGCATTGCTTGAAATACCTAGCCGCGTGCCTGAGGAGCTGTCCATTCCTCTCGACCGACTGAAGATGGCGCAACCTTCAGCACTCTTGCGGAGCCGAGTCCGGCGACCGTCCTACCTCAAGAAGCTCGCAAAAGCAGAAGACCTGATCGACCTCTTCCCGCACGGCTCATATATCGGCTGGTCTGGTTTCACAGGCGTGGGATACCCCAAGAAGGTGCCGACCGCATTAGCCGAACATGTCGAGAAAAATAACCTTCAGGTAAGAGGAAGGCACGACCAAGAGATAGACTCAAGACTATCACTCAGTACCCGCCCTCTCTGCACAGCTGCTCGCCCGTACTAACGGCAGACAGGGGAAGCTCAAGTACAACCTTTTCGTGGGAGCGTCCTCGGGAGCGGAGACGGAGAACCGATGGGCGAGGAATAACATGATTGAGCGGCGGGCTCCGCATCAAGTTGGCAAAGAGATCGCGAAGGGCATCAACAATGGCAACATCAAGTTCTTCGACAAGCACCTCAGTATGTTTCCTGTGGATTTGCTGTACGGTTTCTATACGAAGCACAAGGAGAACAACAGGCTCGATGTAGCTATCGTCGAAGCTTCTGCCATCACGGAGGACGGCGGAATCATCCCAGGCGCCTCAATTGGCGCCAGCCCTGAGATAATCCAGGTAAGCACTTGCGCCTGATAACCAGTCGAGATGAGTGCTTTGCGAGGGCCAAAAGGGCGGCTTTTCGGTGCGCATATATCTGCGGCCAGTAGCCCACGACCGGTACTGTGTACGGCGAAGGCTTACAACTTCCTAATCACTTAATCCGTCCGTTCCGAGTTCACGCCTGCATGCTGACTGAGCTTTTAGATGGCGGACAAAATCATCATCGAAGTCAACACGGCTTCTCCGTCCTTAGAAGGCCTCCATGACATAACCATGACCGACCTGCCACCGAGACGCAAACCGTACCTCATCATGAGTCCAGAGGACCGGATCGGAACGCCACACATCCCGGTCGATCCGGAGCGAGTGGTGGCTATTGTCGAATCCGACTATCCAGACCAAACGCAGCCGAATGCACCTGAGGACGCCACCTCTCAGGCCATTGCGGGCAACCTCATCGAATTCCTCAAGCACGAGGTGCAACACGGCCGCCTCCCCGAGAACCTACTTCCAATCCAGAGCGGTATTGGCAACATTGCAAACGCCGTAGTTGGCGGTCTCGCGAAAGGAGGCGCCAACTTCAAGAATCTGAAGGTCTGGACGGAAGTACTTCAGGACAGCTTCTTGGACTTGTTCGATAGCGGCAACCTGGACTTTGCCACTGCCACCTCCATCCGCTTCAGCCCTGACGGCTTCGGCCGTTTCTACGAAAGGTACAAGGAATATGCGCCTAAGCTCCTCCTGCGCAGCCAGGCAGTCAGCAACAGCCCCGAGATCATCCGACGGCTGGGTGTCATCGGCATGAACACGCCCGTTGAGGTCGACATCTACGCCCACGCGAACAGCACCTGCGTGATGGGCTCTCGTATGCTCAACGGCCTCGGCGGTAGCGCGGACTTTCTCCGTAGTGCCAAGTACAGCATCATGCACACGCCGTCGACCCGTCCATCCAAAACGGACCCGCACGGGGTATCATGCATTGTGCCGATGTGCACGCACGTCGACCAGACTGAGCACGATCTTGACATGATCGTTACCGAGCAGGGCTTTGCTGATGTGCGCGGCATGTCGCCGCGAGAGCGAGCGCGGGAGATCATCAAGAAGTGTGCCCACCCTGAATACCGACCGATTCTGCAGGACTACTTCGACAAGGCGGAGTTCGAGTGCCTCAGGAAAGGATGGGGTCACGAGCCGCATTTGCTTTGGAATGCGTTCGACATGCACAAGCATCTCAACGACCATGGCACGATGAAGCTACCAACGTGGGGCTGAAAGTTGTAAGACCAATGGCCTCGAAACACTCGGACAACGGACAGTGTCCTCATGTCAAAAACCTGGTCTGGATCATGCAACATGCGTGCCGTGTGTCGAAGCGCAAGAGACCCCAACCCTGAAGATCTACAAACGTTCATGGGGTCATATAGCCAAAGGACTGTATCATAATAAGACATTCCTTCCCATGGTAAATACTACAGGACCAACACATCATATAGCATGCCAGTAGCCTTGAACCGCATTAACATGATAGAAAATACTGTCGCTCAAGCTTTTCCGTCACATCATTAGGTATATTCCGGACACACCCTGCTCCAAGATCTAGGCCGCGACGCAATCGTCCTCATACACGATCGGCTGCACCGAACCGCAGCCGTACGAGATCCGATACGCGCCGTTTCCGTCCGCAGCGAGCCGAGAGTACTCGAAGGGCGCGGAATCAGAATAGTTCAGCGCCAGCACGTTATCCGGAGAAGCGATGACCAGCGCGCAAATTTCGATCTCACCGAGACTGCTGGATTCGCTGAAGCCAGCAGCACAATTTGCTGTGTCGACGCATGCCTGGCAGCATGCACTGGCATCCGAGGCACTGGAGTTGTACTGCGCAGTAGCACCGGCGGCGGCTATTGTCGGGCGGTAGATGCCGTTGCCTTCCACGGTGCTGAGGAGGTTGGTAGGTGCACAGCGACGGTCCTGCGTGGTGGAGACGGTGGAGCCAGCATATGTGGTTGTCGGGCAGACGGTGCTGATTGTCGATGTGCCGGACGTGATCATGGTGCTTTGCGTGCCAGATTGCGTAGTGGAGAACGTGCCAGAGCAGTCGGTGGGTGCGCACGTGGGCGTCGAGGCAAGTTCGCCGGAGGTGTAGAGGTCTCCGTAGGAGCGCAGCGTCTCCGTGAACACATATGGCGCGCTGAAGGACCCGGTGTAGAGTGTTGTCGTCGGGATCTTGGTCCTGTCACGGCGGTCAGCATTGTCATTCGGGGTGAGATCGTGGTGTGCGTACGTGGTGGAGTATGCAGTGCAACTAGTAGCCTCGAATCGTCTTGTGAAGGTGATCGTCGATGCGTATAAGGTTGTCGTCGCACAGTACACTGGCGATCCGGCGGAAGTGGAAAAGTTCGACGCTTGAGTTGAGAGAGTGTCTGCTGAGCTGCGCGTAGTGGACGTCGTAGTCTTCAATGTAGTTTGTATCGTGCTCGTTGTCGTCGTGTTCTGGTCCGTGGCGGATGACAGGCTCGCCAGCGCGGCAGCCACACCAAAGCGCCACAACAGCATGATGAGCAGTAAATAGAAAGCCGGTTGGATATCTCGTGGATCGTGATGCACGGGTGTACGTAGTAAACAAGTAGACAGGAACGAGAGGACAGATCGACGGTGACGGCTGTTTGAGCATTCAAGGGGCAGTATCAAGATCAAGAACTTTCAAGAGACTATACCTATGTAGTTATCGCTACTGCCGCTTCTCTCATTGCGGTTGACGAAAAAGCGCACGGAATCGCAAGATCAATCCCCTACAGGCTCGCCCTTGCCGGCGGCGGGTGGGACCTCGTAATAACGTGCAACGTTGAGAGCGTGTCGATCGCGAATTGTACCTGAGACCTGCATAAGCGTGCTTGTTGCACGACATTGAGCATTGCAGATCCGGAACGCGCCGAATGTTATGTTTTCTTCGCCACGAACGAGCGTCAAGGATCAAAGATGAATCCACGATGGAAGCACCGAAGGCTGCAACGTGCATATATGGGATCCCGATGATGTCGACTACGTCCGCATGGACGGGAAGTCCAGTTGCGGCGTTCCAGCAGCAACAAAGCCCGCTGCAGGCGGCGATGAAACATTCGCAGGAATACTCCAAACTTGCTTCCTATGCCTAGAGGATCGCGAGTTGGTAGCAACTATTTATTTGCCGTACGCCCAAACAGGTACCAAATCCGCTCGTTGGTCTTGTTGTTGCTGTCTTTCCTGACTCCTCTATGCCCTCTCCCAAGCGCATCAAGAGTAGTCTACATGCTCCACCGAATCAATGCTCAACGTTGTGATGACAGCCAAAGTTCCGAGCTCGCGATCAGCACGGTAGCATTCACCAGCCCTCTGAAGGAGTTCGGCAGCTGAGTTTTGTGCATGGCGCCCCGTGTGCCTCCTGCGCTAGCGTCACAGCATATACAAGAGCAGCTTCGGGGACCATGGTGTCGTTGATGTCATAGCCAGTGACAGCGATTGAGCAACCCTGAGCGATGCCGACCGGCGGTTGGCTGCAGGCGAAGGAGAATGAGATCAGGTCGAAGAACTTGGTCTGGCCGGTGATGGCGATTGTTGCCGTCTTGCCTTCACGCTGCGATGCCAGGCCGAAGGTAGCGACACGAGGAGGTGTGTTCGGCGCGATGTTGGTACTGCTCCCATTTTAGGTCGAAGGACCACTTCAGACCTTGATAGATCGCTGGTATGCTCAGGTTGAGGGCTAAGTCATCGAACTGGTAGTGGTGAGTAGCTAGTTAAAAGCAGGCGGCTGCTGGGGCCACGTGCATTTACAGACGCGCAAAACTATATCATGCAGAGCTTTCACCATGTGAGTGAAGCTTCTCGAGTACAGTCTGACATCAAGCCGTTGGCGTGGGCTCTAGTGAGGCTAGCGACACGATGTCCGAGAAGGACTCCAATGAGAATGCCCTCCACGATGAGGTCCATACGGTCGCCGAGCGTCTTGACCGCGCTGCGGGACAGCTCTAGACTGAGTTGGAGAAGCAATTTCAGCGGATAGCAGATTCCCAGGAACATGTGAAGCAGGCTTCGCAGGGTCTGGAGGATGCGAGGCAGGAGTTGCAGCGCGTTCGAGCAGAGGCGTTCGAGAGGTTTGTTACAGGCAGTGATGGCCCTCCGCCTTACTCCTAGTCCGCATCTGTCGCATCCTGATGGACAGTGTGCTTGCCGCCAGATGAAAGGTGGTCCTGGATTCTTGCTATTGATTCTTGGCATGTTAGGTGCTGAGCGGCCTTCACATGAGCTTGACGTTGCTCTTGGTAGATTAGATTTGCTGCATACCTCATCATACTACATTACACCATGCCGCAATGTGCTCCTCACCGATCATCAAGGACTACTCGCCTCAATTTGTCGGCCTCCACCTGCATGTCTTCGGCAGCGTCAATCAACCTCTCCGCCTGTCTCACAATCCTGCGCTTCTCGCCGGGCGCTGACCGTGGCCTTCCGATCTGGTTGCCAGGCTCAAGCATAAGCCGATCACGATCACGCCTGCCCATATCACGGCGAGGCCTGAAGCCCGAGTCGAACAGATCATCGTCCAGCTCCCACCTCCTGCTGCGACCACCTCGCCGGCTGTCCAGTGAATCAAAGCGGTCGTCGTCTTCTTCTGCCTTGCGAAGTGCCCTCGCTATCAAGCTCCCTGGCCTGGTGGCTCGCGCCTCCAAGACATCCACCAGCTCGGGACACCGACGCGCTATCTCGCGGAAACAGGCGAATTTGTCCCAATGTGGCATCTCGGCCTCGAAGATGGCGCGAGCCCACAGGGCCGTTGCATTCAGCCCCTCGTCCGTGAGTATGTCACAGGCATTCTCGCAAAAGAACTTGCACAGCATGCGGCCGATGTGCCGGCTGTCGGTCTGCGCTGAGATTGAGGCGAGGGCGAGGAACAGTAGCAGGGTCTGGTCGTGGCTGTCATCACCCAGGCGGCCGGCGTAGTCTTCATCCAGACTTAGCCTGTTGGCCAAGTGGCGCATAAGGTGGCAGGAGACGGCCTCTTCGGCACCACGCGCTTGGTATCCTTGATATCTGAAGCGCACGATTGCACTCAGAAGTTCGCGGTAGACGAGGGCGAGGTCGTTTGTGGTGAGCTCTTCCAGGCCGCCGTTCTCGGCCACGTCCCCGTTGACCTGGACGAACTGCATGGCGGCTGCTTCCACGTCCATGTTCCACTGGTAGCAGGCTTGCGCCAGTTTGGGAAGGTACTGGCATAGGAGGTGCTCGTTGTTGTTCGCCAGTGCTGTGCTCTGGCCGGCCCACATGGCACTCTCACGTAACCCCGGGACGCTGGTTTGTCTCCTAGCCCAAGGTCTTCGATGAGGGACCATTTGCAGATGACGTGGAAATGGTGGTACCATGGCTTCGGTATGAGCTCTTTCTCAGCCTTAGTGGGAAGATTCCGGGGCTGGGCAGCGGCAAAGAAGAGTGGAAGAAGCAAAGCAGTGACAGAAGCAAGAGTGCGAAGAAGGCGCGCGAAAACAATACGTCACGAGTGGCAGGCCCTTCAAGAAGCAAACCCACTTTGCGAGCATGACCTTTTGTGCTGCAGCGTGGTAGTGCTGCGGCCCAACGCTTGCGGACTGTACGACCATAACAGCGGCACGTACTCGATGGTCTTCGAGATGCGCGGCTACCTGCAGTGGGTGAGCTGGCATGACAGCGGGTAGCCTGGCACTGTGCGACGTCCTCGAGAAATGTTTGCTTTGGCTGCAGTGGTTCGGGCAGTGCGCTATTCACACATACATGCACCGCCCTTTCGAGAAGATCTGAGCAGCCGGACCGGAAAGCTCTACTCCTACAGTGGTACCGGCCGCTCGAGCTTCTTGTTGCATCCACCTAGCCACCAACCAAGCTCATGCGAAGCCGCGACGGCATTATGCGCAGCCATGTCGCTGGACGCCATACGTGTGTCGCAGAGCCGCTCAAAGCCTACGGCGTCTCCTTTCCCAGAGAAGCCCAACGCTGCCCATCGCATCTTCCTTCGCGGAGAAGCTCAGCGCCTCTCACGTCTCCGGTCGTAGTCATCGTAGCTCCGCCTATCGCGCCGCTCATACCGATCCCTCTCATCATAGCGTCGATCGTCGTCATACCTCCTGTCGCGCTCGCGATCCCTGGTCCGCGCTCTCTCGCGCTCAACCTCGCGGTCACGCTCCCGAGTCCTGTCCCGCTCGCGATCCCGCTCACGGTCTCTGTCTCGATCCCTATCTCTCTCGCGCAAATCCTCGCGTGAACGCCTGTCCAGTGAGCGGCGGTCGTCGCCATCGCTGCGCTTGTCACTGTCACGAGCACGGGCTGCCGGTAGTGTCGGCGGCCGAGCGTCTTGGGTGCGCTCTGGGCGGTCCTTCTCTCGCTCCTTCTCACGGTCCTTCTCGCGGTCCTTCTCGCGCTCACGAATACGCTCGGGAGACTTTGGGCGTGGGAGCGGAATCTCAATCTCCTCTTCATACTCCTCCCACTCCTCAACAAAGAACTTCTGCACCTCAGCCTTCTCCTCAGCGGCTAGTCGTGGGTTGAGAATAAAGCGCAGCGTGCCGCCACCTTCTGGTAACGATGGCACGCCGACGATCTTGGGCTGTGACTGTGCTTGCGCGCCTGGTTGAGGTGGCGAGACAGGAGTTGGGTGACCGTTTGCGACCTGAAGGGTGGCGCCGTTGACTGCCGGCCGGTCAACTACAGACTCTGGAGCAGTCTGATATCGCGGGATGTTGTGCTCGCTGCACTCTTTGTTGAGGGCGAGGCGGATGCGGAGGAAGTCGTCGAGGCTGTACTTCGTGCCAAGAATGGTCGCTGTGGTGTGGTGGGTGTAGAGGTCGAGCAAGTCGAGTAGCGTCTCCATGATGTTCTCGCGCGTCGTGGACCATTTGCCGATGGGAATCGCTTTGACTTGATCGATGACCGCGGCGCTCCCAGCACCAGCAGATGTCGTGGCGTGGAGATGTGACGCGAGCTCCAGACACGCGATTGCCTGGGTCGCAGAGGTGTGCTTCAGCGGTGCGAAGGTGCGGTGGAGGTCCGTCATCACGGTGAAAGCCACCCTGCCCGCCTCGTGCTGGTCATTGGTCGCCGGCAGTCTCTTGTTGATCTTGACGAGCAGCTGGTGCTTGTCCTTGCTCCGGAAGTCGAAGCCACCAGCCTCCAACACCAGCCTCTCCAGTCCAATGACCGCCCTGCTCGGCGCCTCGAACACCACATCGTCTGCGCCGAGCGCCTCATGCGAGCCCGCCTTCAGGTTGTAGGCTGCCGCAAGTATGTCCTTGCTCTTCTTGAGCGTATCCTCGATCTTGCACGCCGCCAACAAACTGGCCGCTGCGGCATCGGCCCATGCGTAATCGGCGCCAGGGTGCATCAAGCGGAACTTGTGGTACAGCACGCACGCCGTGCCGAGGGTACGGACTGGCAGCTGCAGCGCCCGGCGCACATTGTCGAGCCATGTCACGCCCTGCAGCCGGTTACTGTCCTCACGTGCCTCCCCTAAGCTCCTCTCCTGGTGGTCGAGTGTCGGCGGCAGCAGGCGCTTCTCGATGCAGGCCTGGGTGGTGTAGGGTGCGGCGACGCGGATGGTCGAGGGGTGCGGACCGATGGGCGGCTTCGGGTCGCCGTTGGACAAACGCTTAGTCGCGCCCATTGTCGATTTCGGCGCCGGTGCTGGGGGCGGCGTGGTGGAGGTGTAGGGGCCTGCTAGAGTCACTGTCGGACGTGGTGGTGGAGGCATGGGCCGGATCTCGGCCTCGTCACGAGTCGGCTGACTAAATCTCGCTTCCGGCGCGCCACGTGGAGGGACAATTTGAACGGCACCCTCTGATCCTTCTTCCTTTCCACCACCACCACCCGTCTCTTGCGCGGCCTGCTTGGCCTTCAATCTCTGCCAATATGCGCTCTGTTGTCTCGGCATCTCATCGTCTTGCATCCTGTCATCGTTTTGCGGCGTTGCGCCAGAGTCGGCGCGTCTCCACACGGTGCGCGCGCTTGCAGTCGGCACGTCGAGGCTCAACAATGCGCTGCTGGAGTCCGTAGCGTGGCCACTGGCACGCTCGAACATGCGGTTGGGCCTGCCGAGTGGCTGTCTGTTGGAGCTCTTCGTCATTGGATCGCCGAAGAAGGGTGCAGGTGCAGTGTCGCCGTGCGGTTTGTTACTTCCAGGCGTGCGCCTGATGCCGCCGTAGGCCTCAGCGCCAGGCGAGGGTGGTGCGTCGATGCTGGTAGCCGCAAATGAAAAATTGATGCTTTGTTGCCTCCCCCTGTCCTCAATTTGCGTGTGTGCGCGCGTGCTGTTGTTGTCGATGTTACCGCTTGGCTGTGCCGCCAATCTGTGGGCTGGCAGCTCTGCGCGTGCCGGTCTTGGCGCGCCTGGTGTGGGTGGGACGTATTCTGGCACTTTGGAAACGCCGTCATGCTGGCTTGGACGCTCTCTCGACGATACCTGTGGCCGGTCAATACGCACCAAATCTGGTTTCTTGGGCGCACTTACTGGATGGTCAGGTGGTGGAGGAGGCGCCCTGTTCGGCCCATACACCCCTAAGATCTCCTGCCCTCTCACTTGTCGCACCGGCGGCGGATCTGTCGCACGCCCATAGTCTTCGATATGCGCTCTTGGTATCCTCGTGGCGTACTGCAACCTAGCCTCCGGCCTGTTCCACAACCTGCTAATCTCACGCTTTGGCGGATGAACAAAGCGGCAGCGCTCTCCACTGTAGCACCGATCTGGCCCCAGCATCGAGTACAAGCAGATCCCGTACGCCTCCCAGTCGACGTGCACCAGCGGACGCTCCTCTTTTGGGAGCACCCATGGACGCTCACTTGGACGATCTGCCATGCTGGGAAGAACTTACCCCACTCGGTTGTATCTCCAGAGGGTCGAGGTGGATCGGACTGACAGTGAGTGATATGGAAGCTCCAAAAAGGTGTCAGTAGTGGTATGAGCTGTGAAGGTGCAGCGCAGGCTACGGAAGGTTGAGCCTCACCTTCACCGGTCGCGGCGGATCCCCGTTCTGAACCAAGGACGACGTGGCACTGACGGCGAATACGTTGCCCTCAGATGGCGATGGGCGATGATAAGATCCGGTTCAGCTCGTCGAAAGACTTAATCTCAGCCTGGTGGTGTTTTCGAAGCAAGGCAAACGCACGCGGCTGACTCAAAGGACGATACACAAGCTCACAGCCCGGTCTGACCAATCATAAGCCGATCAGATCGACGAGCTACTCCCGTTCGGTAGTTACAGGTTGCTTCATGCAGGCCCTGCACGCTAAGACCACTGGTACCCGTGGGCTTGTTTACATCTAACGCACGACGCGGCTAGGGATGCCGAAGCCCCGGAAAGAAGGCATATCACATTGAGCTGCCGGGTCCATGCGAACAAGGTCGCGATGAGGGGATGGCCAACGGTGTGCTGCCGTCATGGCATCGGGAGGCTGTTGTCAACCAGCAAGTCTTCGATCATACAATGTTGTAAGATCGGAGCTGCCCCTTCTGATCCGCGAGCAACGTCATGAGGAGGCGTCGATGAAGTCATTCACTGTGCATGATTGATGACTACCTGCACTCCATGCACCGCAAGCAGCTGCAGCCTGATATCGCTGCATGGAAGGCGCGGCTTGACTCCTACGGCCGCTTCTGCGTGAAAGCCTCCAATGTGGAGCGTAGACGAATGAGGAAGAGTGATCAAAGTGCTGTCACTGAATGCGGCACTTTCTGAGCTTACGCACTCGTTGCCACCGAATGCTGCATCGAGAGCCTACTGCATTGCAATTTGCTGTTGCATCGCCGCCCCACCTCCACCTGTGAATCGGTCCTGTCCACTTGGGAACCCATTTTGTTAGCTCACTCCTCCTCGTCGAGCTTGACGTCGAAGTCCTTGTCCTGCACCCCAGCCGGCGGAGCGGCATCCGCGCTCAGCATCAGCTTCTTGTACTGGCGCTGGAGGACGTCGGGCTGCAAACTGTGTTAGCTGTGGATGTGAAGGGATAGAAAGACAAGATCTATGAGCTCACCTTGTACGTGTCGCCACCAAGCTTCTCGACCGCCGATGCGATCATGGTCCACTTGCCCCGCTCAAACGTCTGCTCAACCTCGATCTTGGCCTCAATCAGCTTCTTGTTGTCCTCTTCCTTGATGACCGTGAAGTTGGCCTTGAGGCGCATGAAGCGGTTCGGCAGCGTGGAGCTGGCGGTCTTGTCGCCCGTGAGCTTCTCCCACTCGACGCGGATGTCGGCCCAGGCGCGGCCGGCGTCGCGCATGTCGATGAGCTTCTTGTCCCACTCGGAGCACTCCTCGTAGCTGCGCGCGATGGCGCGGGCGTTGGCGACGGCTTTGGTTGGGGTCTATGGGGCATTGGGCGGGCCGTTAGTAGATCGGGCAGGCAGTAGTAGGGACGGGAGAGCTGACCTTGCGCTGACGGTCCTTGGCTGGCGTGCTCTTGGCTTTCTTCTTCGGAGTCTCGTCGGCGTCGTCACCGTCATCCTCCTCTTTCTTCGCCTTCGCGCCACGCTTCTTTGGGGTGGCCTTCAATGGGGCTGGGGAAGATGGGGCAGTGTCCTTACTGACCATGTCCGAGGTCGCTGCATCGGCAGCTGGAGAGGTGGCCGCAGCTTCTGGCGAGGAGGCTGGGAGAGGTGTATCGATTGGGGAGATGCTCATGGGGACGCCGTCGATATCATCTGTCTCCGACATCTCTGCTGGTGTGGATGGAGTGTTGGGGATGAGTGTGTTGCCCGTTGTGCGAGGTTGTGGATGTGATGAGTGAGATGAACGTGGAAATCTCGGAGATGGTTGGGGATGGGTGTGAAGCGGAGGTTTGGGCAAGGTGACGGCGGTCATGCGCAAGCTCACGTCACATGCCAAACAAGGCACAACCGCATTTGAATGGATGATTGCCGGATAGCGCCGGCGTCGTCCATCGACTGGTCAATCGATCGGTCTGTCAGCCCTCTAACCCAGCTCCGTGTATTTGCAACAACTGGAGGCGCAAAGGCAAAGTGAACTGAGGGTGGTCGGTTCGGTTTCAGTCCGGACTGCTCTGCTTGCAGCGTAGCTGTATATCAGTCGCGAGCGGCAAGGTACACGGTACCGTGGCCATCGCAGAGATGAAGCTACCTTACGGTGTGTCTAGAAGCCTAAGGTTTCGCTCGCAGCGGTCGCCAACATGCGGTGCTTCAAGTTGCGACTGGGAGATAGCTGACGTTCTGACGAGGCACGGCCATGTTACGACCAGCAAACGATTCACTGATGAACCACCTCTTCATCACTGCGCGCGAGCGGGACACTACCGAGCAGTCCAGGCCTTTCACGATCCAGACAGCGATGGCACTGGGATCATATGCTTCTTGCGCCCCGAGTCTTGACTCTAGCCCTTCCCACGACATGCGCTGACGGCTGTAGAGGGTTCCTTAAGCAACTGCGTGGCAACGAATGCCAATTCACTTGATTGTGGACATGTGCTCTTACACATGCAGGCGCGAGGGCATTCCATCTGTTTCCTCTGCGCTCAGGTGTAGTATCTTTCACGACATCGGCTGGCCGTGTTGGCTTTGCGTCGTCATATCCCTTTGTGCTTACCTGGGCCATGCCCTTCTAGTACTAGACAATGCGCTTCGCAACTCCTGAAAACACTACCGTAGACTGTACACCCAGCACTGACAATACGCACAGATTTACACGCTGCTATGTGTCCTCAGTCAGACGACAGCAGGCCGCCAGATGCACCTCCTAGACGCAAAGCCGCGCGATTGCACGTCAGCTTCAGGCAGGACGAGCCCTTCGACTGGCAGGAAGACGTCTGGTCCGACTTCCAGACTGTAGTGTCTCTGTATGAATCCATCGACCATCTCCCTGCGCTTCTTGAGGTCGAAGTACGGCACCGCCTTCTCAGCGATGCTTCGCTCGTGAAGCTGTTAAGATACAAGCACCGGTACATCGCTCCTGATTATGCACTACGCATGCCTTGTGGGACTTGGGGAAAGGTAAGTCTGAACGACACTGGGGTCAGGGTAGAACACATCGCCGACATGTTTGAGGACCCAGCGAACACCCCCTTGGTACTCCAGGCAACCGTGGTCCTGGAGCTCAGGTCACGCAAGAAGACGAGCGGGACGAAGCTTACCGAGCTGCTTTTGAGCCCGACGAAGAATGAACCGTGCAGATATTTCAGGCTCGGAAGCGTGCCGACTCCGGACGATGTGCTGCGTCAAACGTTGAACACCCGGCAGATGAAGCAGCTGGCGAAGAGCGTCGAGATAGGCTACATGTGGGCCTTATTGGCTTGGTTTGACCAGGACGAACGTCTGCAGCTGAGCCGCGTTCACGCTTACGACTTTGACAACTTCTGCGTCGGCGACTGCAGCGAATGGACTCCCTGGAGCAAAATCAAATTCAGCAACAAGCACAACTACCTCCTACCGTATCAGCCTGTGAGTTGGAGGGCTGAGCGCAAGTGCGATCTTGAGACAAGGCTGAAGGAGTCGATTCGCAACGGTCACGAAGACCCCGGCTTTGGCATACCTTTCCTGCCGCCTTACACTTTCAACGTCTTTCGCGCAGAGGACTACGGCCTGGGTTCAGAGCTTTGGCCAAAAGGTGGTATCGAGGTTGCTGTCCGCTGCTTCGGCCATCTGGAGGACAGTACCTTGGGCACGAAATGCATCTCCTTCCCGCGAGACATTCGGCTCGAAATTGAGGAGATGGATACGATTGAGAGCATATGCTCTACTGTCAGGCAAGAGATCAACAAGCACGAGACTCAGGACGGCGTATGCGTCAACTCCGGCCTAC
This sequence comes from Oleoguttula mirabilis, assembly GCA_035135055.1. Taxonomy (NCBI): domain Eukaryota; kingdom Fungi; phylum Ascomycota; class Dothideomycetes; order Mycosphaerellales; family Teratosphaeriaceae; genus Oleoguttula; species Oleoguttula mirabilis. The sequence continues at coordinate 199,744 of JAVFHQ010000024.1, read as the reverse complement.
TCTACAATCGATGTGGTGACGGGCCGTGGAAGATTGAGCTGTGGGTCATGCCTCAACTGGGAGGACCGCAGACGCTGTTCAGGTACACCAGCGGAAAGCTGAGTGGCTTCCTGAGCACTTCTCGGAAGATCAGGAAGAAGGATAAAGGATGTACATGGAGGCCCACTTCGTACCAAACTAGCCTTGATAACAGAGCAGTACAGTTCCATCTACGTACCCGTGTGCCATGCAGTTGGCGAAGGCGCTCATCGCTCGAGACATTCCCCTTGTTGCTTTCGGCTCACGCGAGACATAGCTAGATGGGAATGGGTCCATTGGCCGATCTAGCAGTTTGCCAGTCGACATATCCCAAGAAGCTTCGTGCCCTTGTGGACCCAAACATATCTAGCAAGCAAATCCCTGCTGACCTTTGCGTGTTAGGGCCGGACATGTCACATAACAGGCGCCAAATCTGGCCACGTACACTTTTTCTGCTCTTGCCCACTGCTAGCATGTCCCAAAGGAAGGCCTGCAGGTTCGTTGAATGCGACTCATCGCTCGCTGCGCGCTGGCGAACTGTAGGAAAGCTTGACTTTTCGCATGAGGACCCATCGCAATTCGATGGAGATATGGAGGTGCGCATCGAACCATTATTCCGTTATATTGTACTGATTTTCTGCAGGATTTCGATAGGTGGTTGACCGATATGATAGGATCCGAGTGGCCAGACCACGATCCGCTGATACAGCGCCACCGACGCGGAGACCTGATAGACATCACCTACCACCACGAGACCGAGAACTGCCATCAGATGCGCCAGCTGCATGATATCTACCCGGACCCATCACAGATCTGCGGCGAGACAATATGCGTCCATCTACGGTTCCAGTCCGTCCCAGCGAGAGAGTTCAGCGAGATTCGCACGCCGCGTGTCTTGTCAATTGCTCCAATACAAGTCACGTTTCAATTTCGGCAAAGTGAACAGCTCATGTACGACATCAGTCACTTCTCGGATGCAGTCGTGTGGTACGACGGCAGTATCAGTCTTGAGCTTCTTGTCACCAAGATCAACAAGGCCGTGATCACCAGATTGGAGGCAGCAACGAGTCAAAACCTTCGACAAAGGCTGCTCGCGGACGACGCAGTATTGGCCTTCGAAGCTGCCATGTCCTTCCCACCATCGGAGCACACGTGGGTACGCATCGACGATTCGAGGCTCAACATCGACACCTTGGCGGATCTCTTGCTTGACCCCGAGGTCTCTGGCAATGAGATGCTTGTACTGATCACGCTGAATTCGAGAGGCGCGGACGGCCCAGTACATGACATTGAGGGCCGTGTACAACGCGCTTTCCCAGCACCGCTATGGAACATCTTCCGCGTGGGCGACTACGTGGATAGTCCACGCAACCGCCAGCCAGCCAATCGCAACAACTCACCTATACCGGTCGAATGGCCCCTGTTGGCCTGGTCTGGATTTGACAAACCAGAAAAGTTCGCTCTGTACACACTACAGGCATACAACTTTGGCGGTTATTGCATTGGCGACCATCTTCTTGAAAGCGGCTTCCTTCAAGTGAATGGCCATGTTGGTCACACATATCGAGGTCCTTTCGATGGGTCCAGCATCCCCAGGCTAAAGCGGAGCATCAATGAGTATGCCGATACTCCCCACAGACAGCGCCAGCGTATTGGCACTGGCTTACCGATCTTGCCACCTTACTGCTTCAACCGATACTACCCGACCGTGTATGATCTTGGCATGAGCTCGGATGACTGGCCCGAAGGCGTTGATATCGACATGGCCGTCCGCTGCGTCCGGCACATCGACATGCCAGACATTGATGGCCACGCCATGACGTTTCCGAAGGACATCCGGTTCGCTGTGGGCCATGATTGGCGAGCTGATGACATCCGCAATCTCGTGGAACGGGAGTTGAAGCAGAAGGCAGAGTACTGGGACAGGAGCGCTTTGTTCGATAGCAAGGGCACCCCGGCCAATGCACGCCGCCATGGTGAGTGGGAGATTGAGCTTTGGGTGTGCCCACAGGCGGATGGCGAGCTCAAGATGTTCCGTTACGCACTCGCCAATGAGCCTGGACGGGACCTCAAGGATTTCATGAAACAGGCGCTGGTGAATAGACGGCGGGAGCCTGACCGGCGACTGTACGTGGAAGCACACATTATCCCGCGAGAGAATCAGGATATCATCTCGGGCGATAGAAGTGTGACTGGGACTGTTGTTGAGATGGATGATGACGAGGAAGAGCACGAGGATGATGCGGAGGACCTGCCGACTGCCGGGAGATTGACGGCTGGTGGGAGCAAGAAGACTGCACCGTCTGGTCTTTCACGAGGTATTGGCAATGCCAGGACCCGCGGTGACGCTGAGCGCGGCGCACCGCACAACCACATCCAGGAGCGTCATCGGTCAGGAGTCCCAGGCCTAGGGAAGAGGATGAAAACGAGCAGTATGTGATCGAGCAGTCGCTTCAGCAGAGTCTACAAGGTCCCCTACCAGCCAATACGAGGGCAAAGCCAGGCACACTCAGGCGCACCAGAGCTGACGACCACGCGTGGGCCCGTCGCAGGGAGGCTGAGATGGGACGAGGCGGACGTGCGATTCGCGGCCCTGACTTGGGTCCTGGGCTCACTGAAGCCGATATGAACGAGAGCGAGCCGGAGGAGGTCCGTGATGCCGATGATGCCGATGATGATTAGGGCAGCAGTGTCCTCCCATCGGCGGACAGTGATGATGAGTAGGCGGAGCGTGACCGAAAGTCGGACACAGAAGCGTCTGGAGCCGCAGATTGAGGCAGATGTATTAGTCTGTATCGTTCTTCCCGTGCGAGGTCTCTTGACGAGCCCGCCTCAGCAGTCTTTCTCTGCCGTCTTCTTGGCTTACTCATGCAGACCAATATAATGACGCGCTCAGCACGCGTGCGGAAGCTGGTTTAGTCGCCACTTGCTAACGTCCTTGCTGCCTTTCCACGACCATTATCATTACTCTATTTTGGTCGCTTTTTGTCTTACAGGCCCAGACCCGTCCCAGTGACATTGACTTTGTACAGCCGGCCATCAATCGCCCAGTGCGTTAGCCCGTCCACCACCGCCACTTCAGTCGTACCTGTAGCACAAGTCACCGCCGAATGTGTCGATGTAGTCCCCAAACCTCACGTCTGGCCCCACAAAGCCAAACGGCATCGTGTCGTTCAGCGTCATCTCCGCGCTCGCCGGCGAGTTGCCCAGCGTCGAAGTCCCGCTAATGGCAGTCTGGCGGCGGTAGATGTCGAGGTTTTGCCAGATCGTGTACACGCGGTCGACCATGCCGTGGTGCAGGAAGAACAGCGGGTCCGACGGGCTGGAGTGGAAGTCCATCATCGAGCCGCCGCCGGTGTAGTGCCCGCCGCCGTGCAGGCCGAAGGGGCTGCTGCCGTAGCCCTGGAAGATGTCCTGGAAGTCTTCGATGTAGATGTTGTCGAGCATGGTCTCGGTGATGTTGGTGTAGGTGTTGTAAGTCTGGAGGAAGAACGGGTTGATGTCGCGCTTTAGGCAGCGCGGGTTGTATTGGAACGAGCTGTTGACGTTGACTTCGTTTGGTAGATCCAGCGGGCCCAGGTTTATTGTAACGTTGGAGAATGGGCCGCTGTAGACGCAGCCGCCTCCGGTGCCGGGTGGCATGTTGATGCTCTGGTGGAAAAGTCAGCCCGGTCTACGCAACAACATGTAATAGGGAAGTGGTTGACGTACCTGCTCGTAGAGGTAGATATCTGTGCGATTGGCAATGTACTTGCCGTTGCTGCCCAGACTGTAGGCATCGCCGCTGAAAAGCGGGCTGTTCTGCGGTGCCTCCACATCGAGCGCCCAGTTCCAGTACGGAAGCACACCGGTGTAGCCGCAGAGGTTGATCAGGTCTTGCTCCCAGAAGTGGATGAAAGTGCGGTGCCACGCAAAGAAGTCGGCGGTGTCGTGGATGTTGTATGTGTAGTTGATGTGCGTCGCGACGTATCTGGGGATCGTGGTCAGTATAGGTGTTGGTATAAATCTGTTACTTGCTGGAATGTCATACTCATCGTACCGCGACTTGACGCCGGGATAGCCAGGCGCCTCTTCTGCGGTCATGTGCGTCGGCGGCATGTCCATCAGACAAGTGATAGAATCAGTGAAGCTCTTGCGCGTCGCCGCGGGCAGGGTTCGCCACTCCTGCCGCTGCTCTGCATTATCGTATGTGCAGGAGGTGGTGTTCCTGTGGCCAATGTTGTACTGCATGTTCTCCAGCGCCATGCGGGAGACGTTGTTGAAGGCCGTGCCGTCCGCGACTTCGGTGGCCGTGTAGTCGCTGGTCAATGGCGCTCTTGCGCCTGAGACTCCGACCTGTGCAGAGACCACGGTCGCGGCCGTCAAGCCTGTCACTGCAGTTGAGAAGCGCATTTCCGCGAATTTGAAAGGAGTGGAAAGGGATGAAAAGAAAGGTTGGAAAATGAGTGAATTGGTTGGGTGTCAGAACGAAGAAGAGGTGGAAGAGGAAGACAAGAAGAGATGTGAAACAGTCCAAATGATGCAGAGGATGCGCTTTCTCCAGCGACGAACTGCAGGTTTATTTTGACTTCATCGAGATCGCCACACTCGCAGACTACCGCAATAGCACTGTATATCTAGCAGCTGAGACGGTTGGACAGCTTCCCTGTCGTTGTCGTCGAAGGAAATGAGACTGCAAGGTGTGGGGTGGCGGTAGGGAGAAGGCGCGCGGGAGCGAGCGGGTTCCTGAAAGCTTAGCGCGCTATTGCCGGGGTACGGACCCAGACCTCAAAGTGTGAAACCAATGGCTTTGCGGCGTAAGGTTGTACATGCGTGCAGCGCAAGGCCAATGGGACCACCAGCCCAGTCTCCTGCTCGCACGATAGTACGCACGCCTTGCACGACATGGCCCATAGCATCGTGGGAAGCCAGAAGCAGCGACAAGCGGCGTGGGGGTGATGCCAGGCTGGCACTGCCAGCCTGGCAGGCAGGGCGCGTCCGGCGGCCACCTTGGCACCTTGCCGAAAGCGAGTGAGCCACCGTTTGGATCTGTAACGTGCCGCCGCAGCAAGCGTGCGTGATCCTGGCGATCGTCCTTTCACACCCGTCCCGACCGAGAGGACTCTACCTAGTACCGAGCCGCCTGCTTGCCGATCGTCAAATTATTGGATGGTTAGTACTTGGATGGCTAGGAATATGACAGAAGTGTATGTTGACAGCGAGACTCAAGAGGAGCCGCCGGCGACACGTTGCTCAACAGCCACCTCGCCAGTCGCCACGCTTGATGCCGTAACCCGGGAACTACAGCATTGTGCGAGCGTTCGATGCTGGATCATCTGGATGCCCACAGGATTAAGACCCCTGTCCATATTCCTGTCCGCCATCGAAACAGGGCGCCGTCGGCAACATTGTCAAGGAGTGGGAGACATGGGGTCTCCCCGTGCCGTTAAGGATATTTTTTATTACTTATGGAGCATGACATCTGGTGCAGGTAATGCAAATTACAGGCCTCGAACTTCACACACACGTCATGGATGAAGCAGACGATGTTGCCCGTTGCAGGTTCGCAAGCAAGGTGGGACTGCTGAAACATGCAGGTGCTGACTCAGTGAAGATGCAACGTCACTGTGGCTGGTTTTTGATGCTAGTGATAGTGGCGCATGAAGCCTGTCGCGTCTCGAACCAACGTAGATATTGAAGATTGATCGATGCTTCACAATTCTCCTATTGCATCGCGGAAACCAACTTGCGCATTTCTGTAGTACCGCTGCCCAACTCAACAACATGCGCCTCTTCCTCCTCCCCATCTCCACGCGGCGGACGCTCATCTACTGCGAGCGCGTGCAGGAAGCCGTCCAAGGCAGCAAACAGCCCATCTCCGACCGTATCATCAACCGCGCATCGCAGACATGGGCCGGCTGGGAGAAGGCGGAGAAGGGGTGGCAGAAGCGACTGACTGTCTACGGCAACCAGCTGCTCATGCGGATACCCTACGAGGAATGGGGCCTCAAGAGCATCCCACCCGCGACCAAGAAGCGGCTCGAGGAGATCGAGCAGGGCAAGCATAAGTTTGAGTGCCTCTATCCTGGCGCCTTCATGAAGAGTAGCAAGGTCTCCGAGGTACTCAAGGCGCTTGCGACGGAGAGACAGGCTTTCCATAAGCGGGGTCTGTGGACTTCCATAGCGTGGATGCCCATCTCAGCCCCGTTCACCTTGGTACCAGTGTAAGGTTCGCCTGCTCAAGCATTGCCGTAGACACGAGACTCGATCGCTAACATGAGTTTAGTATACCTAACATTCCGTTCTTCTACCTCGTCTTCCGCGCATATTCACACTACCGCGCACTCTACGGCGGTCGGCTACTGGAGCATATCATGAAGAAGGACTTGGTGCAGCTCACAGACAGCAAGCAGATGGACGACATGTACGCGGCCGGCTTGCTGCACCCGACGCGTGATGCGTCGCGAGACGCGGCATCGCCAACATCAGACCAGATCGAGGATGTCGTGAAGAAGATCGAGGCTCAGGCTACGGTCGGCAAAGACGAGTCCATGCTTCTGCAGCGATGGAACGGGAAGCTGATCGCGGAAGCCTTCCACCTGCCCGAGATGGAGGTGGAGATCGAGCGGGCTGTGGAGCAGGTGGAGAAGGCGATGAATGCTAAGGAGGAGCTGGTGAAGGAGAAAAAAGAGGTCATGCAAGCTCCAGCCGAAGAGACGGAGAAGGCTGACGAGGCGAAGCGATAGCAACGCGACACTCGCTTGGCATTCCGAACGTGTGACGCGCTGTGGCGCCGGAGCCGAAGATCGTATCATATAGACACTGAACCCCACGCCGCTCTATCCCGTCACGCCCATTAACCTACCAAGTATAATCAGCCCTCGTACAGTGGTAGCTTATCTGCGCGCTCGCAGACACCAGACCTCTATCTTACAGTATAGCCTCCATCGACCGGCACACATACCTACAGTGTTAGGAGTTAACTTCCGAAACCACCTTTGAGAGACAGCAGACGCAGGAGTACTCACCCCAGAAAACCCACTGCGCATCCTCCAACGCCAGAAACAAGCACGCCTTCGCCAAATCCTCCGGCTGGCCAAGCCCACGAAACGGATTGCTTCTCCAACAGCTTCGCCTTCGTCTCGGCATCTGCAAACAGCGGGTCCGTCCGCGAGGACTGCGTATATCCTGGCCCAACACAGTTGACGTGGATGCGACAAGACGCGCAATTCAACACCGCTACTCTACTGAGATTGATCACGCGCCTTTGCTTACGCAGTAGGAGGTCGTCATATCCGTGCCAACCCCAGCCCAATTATCGACGCTATATTGATGATTCAGCCTCTGTCGCCGCTGGGGTGCGGGTCTTGCTTGAGCATGTGAGCGGATGCGTACTGGGCGGCGTATCAACCGTTTGGCGTAAGGATGCTCATGGGACGTTTGCTCGATCGTTACCTTGATGCCCGAGAACACGCCAGTGCTGTTGGTCGATTGCGTCGTCTCCCACGTCTCGATCGGCACGTCCCACACCGGCCGCAGGTCTCGCGACTCGAATGTTATGCCTAAACACCGAAAAGACAAATCCGTCAGCGCAGATGTCACTAGGAGGTCGTAGGAGGCATATTCCCCGTACCTGCATTATTCACCACAATATCAACTCTCCCGAATTCCTTCACAGCCGCTTGCACCGCATCCTCGACGCTCTGCCGCTTCGTCACGTCAGCCTGCACGAAAATGGTCTGGCCTCCATTCTCCCTAAACCGGTCATGCGTCGTTCCCCGTGTCTCTTCAGAGTGGCTTTGGTACTTGGTCGTCTCCCTGAGATCTGCATTGACGATGTGTGCGCCTTCGACACTGTAGGCGAAAGCAGTTGCGCGGCCGATGCTGGACGAGGCGCCTGTGATGACAGCTACTTTGTCTTGGAGCCGGCCGGGTCGTGCAGTGGATATTGTGCGTACGGTCCACGCGTTGCAAGGCTTGTGGACGAAAGGGAAGCGAAGAAAGTGGGTTGAGGAGAGCGCGAGTGAGAGACGGCATCCTTCTCGGGGATGACACGTCTGGAGAGTTGGAAAATTGGCAACGCAGGTCGGAGCTGTGAGGAACGATGTTGGCGCTTGCCGCTGGGAGATATGCCGTGCTGCCAGTGGCACACGGCCACCAGTGCATCATTGTCGTTGAGCTCGACTCGGGCTGAAGCTGGGGTGGGAAGTTGAGTTGGTTCCGGATTACCCAAAAAGCCCAGCCGGGCGACTGCATGCGTGGAGGCTGATATGCTGCATCACCCTGGCGAAGTTGCGCTCATGCTACAATTCTACCATCTAGATCAATATTCTGGTGCCATTGAGCCCCTCCAGTCCCTCAAACTCCACGCTATGTCGCTAGGAAAAAGATATGCAGTGTACGAAGAAGCAAATCACAAGCTCATCACTCACTTCACAGCAGCCAACCTCTTCTGCCTCTTCTCCACATCCCTCATCTCATTAAGCATCTCCTCGTTGAAGTGCTCGGCGCCGTCGAGGTAGACGTGATGGCCCGCATTGCGGATCTGCGTGACTTTCACACTGCCATTCTCGAGCTGCTTCTCTCTCTCCGTGGCGTTGGCGAGAGCCTTCTGCTTCTCAGCTTCGAGCTTCTCCTTCGACGCGTAGCCGCCGTTGATATCCATCCAGTCGCGGTCGCCGTAAAGCATCACAATGGGCACGCCGGTCTCGCGGAGCCTCTGCGGCGCGTCACCCAGCGGCGTGGTAGATGCAGCATCGGGTTCGGGCTTGCTGTGCGGCTCGAGGTACTGCCGGCCTACGCCTTGGATCCTGCGGATGAGCGGTGATCGTGCAAACGCACCGGGTGCGAGGACGTACGCCAGAGCGTACTCGCCGGAGCCTCGCTGCCGAAACAGCGAGTATGAGTAGTCGTGCAGTGCTTGCGACTCGTCGGGTGCCAAGTGGCTGAAGCGTCTGCTCGTCCACCCAGATACTAGACGCGGGCCAAGAGGCCCAGACAAGCGCACCAGAGAGAAAGGCGAGATGTTGGCGTCCCATAGTGTCGTTAACCATTTAGGCGTGGGTCTCCGAGGCGGCTGCTTGCCGTTCTCAGCAGCAGCATCTTGCTTCTTCTTCGCGTTCAGGAAGTTGTTGTTGTCGCCACCAGCAGGCCTGCCGCTGATTGCTTCATCCTGGGTTTGCGCGAACTCGTTCGCCAACGTGCTGTCTCCCGGCTCCGGCAGATCTTCGTTGACAGCATAGGGATCCTCGGGTATACCGACAGGGCTCGCCAAGATCAACTTGTTGAGATGTCCAGGATACTTCAGGGCGTAGCAGACTGCCATGTACCCACCCAGACTGTGGCCGAGCAGCGTCATCTTGTCAATGCCCTTCTTTATCCGCCACTCCTCGAGAGCATCTATAAACCAGTTCTCCGCCTCCCGAATCTTGCCCTGCTTGTCTTTCGCGTGTATCCGGAACGGCGGCCGACTGCTGCGGCCCATGCCGAGCATATCCAGCGCGTAGAGCTTCCAGTGCGGCAGCCTTGACAGCCCTTCAAAGTTCTTGTAGAAGAACCCCAGCCCCGCGCCGTATCCATGGAGCATCACGAGGTTATTGTCAATCTCCTCGCCTAAGCGCTCTACACTGAACTCGTTCAGGTAGCGGTCCTTACCCGCCAGCTGCACGAGATTGCTGTCCCACTGCCGCGGTCCGTAGGGATCTGTGACGCTACTCGTCCGCACTGGCTCGGCCTCCTTCTGACTTGACGTGTTCACACTCATTGTGGAAGCATTCGTGCTTGGCGGTGCGCTTCCGGTCTGGGTATGCGTGGGCGGTTTCCGCAGGTATGGCACGAACGACAGGACCTTGTGCTCCGTCGTCGCCGGTGCCAAGCCTGCCCACCACTGTGACAAACCCTCCTTGTAGCTGAGCGGGAAGTAGCCAAACTTGGGCTGCTGTCGGCCTTGCGCCTCGGCCTCTTGTTTTGCGCGGTTGCGCGCGAGCATAGGCTTCTGGCCGCCTTGTTGCCTGACGTCGTCGGAGGAGTCTGCGGACGCCATGGTCGAGTATGCAGTGGCGGTGTGCGGTGAGGGCAGCGATACCAGTGGCGGTGGCGGATGGATGTCGGCGGCGGTGCTTCTCAGCGGGTAGAGGGCGGCGAACAGCAGGCTTGAGCGGAGAGTCACAGGCAGTGCAAGCAGAGACGCACCGTGGGCGATCAGTCGCATGGGCGTTTATGAACGATGCATGTGGGCAGGAAACGGCGGGAACGTGGTCGACTTTCAATGCGGTCATCCAGCATTCAGGCATCAAGATAAAAGTGACGGAGGCGCACGGCAAGGCACGGAGTTAGAGCAGATCACCGCTCCGGCCCCGGCGGCCCGAGTCTTGAGCCGCAACCGGATCTCGGAGGCGCCACGAATCGCTGACCTCTTCCAGTTTCCGCGACCTTTGCTGGTTGTGACCGACCACCCGACGCGGTTGAATGGTTCCAGTTCACAACCGGATCCCTACTGCTCGACCCCTGCAATGTAGCCACTGTTGCTTGTCAGGCGCATCATACCGCTGATATACTTTCCCATGCGGACCCTATACAGAAGGCACGTCATGTCCGAATAGGAAGAGCCGTGCTTTCTCGCCACCACGCACGCTGGACAAGACGTCCGAGGGCCGCATTTGACGTTTGACGGCCCCGTGGCTCGGCCCATGGAATCTTAGTAGCTACAATACCACTGAAGGCCAACGCAGGAAACGTCTCAAGTGGACCAGGGGGGACCGGTTCCATGGTTGTGACATGCAGGCACCTAGGCACCACAATGCGTTGTTCATACACCTCATGTGCCCTCACCAATGCGGACTATCACCACATACTGACGGTATCAGAGATCGCTGACGCAATGCTGCCTTACTCAAGAAGTACGCTACTCATGCGAGTCAGTCAGTCAACCCAAAGGAGTGGTACCACCGTCTATCATTCCAAAGCGAGCAAAAGGCCGAGGCACCAGATCGTCCACCTCTGCGCGGCGCTCCTCGAGACTTTGGCTCACAACTAAGGTGTTTCCTATATCAGCCCTCCACTCAGATGCGGGCACACCTCGAGGTCTCCTCCACACAGGGAGCCCACGTGAGACGTTTTGAGTGTGGACCATGCATTCCCGAGCCTGCGCACACCCTGTCAGTCTTGCCAAACCTTATACATGACAAGCAAAATACCGAAGCACCGTGCTAGTGACGTCGAAGAGCGGTGCAGGTAGGTATACGATTGTAGCAGTGCTTTTCATTCAACATGGTTTATCACCTTTCATTGCTGCTACCCTTCGATGCTCGTCCGAAGCATGGCAGCGCGTTTAGATACCAAGATTGAGACAACGCACGAGATGGACGATCGCACGGGCAGTGCGGACGAGAAGCTGGAGCACATCGTCCCTAGATATGGACATGAGCGTAATGAGCGTGCTCTCGACGATATGCAGGCCGATGACCACCTGAACATGTACCACTCGGTAAGCATAGCGTTCCGAAACAGCTACGATATAGCAAGCTGATATGGGCTTTGCTAGATGGACTCCACAACTCTTCGCTTCTCTGACAGCGATGTCTTTCCTCTGGATCGGCTCCCAGATCCCTCTCTACCTGTTCGGCAGCGTTCTGCCCGCCATCTACACAGACATCGGTGGTGTCGGTCGCTACCAATGGATGGCCATCGCCTACCTCATCCCAAACGCCGCTCTCTGCCCCTTCGTCGGCAACCTCTCCGACATGTTCGGCCGCTGGATTATGGCTGCCACTGGCCAAATCCTGCTTGTCATTGGGCCCATCGCTGTATCGACAGCTACTACCATGAACACCGCCATCGGCGGCCAAGTCATCTCCGGTCTAGGCGCAGGGCTCAATGAACTCATCGCCCTCGTAGGCACAGTGGAGCTGGTCCCAAGCCAGAAGCGCGGCGCCTACGTTGGCGCCATCGTCTTGACCATCCTCCCCTTTTGCCCTTCCGTCTTGTGGGCGCAGCTCGTCCTCCGAGCGAACACTTGGCGCTATGTCGGCCTGTTGGTCGGTCTGTGGAACTTCATCGGATTGGTCCTTGTAGTCGTCTGCTACCAGGATCCGGCTCGCATCGTGCCAAGGCGACCGAGGAAAGAAATCCTGCGGGAGATTGACTGTATGGGAGGCTTGCTGAGCACCGTCGGCGTTACGTGCTTCATGATGGGCATGCAATGAGGTGCATCACAAGTAATCACTATGTCACAGCTCCAAACTGGGAACGCATTCGGGCTAACGAGCACCCAGTACACATGGAGCGGTGTCCACGTCCTCGTTCCATTCATCCTCGGCATCATATTGATCATCTGCTTCTTCGTATGGGAGTGCTTCTTTGCGAAGTTCCCGATGGCGCCTCCGGCGTTGTTCCGCAAAGCGCCACGCACCATAATCAGCGTCCTCATCATGACCTTTTTCAGCGGTGGCAACTTCTTCGTCTTGCTGCTTTTCTGGCCAACGCAGGTCTACAATGTTCACGGTATGGTGTCACCACAGTCAAGGCTTGAGATCATTTGGCGCATGTAGATTATCTGGTCGTCTTTCCGTGCCTCTCGGCATGCGTGGGTGATGATGGCCCATTGCCTGTGATCAGACTGGATGTCCGTGAGTGAGGTGGTGATGACGATCCGGTGGGGCTGGCGTTTGGACGGCCAGCCGCAGCCCGCTCCAAGCCATGTGCTCGCTGCTCATGAACACGTTTGCGCCGGCAACGCCAAAACATCGCAGCTTTGACGTGCCTATACACGAATGAGAATGCCGACCAGCATGTGCTAGGCACGACTGTGTTCGCGTGTTCCGGTAGCCCAGCAGTCCCAGCCGAGGTCGACACCATGACGGACAACAAGCTGGACCAGATCGTCAAGGGCGCTGTACGCACACACCCCAGGCTCCTCCAGCTTCATGTCTGACCGAGTGTGTTACCCCGTAGCCGCCGCCCAACGTCTCCCCGACCCAAGTCGCCCAGTCCGCCAAGTCCTCGTCGCCCGCCCGCTCAATCACCGCTCCGCACCTCCCCAACTCGTCCGCCTCTGACCCTCGCGACAACCTCCCGTCCAGCCCGCCGCAGATCTACCTCAACCTCCTCATCCTCGAGTCGAGCCTGCGCCTGCAATACCTCAGCCTCCGCGCACGCTTACGGCTACATCTGCTGCTGCTTGCCGTCCTGTCAGCATGGGTAGCACTCTTCACCTACCTCCTCTTCTTCCGCCCGCGTGAAGACGGCAGCGGCGTCGGTGGCAGCGTATACTGGGTCGTCGAGACGGCGGAGAAGCTGGGCTGGTGCGGCGGCGTCGTGACACTATGCTTGTTCTGGGGCACGGGCATGTACGAGCGAGGCGTGCGGTGGCCGCGCAAGTTCGTCGGTACCAGCAATCGAGGGCTGAGAGGCTTCAATATGAAGATCGTGGTGGTCAAGGGCAGCTTGCTCACCGAACTGATGGGATGGGTAGGCGTGCTGGATCCCGCTGGCTTGGTCAGGGAGCAGAGGGTCAACTTTCAGGTCGTGCCGAAGGACATTGAGGCTGGCGCTTCGGCGAAGGAGCAATGGAATCATCATGTAGGGCGACACGGTCTGATCGAGGAGGACATAGCACCATCAGGCGACGCGCTGAAGCTTCTGCTACTGCCGAAGCCCTTCTCGCCCGACTTCAGGGAGGGCTGGGAGACGTATCGGATGGAATACTGGGACAAGGAGAACGCACGGCGACGAGACCTGCGGAAGATAGTCAAGGCTCGGCATAGGGAGGTGGCACGCCTCGAAGGCGGATGGCTATGGTGGACAGGCTGGCGAGGATGGCAGAGCGTGCGCATCTTCAGCAGCAGGAGCCGACGCCAACTCGAGCTGCAGAAGCTGGCATTGAAGGAGAAGCCGTCGACCGAGCGCCTGAAGGAGAAGCGAAAGCGAGAAGGTCTACTACGGTCGGAGTCGCACTCTCGCTCGTCTTCGCGTGGCAGCACACCGACGCCCGAGCCCGACGCCCGGAATCCGCGCCGTCCAGGAGAGGAGCGATTACGCAGAGGCAGCAGTTCAACAAATACAACTCGCAGGCCGAAAAAGCAGACTGCTACGCATGGAAGCAGGCTCTCGGAGACAGAGACGCTGCTCCAGGGTGCACAACCGCCTTCCGCGCTGACGAAGCGGGCAAGTAATATTAGCAGCTACTCGTCTACTGGCAGTGAAGACGTCAAGAAGGAAGAGCCTGCGGTGCCGATGTATGCGAACGAAATCAAGCAGGAGCCTGCGGAGGCGTAGCGTAGTTAGGTATCATAACTATCATTACATCGTACACATCTGGGGCGATAAAGCGGCCTTTCCGTCCTGCTTGAAGGCTGCTTCGCCGGCTTCATGGCGTATCGTGAGAAGTCTGTCAGCTTCTAACTTGTGCTACTCAGAGTCGGTCTCAGACCTTGTCGGTCTTCGGAGTAGATCTGATGACTGCCTATACCCACGCATGAATTTGCAGACGCCGGTCTTCCGTGTGATGAGGGAGGAGTCCGGCGGAAGTGTGCCGAGACGCGCATCGCACCTTGCGAAGTCGTCCCCAGACGTCACCGCTTCAAGTACTGCGTGCCGATTTAGCCGTTAGGTCAACGATGGCGAACGCTCCGAGAAAGATGCGCATCATGAGGGAGTCAAACCTTCATAAGAAGCATTTACCTTGTTTGCTTCAGATTGAAGCGCCACGAATTCGGCCTGTCTCCAACCTCACCATTGCCACCGCGGGACCATGGACTACTCCCGCCCCCCGAGCAGCCAAGCGGAGAAGCTTGACGAGAAGCTTGACGACGAACATCCTGGCCGGCTTTCGAACGAGACTTCTGGTCCGCCGTCTCGCTTGAGCGCTATAGACGCTGAAGACATCGAGAAGAATGCAGAGTCCCAGTCGCCACCTTCAGTCGAACCGCAGAATAATGGTGGCCCGCCAGACGACGACGATAAGGCAGCCTTTCTGGTACACTGGGACGAGAACGAGGCTGGCAACCCACGGAACTGGTCCACAGCATACAAAGGCTTTCTTACCTTCCTGTTGGGCATGCTAGCACTCTCTGCCTCCTTGGGCTCGAGCATCATCGCGCCGGCGGAAGCGGCCATGGCGGCGGAGCTTGGAATCAGCGAAGAGGTGGCGGTTTTGGCAGTGTCTTTGTACGTGCTGGGCTTCGCGTTTGGGCCTCTGTTATGGGCGCCCGTGAGTGAGGTATACGGCCGGAAGGTCAGCATGCTGCCTCCTCTCGTCTGCCTCGCTCTTTTCAGCATCGGCACAGCGACGAGCCAGAGTGCTGCTGCCGTGTTCTTGACGCGGTTTTTCGGGGGTGTTTTTGGAAGCGCACCTGTCAGCAACGTTAGCGCGGCGCTGGGAGATATGTATGAGCCCAAAGCACGAGGCGTTGCTGTGACACTCTACGCAGTTTGCGTGGTCGGAGGGCCTACGGTACGTGTACTATGAGCATTCCATGTCGAGAGCGAGCGCTGACTCTTGCCTTCGCGTTCAGATCGGCCCTGTGATCGGATCAGCCTTGACTGCCAACCCTCACCTCGGCTGGCGCTGGACCGAGTACATCGAGGCAATCTGGGTCTTCGCTTTCACGGCACTGGCCTTTTTCACGATGCCGGAGCTCTACGGACCGGTCCTGCTCAAGCGAAAGGCTCAGCGTCTTCGCAAGGAGACCGGAGACCAACGGTACTGGCACCCGCACGAAGCTTCGAAGATTAGCCCAAGCAACATTCTCACCAAGCATGTCAGTCGGCCGCTGAAGATGTTGACCACGGAGCCTATGGTCACGTGCATAGCCATCTACGCGTCGTTCGTGTATGGGCTGCTCTATCTGACGCTCGAGGTGTTTCCGATCGTGTACGCACAGGAACGCCACTTCGGCGCCGTGGTCTCGACACTCCCGTTCCTGGGCCTGTTCGTCGGCGTGCTGTTCGCTGTACTCATCAACCTCGCGAACCAGCCACGCTACACCCGGGCGCTTGAAGCCAACAAAGGACACGCAGTCCCGGAAGCGCGCTTACCACCCATGGTCATTGGCGGCTTCCTCTTCGTGATCGGACTGTTCTGGTTCGGATGGACCGCTAACCCGAAGTACCACTGGGCTATACCGACTGTGGCAACGGCCTTTATCGGCGCCGGCTTCAACATCATCTTCCAGCAATGCATCAACTTCCTCGTGGACACCTACTCTGTTTACGCGGCGAGCGCCGTCTCCGCCAACACATTCCTGCGCTCGCTATTCGCGAGTGGCTTGCCGCTGGCTGCGCGGCCAA
Organism: Oleoguttula mirabilis; assembly: GCA_035135055.1. Lineage (NCBI taxonomy): Eukaryota > Fungi > Ascomycota > Dothideomycetes > Mycosphaerellales > Teratosphaeriaceae > Oleoguttula > Oleoguttula mirabilis. Next base: position 183,460 of record JAVFHQ010000024.1, on the reverse strand, counting down.
TGTTTTATGCACTGGGCGTGGGACCGGCGTGCAGTATACTGGGCGGAGTGGCATGTCTGGCGCTGCCTGTCCCATTTTTGTTCATGAAGTATGGGCTAAGGTTGAGGAAGCTGTCGAAGTTCGCACCGGTACCGGAGAACTAGTCGATACTATGGTACGAACCAGTACGAACCAGCACTATCAACCATCAGGCTATCGAGATCAAGTTCCCGCTTCGTCATGACGACGACATCCTCGACCGCTGTGGCTCGTTGGACTTGCAAAGTAAAAGCCCCTTTACATGCAGCAGCCTTCGCGAAGGACAATCGGGCACCTCCTTAGGAGGCTTACGGATCTCCTGGGAGGACGGCAAGCGCTATGCAGCCATCATCGATCCTGGTACTCCATTGCCACATCGCCAGCCATCAAGCAAAGCTGACTGGGGCATAGCTGCTAGACATCGGCTACCGTGCGACATCGCCCCTCTCGTTGGTGTGACGCAGTTGGCGGCCCACGTGCTACTGTGGAGTCGTGGACAAGTGGACAACTGCACATGTGGTCCAAGGTAATCAGTAGGGCGGCAGGAAGGATCAGATGGGACTTTGTTCCTTGTCCTCGAGCGGGGCCAAGTATAGAGTCTGTCCAACGACTCCGTGCAACGAGACGAGATGAGTGCTGCAAGCGAGGTGGACGCAACGGTTATAGGTAGACCGATGATGGATCGAGTGAAGCACTACCTCTTATCCCACCTTCCTGGTCCCCTACAACATCAGCCCCTGGCAGATTGCGGCGGCAGAGCCAACAAGGCATGGCGACAACTGGCAGCACGTACACATAGCAACGGAACAGACAGTGACTGTCTAGCACCCCCACCCGTCATCTCCTTACCGATTCACCGCGTCACACCCCTCTGCTTCCTATTTGTTTGGTCCTTACTCCTGCATACCACTGACGTAGCGAATGCCATTGGTGGTGATGTTGTTGTGAAGGATCCAGGAGGATACAGACGGCAAGGATGCGTGCCGATCCTCCTACACCTCGCTTGTGCATGTGATCTCTTCCGAGCCGCCGAACTAGCGTTCGGACCGTAGCTGTTGAGCTGTTGTGAAGCTGTGAGGCGATCGCAACACCAACAATCCCAGCATCAGGATTGTGAGCAGTGTGCCGGCCTGTTAAACGCTGTTTCTGTCTTAGGGTATCGATCCTGTCCCATGACATCCGTCTCCAATCTCCAGGCCGTACAGCACTGGACTGGTGGAAGCGTAACCGGGACGTCAAGCTCCAACAAGCGATAGGAACACAACCAACACCTTCCATGTTCCATCCTGCACCAACTCGGCTGGCTGGACAGAGCAGATCATCATCACTGCATCCCTACTAGTGTGGGTCGGCAACACACAAGTACGCAAACCAAGCCGGAAGCAACAAATAACTGTGTCCAGGGACGAAGCTGAGCATCACTGATATGATGCAGAAAAGCATATAAAGAGCCTGCCGTCACCTTCTATCATCTACAATGACATCCCGCAACCTCAACGGAAACTGGATCGATACCCTCCGTCGACAGTACGTTTACGATCTGAACGACGATTGTGCCCATCCCATCACATACCTGCTCTGGAACCCACAGAAAACAAAGGACCTCTATTACCTTATCCCAGCGAAGATTGAAGAGCAACAACTGCGGCGCTCACTCGTGAAGTACCATCGAGCCACGAAGGGTAAGTGCAGGAGGGTATAACCCATATGTGAGACAATACGCTGACTTATACCCTCCCGTTTCCCAGGCACTTCCACAGTCGACTGGGAGAACGAACACGTCAAAGTCTATCAGCATCCGCGTTACCATACAGACGCCGATCATACACACGACCAAGTCCACGAAGAGGACCCGACAGACGACGATCCACCCGCACAAGGAATCCCGACCTCTCCGCAATGAAGCACAACGCCCCAACGCTCTTCACCACCTCCCTCCTCTTCCTCTCTCCATTGGTGCGAGGCCGGACCTTCGGAGTCTTCGACGAAGGTTGCACAGTCTCCACCGACGCGCCCACTGGAGACGGCGATGAGGACTGCACAGACACTCTCAATCCGCGCGAATGCTTCCGCATCTCCAACATGGCTGTACTTGTTTCCCGACGCGGACGATTGCGATGATGAGGATGCCCAGCAGTTCTACGATGCTACGGACGAGAATGTTAAGATCAGCCCCGACTTTGCGTGGTATAGCTATGCTATTGACTGCTAGGCAGTTGAGGGGGTAGCCTTTTGGTGGGAAGGAGAGCGATGGTAGATTTTCTGGCTCACAACGGGGTCTCATGAGTGTCAGCATCGTGTCAGTCAACAGTGGTAGACAAGATTTCGGCCTCTATAGCACTTGGCAGCTCTAGGCAATACACACACCGCATTGCGGGGGGTATTGCAATCTTGGACAACGATTCCATAACAGCTCAATGCAGTGTCGTCTACACAGAGTTAGGTGGCGATTTCAGACCTCCGCACATTGTGTACTGGAGCCTTTGTCTGGCGCGGTAGCACTGCTTCTTTCTTCCTTTGTGTCCGAGTGCTACAATGCCGCTCGACACCAGCTATTATCGGCAGTCGACCTCGCGGCATGAGTATCGCCTTTGATATAAGAACAAAGGCATTGCTCCTTTGTTCGACCTTGGCCACGCCTCCATAGATCTTCGGCGTGCTGCCCGCTCCGCTCTCCACACGGACATACACTTACCCATACACACAGCACCACACATCACGCACACCCTACAACCCACAATGCGTTTCTTCATCACAGCCTTCCTGGCGGCAACCATCGTTGCTGTGGCCGCAAGAGGAATCGACACTGCAGCCTGGAGCGCGGCATCAGAGTCACAGATCGAAAGTCGTGCCGTCGCCGAACCCACTCCCGTCCAGGACGATGCCCTCTACGCCCAGATCACGCCTGCCCCGAAGCTGGAGGCGCACGAAGAGCGCGGCATCTTCCACGTCAGCGTCAAGACTTCAGCCTGGCGCAAGTTCACCAGCGCGGTGGGAAATGACGCCAAGCACATGGCGAGTGTACTCGCCCAGGAGGCCAAGCACTTGGAAAGTGCAATCGCCCACGTAATAAAAGATGGAGAATGAGCTGTTCTTTTTTCCCGCGACGATGCGACCTAGATTATTGGGAGCCGCGTGGATAGGAGGTGAGGACTGTTTAGCCATAGCGTTATCGTACTAGAATGAAGTTGCTATTAGCCGGTACTGCGCGCTTTCAGATGACCTTTGGAAGAACGACATGTATACTGTTGGGGCTTTTCCGTTGGCCACGCCGGAGATGTCTACGGTCATTACTGAAGACACAGACACTCCATCCTTCCCATATTCGTTCGTTCTTCGGTGACAATCCTCTCCCGTGCTCAGTCCGCCATGGACCGTGCCGCTGTCCAAGCACGAAACAAATTAAATGTATGCGTTCATGTGGGTGACGCATACAATCCCCAAGTAAACATCCCCGATATACGTAGGTCGCAGCCCAAAGTGATGCACATCAAAGGTTACGGTTTGGCGAGTTGCAAGTGGCCAGGTGCGCTTCATCTAGCTATTGATGCACGGATCCCATGCCGTGGATGACTGTGTTGACTACTCAAACGCCTGCTACAGGACCGAAGCAGTGGAACTCGGATCGAAGTGACATCGGTGCCGAGTGGCTGACAACATTGCCGTGTGAAGTTTCTGTGCCCATGCTGCCACGCCACCAAGTGGTGTAGTAAACTTCCCACCTCCGACCCAGAAGATGGCTCGATCGAACTCTTCGTCGCTGGCTCTTGATCGGTTGTGGTAGTCCCTGCTTCCAACTCTTGGCCGTGCGGCCGATATTCGCCTTGGGACGGCGTAGCACCGTTGTTTGCCGGAGTCGGCGACCCTTGCAGTTTGTGCAGCTATAACAGTGTGTAGTACCGGTATGGACGACAACGGTGTGAGGACCGAAATGTTATGTGGAGGCCATTGACCAGTGGCGGCAGTGACTTTTTCGAGAGGGGGTAATGCCACGTAACGTAGGCAGATGGTTTTTGGTCGCGCATATGCTGCGCCAAGTACAGCTGTACGTCTGCGAGAAAGCTGGCTCTGCTCCTTGCCGCTACGGCTCCCAACAAGCCAACTGACGGATGACTCTGCTGGAATCGCAGCAATGCACGGTGAATGCTGCGCCCTGGATAGGGTGCTCAGGACGTCTGTAATGCCTGCGACATATCGCGCCTCCACGACGCCCTTGGACAAAGTCCGTTTCCAGGCGTGTACGCACAACGACACCACATCCACGGCGACTGCACGCGGCGCAGCTCGCATCCCCAACCAGATCCACCCCAGCCCCCTCACAATCTCCCCGGAAACGCCTTCCCCCGATTCCCCTCCCACCACCCCTCCTCATGCGCAGCAACCAACTCCACCTCCACCTCCGCCTCCTCCCCCACCCCCCACTGAAACTCCCGCAGCCGCCGAATCGACTCCGCCGCCACCTCCTTATCCACATGAATGCACAACCGCGTCCCCCCCGGCGTCGGACCCTCCCACGTCCCGATGTCCTTCTCCCCCGTCAACAGCCGGCGGTCGTGGAACGCGTCGCCGCACAGCAGGATCCACCGCCGTCTCGCCAGCCGGCACAAGAGGTTGAGGTGTCCGGGCAGGTGGCCGGGGGTGTCGATGACGTAGAGGGAGCCGTCGCCGAGGAGGTCGTGGGCGTGGGGGAAAGGGCCGAGGGGGTGCCACGCTTTCCCTCCCCCACCTTCTCCTCCTCCTCCTCCTTCATGGGGATCGGGCAATTCGCGCGTGCGCTCAGCGGGCAGCGTGTCCGGCACGAAATGCTGGTGCGACGCTACACCGCCCAACCCGTGCTTCAGCACCTGCAGCGCGCCGTGGCCGACGAGAAACTCCGCGTTCGGGAAATCCTCCGGGTCGCCGTGGTGGTCGTAGTGCACATGGCTCAACAACACCAGATCCACATCCGTCGTTGGATCCAGTCCCCCCGCGACCAGCTGCGCGGCGATCCCGGGTGCGAGGTCATAGGGCGCGCGGCCGTCGATGTGCTTCTGCAGGACAACCGGGTAGCGCTCTTTGGCGCGCCGGAGGCCGAGATCGAACATTATGCGGAAAGGCTTTGTCGGTGCGCTGGGGGTGCTCCGGAGACCGGGGTGCGTGATCAGGAAGGCGAGGGAGGGGACGGTGCGTTTTGCTCCTGCCTCGGCCGGGTGGACGAAGAAGTGGTCGGCGAGGGTGATGAAGCCGCCGGCCATGGGGGAGACGTCGACGTAGAGCTGGTCGGGCGCTGGTGGTGGCAGTATGGAGGTGGGTTCCATGGGTGCCATGTTGGCTGTGTTTTCTTGTGAGTTTCCTAATGCAGTCGCTCGATGTTCAATCCGGTTCCGGTTGTCTCTGGCGGCTCAACACTGCGTACGGCTGGCCTGGTGTTCTTGAAGCCATGTTCGTTTTTCGATGGCGCTTTGTATGGTCGTCCAGCCCCTCACGTCCGGCAATTGCATTGCTGTTCTTAATGCGTGCCGGCCATGGAGCAGTAGTATGGCCGAAGACGCAACCCCGCATTCAGGCACTATATCCGGCATACCTCCTAACAGCTCAAGCTCTGGGAAGCTCTCCAACCTAGGGTCTGCTTAGTTGACGTAGACCGTCCGAAGTCGCAGAGTATTCCCTGGGCAAGAAGCATTGTGGTTAGGTAGTAGTCTTTCACCTCTCTGTCAGGTTCTGTCCGTCAATACCCTCCTCCTCCTCCTCCTTATCCAAGCACTTCACCAACACATAGCTCCCGCGGCCATCATGGTAGCCGACTACTCCCCCGAAGAGGTCCAGAAAGCGCACGAAGTCCTCTACAATGAGGGTCTCAAGATGCGCTACAAAGTGGCCGGGAAAGAGTACGTCGACAAATCCCTAGCAGCCGCCGACAACCCATTCGCGAAGCCCATGCAGGAGGTACCCAAACCCCAGCCCTACGCTGCTCTAATCATCATCACTGACCCTCCATCTCTCCCCACCAGTACGTAGCAGAAGCCTGCTGGGGCTGGGTCTGGACGCGGCCCGGCCTAGAGCTCAAGACGCGCAGCTTCCTCAACATCGCCATGCTCTGCGCCCTCAACCGCGGCACCGAGCTCGGCACGCACGTGCGCGGGGCGCTGACGAATGGGGCGAGTGAGGAGGAGATCCGCGAGGTGATTCTGCATGCGGCGGGGTACTGTGGGATGCCGGCGGGGATTGAGGGGTTTCGCGTGGCGGGGAAGGTGGTGGAGGAGTGGAGGAAGGAGCAGGAGGCCAAGAAGGGGCAGGGGGTGGAGGGGGAGGGGGGCGTAGCGGAGGAGAAGTAGACTGTAGGGGGTGGGAGGTTGGATATACAGTAGCGCTGAGTCAAGCATACGGTCCAAGGTCAAGTGCTCACCGCAGCTAGTAATATTCTTTGGGACTATGTCCTGTTATCTCGGCGCCTTGTACATACCATATGCCGTGTCCAGCATACGGGCCGGAAGAGCATGGCTCACCGTACGCTGTCCAGCAGGGTCTCGTACGTGCGTATGTTGTCCGTGGTTGAAAGACATTGCAGACGCGTCGCGTGTTTCTGCCGAAGGCTTTATTCCTGCTCAATCTCACGTGCTTCGTTAGCTAAGCCTTGCTAAGCCGTCGTCTGATTGATCCGTTCTAAACCACCTTGTACAAGAGTATTATAATATGCAATATCTTATAGGTATATGATTCCTTACCTATCTCTCGCGAGTAGATTGCACTATTTACCTTACTCTAAGTCGAGTATTATATTATAAGGAAGGAGTAAAATATAAGGCGTAGTAACTATATCTTACGAGCTTACTAGCTTAGCAATCCTAAATTTAGTACCTCTATAACTTTAGTGTTATAACTTTTATACTATTAAAGTCTTAAAAGGCTAACTGCTTATTATATATAATACTACTCTATAATTATATAATAAAAGTTATAGTAGTATATATAAATGTACTAGCAGTATAGACAAGTCCTCAAACTCTAAGGATAAGGTTGGCTTAGCGTCTCGGCTAAAAAGGCCCTATACTTTTCTGCTCTAACCGTCTTCTCAATAATAGCGTATTAGGCACATTGATAGCCAAACATGCTCCCAGACTGGCTTACAGGCAGTTACCAGCGGTACAAGGCGGACACTCATGCGTTCACCAATTGGCTATCCAACAATGCCGTCGATACAGGGTTCGAAATGCCCGACGCTAGTGCAGGCGCAAGCAGTCACGCCACAGCAAACAAGAAGCGTAAGAGCAACGAGGCACCAGCTGTGCAAGTCACCGTCCGGCAACTGCTGGAACAAGCCAAGCATCTCGCTCGCCAACAGCCCTTAGTTCTCGTGCCTCGAGAGATCTTCTCTGCTGGCAGACGAGCTATCACTGCTCGCTCACGATGCGCCGAGTTCTTCTAATCTACGCCCACCCGCGGCCATGACACTACTGTGGAGTCCTCCAACCGAGGCCACCAGCACTTCATCGATAACATGAAGTTCATGCTAGTTGTTCTGGAGCCGAACAAGACCTTAGATGACGGGGGCGCAACAGACGCGCACAAGAGTACATCAGCCGCCAATCGCTTTGAGCTGCTGGATGTAGAGGATGTCGACGACGAGACCATGAACAATATGCCTCACGCCAACTTGCTCAAAATGGCCGGTCTGCAGATCGACGGCAAACGCAGGGTTTCGAGCACCAAGTCGGACTGGATCTTCCAAGCATTTTGTACCTTCCACGACTTCAACGAGATACGCCAGTACTTGAAGGAGCTCTGGCAGCAACACCGTGACGGGAAGATCGACCTGGTCGTGGCGTCTACCGTCACCGAGACGGCGTTCCACCTGATGGAATGCCTGGAGGAATTAACATTGCGGCCGGTGATAGACGGGAAGCAATGGGACCCGGTCGATGTTGCTTTGAGGTTCTTCAGGTTTGTGTCGTACACGCGGGGGCACTTGAGCGCGACGGCGGATACGATTGGACCAATGTGGGACCTGTCCCAGTGGCTTTGCCTATGGATGAAGCCGAAGCTGGAGTTCCTCGCCGGCGCAATGCCGACGAAGGAAGCTTTCCCGGGCTACGCCTCTTACGACCTCGCTGCAGATCGCTCGCGTATGTCGGTCGAAGCGCGCTATCGGCAGGACGAGACCACTCTGGCATACATCGCATCTGGCATGGCCGACATGGCATGGTTTCGAAACGACTACACCCTCTTGGTGCAAGACAGGATCAGCCGAGCCTTTCACGACGCAGCCAGAACTGGTCCTGTTGGCAGCATCAACATCCAGTCTCTCTGGCTTATGTTTGGCATGCAAAGTCTGATTGACACACACAACATCTTGCAAGCCAAGGTCGCCATGCCTTACAAGCGTCTGCGAGTGACCGCAAAGCTTTCGAAAGCAATGAGATTAAGCTACGGGGCGTTCCTGCAATCGGAGGAGATCTCGCGAATCGGCATCGAGTCATGGACCAAGGATGACGATAATGATCTTCGCGGTCTCACGTTCCTCGTCCATAATGTGGAGTCGGACGAGCTCGGTGAGCTGCAACGCCAATACGCTCGGGCCAGGAAGGCTTCGGGAAAGCATGCACCACTGCCCGTCATTGATGCGCCGTTTGCACAGAACCCGGTCCTTTGCGGCCTAAATATCTTAGCCATTCAATTGGACAATCAGCAGACAGGGATTCAGAGCGCCGATTTGCGGTGGTCCGTTGTAGAGGTTGCGCACCTGTATAACGCTCTACGAGCTCAAGGCAGCCTCACGGGGTTATGGCCCAGCATGGAAAAGCTGATCCAGGTGCACACGCCCGAATACATCTTCCACGGCGGCAGACCCACGAACCTGAGGGACTGCCATGCGAAAGCCAGGCTCGGCAAGGGTCTGCCGGCGGACATGTCCCTGCCCACTTCCTCTGTGCGTGGGAAGGTTCTCAAGAAGACACGGGCCACGCGGAAGCTCGGGGACAGCATCCGGCCGCTCAGTAACAGCTTACGGCTCTGGCTGCTGCCAGAAGTGGAAGAGCGGCAGAGTGTGACAGGCCAGGACGGGCCACAGTCTGCCGGTCTTTTGGTGGCCCTTCTCGAACAGCACATCGACACCCCCGGCCACAAGAAGCGTGTCGTCCCAGGAGGCGATGAGAAGATGCCGCAACTCGCCTTGCTCGACTTCTTGCGAAGTCGATTGACGGAGGAACTCCCTGGCCTGAGCATCAACTACTTCGCGCTCAACGAGAAGTGCATCCGCATATTGCTCCTGTTACGGGCGAAATTCGTGTCTGCCTTCCGTGTCGCAGGGTTCAAAGACCATGAGCAAGAGCTGCGGTCTCTGCCGCACATTGCCGAGGACGTCTTGCTATTTTGTTTGGCCGACCCGGAGGCTTTGCGGAGAGTTGCTGCGATTGTGCAGGAGGAGCTGAGTAGGAAGAAAGAAGCGGCAACGCTGCCTGCCCCGTCCTCGGACGGACGCTGGCTTGCCACTGCGGTCCGTGTGCGAGACATTGTGGCTAGGTCGACTGGCATGTAAAACGGAGTGTAGAAGCCGGTAATGCCCGGTATGAGAGGCACATGCAGGCGCAGGATGGTGGGTGACGCTTTTCTCCAACCTCGAACTGTCAAGGTCGGTCGGACTCCAACGATGAAGATTGATTAGCAAGGGCCGCAATGAGCGCGGACGCGGTGCCGACTCGTTCACCTGAGCCTCATGCACGCATGCTCAGGTAAAAGTATAGACATGTACATATATACGTATCTCCAGAAGCCAAGGCTTACCCCAAGACAGATTCAGTGCTTTTCTATCTCAAAACTCGCCATCATAGAATCCCAAATCGCAAATCAGAGCCCGCTTTTCTCGTCTACACGTAAACGTACTCGACCTCGCAGTCGTCGCCGCTAGGGCTGCCGGTAGGCGAGGGATGGCCGCCGTGGCTGTGGTGTTCGCTTGAGTAGCTGGTGGCGAAACCGGTGGAGGCCCCGGTAGAAGATGGGGCAAAACCGGTCGAGGCGGCGGCGACGGATGTTGCGCCGGTCAGGGTGAAGCCGCCGCTGGGCGCGACGTACGAGGATGGCGCAGAGGCAACGCTGGTTGACGCCACGGTGGCTAGGGTGCTTGAGCTAGCGGCAGCGGTCGTAACGGGGGCTACGAAAGTAGCGGCCGCAGATGAGCTTGAGGCGGCGGTGTAGTAGGACGAAGTGGCAGTAGTCGAGACGGCGGCCACGACGGACGACGAGCTTGTGGTTGAGGGAGCAGCCGCAGTAGAGACTGCGCTGGAGGACGAGCTTGTGGTCGAAGGAGCAACGGCGGTAGAGACAACGCTTGAAGCGACGGTGCTAGCAGCAGCCGAGCTGGCGACGACGCTGGAGGATGCGGTATCGCTGGTCGTGCCATCCACAATGGCGATGCTGTAGGCGGTGGTGGTGAAGACGGCGTTGCTACCCGTGAATCTACACATTCCTCGTGTCAGCTCGCTCATTCATGCCCAACCCCCTCATGCAGGGATGTGAGAATCGAACACTTACGCCTCAGTGCCGGCCCCGATGCTGACGAGGTACTGGCTGTCGTCAAAGCTCTGGTCGCTGACGAGGTACGTCAAGAAGTCGTTGATGTCGCCGCTGAAGCTGGTAATGTTCTCGGTCGCGACGAACTTGTGAACAGGAAGGTTAGAACCGGCTCAAAGTATTGGCCCGGATATGGATTCGTATCCCTCAGGTTTGCTTACAGAGTAGGTGGCGGTCTGGATGCCGTTGCTGCCCTTGTACAGATCGAAGGTGTAGCCAGCGACAGTGGTCGAGGCGATAGAGACGGGGTCACCAGCGGCGTCGTAGGAGGATGCGATGGGGCCTGCGCGGGGGTTTGATCAGTCGTGCAACACAAGACGATAGGGATGCCGAACAACAGAGGCGAGGAGGGATTGGTCGTACCAGCAGTCCCCAACCTGCCCAACCAAATCATAATCTCATACGCCTCACTCGTCGTACTCGCCACCGAGTTCGTGAACAGATCGTACGACACATCCGCCACGATATCGTCGCCCGTATAACTCCAGTCCCACGACGTCGTCAACGAGCTGATATCCGACAGCTTGGTGGCCGTGAAGTCCAGGATGACGTTGGCGTACGACTTGACATCGTCGGCGTTGTTGGCCCACGACCAGGTGGAGCCCCAGGCCAGCGAGCCGTCGGACACGCCCGAGGAGGTGTAGCACTGGGAGCCGGCGCCGTTGGCCTCGCCCCAGAGGTCGTTGCTGATGATGTAGGGGCTGGCGGTCGTGGAGCCGTATTGGGCGCAGTCGCTCGTGGTGGCGCGCTTGTTGATGGTCGGGGTTGGGGCTGCGCAGGCTAGAGTGGCCAGGGCCGCGGCGGAGAGGATGGTGGTTGTGGTCTTCATCTTGAGTGGATTGTAGGGGGTTTGCTTGAAAGCGGTTTTGCGAAGATAGAATGATGCGGTCTGCTGGTCGGTCGACGTAAACGAATGTGAGTTGTCAAGTACCAGACTTGACGGTTGAATGAGTGGATAGAAGACAGCGACGTGGGAAGCTTCAAGCGATGAGAATGAGAGGTCAAACCTGCGTGAAAACTGGAAGTCAAGCCTTTGTAATAACTGACCACGAGCTAGATTGCACTCTGTATCCTTGGCGCTGGGCGTTGCACATCATGGTCCTCATGGTCCTGACAAGCCCGGAAAAATTGCGTTTGCAATCTAGATGAAGTCGGGCGCGCTGGAAGCGAGGCAACGCTGAAACGTGGAGAGTTCCATGCAGCGAAACGGAGCCGAGGACTGCAAAACCACGCGACATGTTTCAATATTTGGAAAAGGAATTTATGTGTCAAAAGCGTCATGAAGGCAAATGCAGAGAAGAACGACAAGGGAGAGTGTGCTGTAGTAGAGGAAAGATCGATGCAAGACGGAGCTGCCAGGTAGCACGCAAGCGGCGATCGCCGATGGACCTCGCTCGCTCGCTCGCCTTCAGGATCTCCAGAGTCCAGACTCCACCACTACTCGCAGCATGTCGTCCCCATATTATATAATAACGGTGAATACGGCGGCTCCAAAACCCGATAGCAAGCTGGAGATCAACCAAGAGCGTCGTCGTTTCGTCGGTGGCTTCTGATGGTAGATCGTAGCCAAATCGAGGCCTCCTAGAGCGTACCTGATACGTAGCAGTAGCTAGGCCAAACCCCCTAGCCAGAACGCCTTCGCTAAACCCCCACTGCTAACTGCTCGAGTCTCATACAGCAGACACATACGACACATACATGGACATAGAAACATGGCCAAGCAAACCAACGAAGGGCTCAAGGGCTCACGAGACGGGTATGCTGCTCCCTTCCACGCCTTGGGCACACTCCCCACCGCCGAGCCCCGATGCTCACGCATCTCCGCCTCCGGCAGTGCCGGCACGCCCGCCGGGGAGGTCCGCTGCGGTGGAGAGGGGCTGTATACCGCTCGTCGCGCCCTCTGATGCCGCTCCGTCGAGCTGCTGCGAGGGCTGCTCAACACCAGACGGCATGGAGAAGGAGGAGGAGGAGGTTTGAGGGTCGACATCGTGCACGCCGGGGAGATGCTGCTTCACGCCCTCGATCTCCTCCGGCACATCACTCTCATCCTCGTCCCCACCATTGCCATTGCCATCCCCGTTGCCGTTCCCGTTCGTACTCGCCCCATCCCGCACCCCAGCCATCTTGACACTGCTCGCCCGACTCACCCCAGCACTCTCCGCCATGGCCGTGCGCAACCCGAGTTTCTTCTGGAAATCCTCGCTCCGCTCATCCGACTGCGCCCAATTCGCGCCCTGCATCTGCCGCACCTCCTCCCCCCGGCCCGGCTCATGCATAACCACCCCACTGCTCTCCCGCCGGTCCACCACCCCAATAGCCTTCCACACCACAGCCATCCGATCAAACGCCCGCGTCCCCTTGCGCGCGCTCCCTTTGATCCCGTCCATAGCCTCCCACGCAATCTCAAATACGCCCGACTCGTCCGCCCGGCCGCTCTGCTCGGGCCCGTTGCCTTCGAAGAAGGTGTTGAACCAGACGTGCGCGACCGACGTCACCATGGTGAAGCCGCCGAGGTTCGAGCGGTTGCGCCGCTCGAAGTCGATGTTGATGTCGCTGGACGGCAGCACGACGCGGGTGGAGGGGCGGAAGACGACGTCGCCGCCTTCGGCGAGCTCGGAGCCGGTGCGGCTGCTCGTGCGCTGGGGATCGGGCCCCTCGTTCGCTGCTGCTGCGACTTTCTCTGATTGTGAGGGGTCCATGGTGTTTGGCGACTTCTCCGCGAGAATGGTATGGTTGCGCTTCTTGTTCTTGCCCATGACCTCCATCGCCGCGTCCGCCAACCCACTCTCCTTCCGAATCGCGCCACGCACAATCTCCCGCTCAGCACTCTTGAAGGTGTGGAAGTTCTTGATGACCTTCCCCTCCTCCACATAGCCCTCCACGGCGATCTTGACACCATCCCGCAGCCCCCACACATGTAGCTCCACCACCTCGGCCGCCCGCTCCACATACACCTTGCCATGCCGCGTCCACCGATCCACATACCGAACGGTGCGCAACTGACTCGGGATACTGATCCCGGCCCCAAACCCGGGCCGCATCCGCCGCTCCGTGAACCGCTGCATAGCCGCCTCCGCCGTCCACCCCTCCTCGCTGATCAGATAGCTACAACTCACCGTCCCACTCCGCCCCTTCCCCGCTTTACAATGCACCACCACCACCCGCCCCAACCCCTCTGCCCCCTCCCCCTTGAGCCACTTCCGCATACTGCCCATGATCAATGGTATCAGCGCGAATGGCGGCGGGTGGTGGTCGGGCCACGGGTAGTGCCACACCCGCCCATACACCTCTTCATCCGGGTAGCCGGTGCCCTCGGCGCGGAACTCCCAGATGGCCCAGTTGGCGCCGTGCTTGGTGTCGAGGAAGTTGACCAGGGCGGCGGTGGGGTTGCGGTAGGCGATTTGGGGGTAGGTGGAGCTGGGGCCCGAGGTGGCGATGAGGGTGTCGGTGACGTAGCACAGGTCGAGGTCGGCTTCGGGGTGGCGGACGCGGGGGCTGGCCACGAGTTGGCGGAGGAGGGAGGCCATGGTCGGGCTTTGGCTCGGTGAGGGTTTGGGGGGCGGTGGGTGCGGGGGGTTAGCTGTTTGATCCGTGCTTCATAGCGGCCGTGTGTCTAGGAGGTAGTGCGAGCTTGGTGCAGCACGCATTCCATGTCATACGACGTGGGTACATGTACGAGACATTCGGGTTGGAAATGTGACAGCGATGACGTAGCGCTTGAACTAAGAAGCTGGCATGTGCGCTTCCACGACAAGGGAGCGTCGAGAGATTGTAAATCTTCCAATTAATATACCCTAGGCCCGAGTGCCTTAGGCTGTAACTATTTACTAGTACTATGTTTAACTCTAGATATATAGAAAATACGTAGTTTAGGAGATTCTATAGATAATATGGATAGTAAGCAGTATATAATAAGTAGTACGCCTTTTTAAGACGTTAATAGTATAAGAGTAGTACTCTAATATTAATCTTATAGCTATTACTATAGTCTAACTAGTATAGACTAGTTAATTAGCTAAGTAGTAGTTAGTACAGTAAAGAGATATATAGCATCATTAACAGAAGACCTACCTATTGCTAGAGATAAGTAGAGATAGTACCCGACGGCCGAGATAGGAGTATCTTGCTTATCGCACTATTTGCCCGGTCCGCCTCGCGTGGACTTTAGTGGCGGTCCGGCCATGCCCTGGCCTAAGTGGCCTTGCCCTGGCCTTGTGCGCAATGATGGTCCAACCAGTGGGCTGCCGTTGCCGCTGTGTTGCCAGCGTTGCCGCCCGGCGTGTGACACGCTCTTGGGTCCTATGAAGAACGTCCGTCTTCTCAAACTCTTCTTCCATCTAAGCGACCTTAGAGCGAACGCAATGCCTGGCGCTTTGAAACAGTGGCCGACCTGGCCGGAATTCACAAAGGGAAATGGTGAGAACGAGAAGGCATTCGCGCAGTATAAGAAAGATATCGCCGATCAGTATGGAGAGCACGCTCTGCGCCAAAGCTGGCTGAAGGTCTGTACGAAGCTGGAGAGCCTAACCGATGAAATCGGTGAGAAAGGGACTTCAATGATCCCGACACTGTCATACGACGAGATCAGGGACCTGTCGCCGGAAAAGCGTGCTCAGCTTCAGGGTGTGGGATGTTTTGTAGTACGTGGCGTTGTCGACAGACCGACCGCGGACGAGTGGTTTCAAGAAGCTAAGGCCTATGTTGCGGACAACAAGTCGTCCATCACGGGCTGGCCCGAAGAGACGCCCTTTGTGCTCAAAGTCTACTGGTCTCCCACGCAGTTGGCAGCTCGTACACATCCGAATCACCTTGCACTGCAAAGGGAGCTCAACAGCTGGTGGCACGATGGTAGCAACAGTACGTCGCCAGACCCACTTTCCTACGCCGATGCTATCCGGATCCGTCCCCCAAAGGTCCCATTCTTCGGCCTTGGCCCTCATATCGATGCCGGCAGCCTGGCCCGATGGGTCGACCCGGCGTACAGAAATGTATACCGCAAGATCTGGGAAGGCAAGCCCGAGGAGCACGATCCGTATGACCTCGAGCTGCGCAAGGACGCCAACCAAGCTATCTTTGGGGGCTCTGCTCACTCAAGTGTCTTCCGGGCATACCAAGGCTGGACAGCTCTGACGGAGGCAGGCCCGCGGGAAGGCAGCCTGCTATTGTATCCGGACGTGCAGACCGTCGTTGCATACCTGCTCCTGCGCCCCTTCTTCCAGCCACCAGAAGACGAATCAGACGTTATGGATGCTACGAAATGGACGTTTGACGTCTCGAGTACGTGGTTTCCCGGCACGTGGAGACATGATAGCCAGATGCTGAGCCCGAGCTCGCATCCTCATCTCCGGTTACAGTCGTGCATGGTCAACATACCTACCATGTATCCAGGAGATACGGTTTGGTGGCACTGCGACGTTAGCCCTCCCTCTCCATCCCGCTCACAGGTACTTGACTGACCGTTGTTCGATATAGATGTGTCATGCTGTCGAGGTCGAGCACGATGGCGAAAACGATGCAAGCGTGGTATACATTGCGGCGACGCCTACCACGCCCACGAATGCTCGCTACATAAAGGCCCAGCTAGATGACTTCCTTGCTGGACGGGCACCTGAAGACTTCAAATCAAGTGGAAGTAACGAGAGTGCTTACAAGGGCTTTCTTGGTGAGAAGAGTATCCTTAGTGGCGAGGAGGGAAGGAGGGCAATGGGATTCGGCTTGGCTGTCTAGTGTGCGAGATGCGGTGATGCTTAATTCGGCTTGCCAATGCTGCTGTCAGAACCGTGGAAGACAAGTTCGCCTGAAGGAGATGCGTTTGAGACTATATGCTGCGAATC
This sequence comes from Oleoguttula mirabilis, assembly GCA_035135055.1. NCBI lineage: Eukaryota > Fungi > Ascomycota > Dothideomycetes > Mycosphaerellales > Teratosphaeriaceae > Oleoguttula > Oleoguttula mirabilis. The sequence goes on along the minus strand of JAVFHQ010000024.1, from coordinate 167,063 downwards.
CACATTTTGAAGGCTGAGAAGTGACACATACGTCTGCTTGCCCGTCCAATGACTTATGCAGACCGTCAGTTTGACCGGCGCTCTCATATACCGCCTGCGTAGATTCTACTCAACATATTACCTCTGCAGGCTCCCTCACAGTGACCATACACTGATTCTGCCAGGCCACACTAGAACATCTCACTGGACTCAAGCTGGCAGCCTGGTCTTCGATAAGCTGGACTATTGCTCTCTCAATGCCGATTGGAATTGGCACCTCACAGATAATGCTGCTTGAAGAAGCCTCGGCGGAAGGCCACCAGCGTCGAGCAAGATATGCTGATATACGGGAACAAACGTGATGGAGCTCATGCAAAGTACAAGAACATATCGAGAGCACATTGATCGACCAACGTGCCTAAGCTAGCAACACCACAATGCCAGCCGATTTCTAGACTTCCTTTGTCGCCACGGTAGTAGAGTCCTTGATGCGCCGATGGATAGACCCGTTCTCGGCCGCGTCATTCACAACTGCTACCCCTTCGATGACCATGGTGATGTTGGGGACATCACTGTGCTTCGTGCCGTCAATCACTTCATCGATCTCTTCCAAGGTCTTACCAGCAGTCTCAACCCAGTAGTACAGCACGAAGACGAACTGAAGCACGTCCCACGCGCCATTGATCATGTACGTTTTCCAACCGATAGCATCGAGTGCGTATGGGAAGGCCATGGTAACCATAAGCCTGTATGTTAGGGGGTGCGGAGGTTAGCTGAGGTAGCCATGCATCATCGGCTTCTCTGGGAGGTAGTTCTTACCCAACTGCGTTGGTAACGACGGTGTACACACCCATCCCATTCGAACGGATGGAGTAATTTAGGACCTCGGGTGGGTACAAAGTGGACAAAGGTGTCCAGCCGAAGCTGTAACTCCCTTGGAACAGGAAGATGGCCGCAACTGTGCCATAAATCCCACTTGTGTTGCTCGATGTGCCGTAGACTGTATATGTTCAGCACCTGTGATGTTCTTGCGCTTGGTTGGAACGTAGCCAGTTACCTTTTGTCATTGCACCAACCATGAAGAGGAAGACCGTAAGAAGCCCAGCACTGATGACTGCCATCTTCTTTCGCCCTAGGATGGTGATGGCCCAAGTACCGACGAGAGCGATAACAAGACACCAGACATTGAGAATGATGTTCTGCGTGCGAAGCATTAGCCATTATGGCAGGGAGGAAGGAGCAGAGTTATGAACTCACAATCTCAAGTTGAGTGGTACTGTCTGTGATACCGGCGTTGTCCAGCATAGAGCCTAGGTAGAAGGACACGATGTTGTTCCCTGCCTTTGTTAGCGCTGATGCTGGTGGCTTAAAACGTCACTCTCCATACCGGACAGGCAGGCGATCACAGCAACAGAAGTGCTGAGTATCATTCGCTTCCTGCTAGAAGGCGTCTTAACCGTCTGCAGCAGAGAGAGCGTCTCCCCGGCACTCTTCTCCCATTCAAGAGTCTCCACGATCTCCCTGTATTGAGCGAGAACGATTGGATCCTCGCGGTCGCCATTAGCATGGGTCAGAGCGACCACTTCCAGTGCCTCCTCATTACGGCCCTGGTAGGCTAGCCATCGAGGTGACTCAGGAAGGAACGGAAGCAGAAGGATGCATATAATACTAAAGAGGCCCTGGAGGGCAGATGGGATACGCCACGCCCAGGTGGAACCCATCGACGCGGTGCCATACGTGATACCGGCGCTGAGTAGTCCGCCTTCTGATGGTCAGCAGAGTGCCACGCGTATGGGTGTCGTGTACACTGACCAACGTAGTAGAAGTCGTACAAGATACCAAGGCCCCAGACACGCCACCCATAGGGTAGTGTCTCGGCGAGATACACAGACCCGGCGAGTGTTGACGCACCAGTACCTACGCCGATCAAGATCCGTGCCGCAAGGAACATGCCAATGTTCTGGGCGGCGGCTTGTATGACCACCGCAATGGCGGTCAGTACGGCCGACCAGAAGAGGGCGGGTCGTCTGCCCCAGCGGTCTGTGACCTTGCCGTAGAAGAGGCCCGATATGGCGCTGCCCAGCCAGATGGAAGAGGTATTCAATGCGAGGGTACCAGTCGTCAATGAGAAGTAGTCCGTGTATGATGGTAAGATGTTTAGAGCATTCCTACAGATGATCAGTCGTTCGCCGCCAATTTAAGAACCCGTGCAAGGTACATCATCGAGCCATCGTAACCGATTGTCTATTCCACATCAGCGCTTGTACGGACGTGGCATTCGGGAAGTGGAAAGTCTGAGTGTACCGTAGACACGACACAAGAGCAAGCGATCAGGAGGACACAAAGTGTAGTCGACGACTGCGGGCACATGTTAAGCCAAGTGCTCCATGGCGTAGCCATCGCGACGGTCTTTTTTTGAACAGTACGACGGGGACACAGTGGTGCTCAACGTGACTCCGGGTGTAGTGCTCGGAGGAGGCATAGAGACTGATCAAGTACTTACACTATCTTAACATATCTACATACGACCGCGCAGGCGTGCAACGGAGCGTTCATTGGTGTGAAGCCCGGGTGATGAGGTGGAGGGCGTATCTGATAGCTTATCTGGTGCCTTCCGGCAATGGATCGATGCATTCCGGCAATAGATAGAAGGAGGTAAGCATACAGCGCAGGCGAACCCAATGCCCATGAGACTGATGAGCCGCTGTTTCGCCGATGTCTGATAGGCCAATGTCCGTCTTCGTCTCGCGGAGCGCAGTGGTCTTTGCGTGCAATGCTAAGATCCCCAAGATTTCCATATGTCTTGCGCAATTTGTTCTTGAGCTTAGGCATCTTAACACTAGGTACTGAAGCCAGTAAGCGACGAGAGAGCGCGTCGAATTATTTATACTATTTAACGCTAGTATATAGCTTATATAATAAATATAAACACTATACTATTAGATAGTAGGATATTATTTTAATAGGAAACTACTAAGGAATCTCTAAGTACAAAATCAAACAAACACTATATACGCCCTATTGTTACGAAAGGAGGTGATTTTAGTACACCCGTAACTCGTACCCGCTATAGCGCCATACAAATTTGTAAGGAAGCCACACCCGCGACCGGGCAAGCTAGACTACGCCACCTGACGGGAGGGTGTAGAACGTGAGAAATTATAGGGAACCCAATACGCAATACCGATATGGTTTTCGGCGAAGAGAAGACCCGAAAGCTGCGTTGGGGGCTCCCTCAATATCCTTCCTCTTTTCTTGACCGTCATTGTTGTCAAAAGCGTAAGGGATGCGCCGACGGCCATCTGCAGGTGCTGCGACAGCTTCATCAGCCTTCTACCGTCGCAGATTGCGAGCTCCGTCGCGGCCCTCAGGCCACTATCCTCGGCTCAAAGGACACATAATCGTGGTCTTGCAAGAGCTCACAGTAGATGTGGGCACAAAATCGTCGCAATGCAAAATGCCGACAGGTGAGCTCTCGCTTCAGCTGGTGCACGACCGTCAGGACATCGGCCAGCGCATCTTGCAACATCAGACCACCTATCGGCCCACCAGTGCCAGGACTCTTGTACAGGTCAAGCGCGTGGCCAGTTTCCCACTCACGTAGGCTTTCTTATATATCATCTGGCTGAGTCCAGTGAGTTACTCCACTCTCAACATGTTCCCTACATGGAAGACGCCTCGCACACGACAGGACATAATTACGCCGACAGCGGGCAATTCACATTCAACCATGAGCATCTGGCAGCCATTGTCGCGGGAGAGGCACGAGACTCGTATTCTGATCCTTCAGACACCACCGCAGGGACTCGTGGGCGATCTTGAAACCGTCAGCCTCGACGAAAACCCGTATTATGAGGCAACCTCTTACTGCTGGGGCGAATGTCTCCAGGAAGTCCAGATCTCGATCGCCGGCCAGAAGCATGCGATTAGACTGAGCCTTTCAGACGCTATGCTCAAGCTCCGATCCAAGAGTAGCCCTCGCAAGCTATGGATGGATGCACTCAGCATCACCCAGAGCGACCCGGAAGAGAAGGCTGCCCAAGTCTCAATGATGGACCTCATCTTTTCCAAGGCAGCTGCTGTCCATGTATGGCTTGGGCAAAGGGACACTAGCGGCTCTTCATGTGGAGATGGCAACTGGCACATCATCGAAGACGTTTCTCGAGATCCAGAACACCATATGCAAACATATCCGATCGGATTGAGCCTTAACCTCACGCATGGGTGGTGGAGTAGAGTCTGGACAATTCAGGAGGTCCTACTCAGCCGAGATTTGATCGTTTACTACAGTACAGGTGGCTTTTCTCTAAGACAACTTGAAATCTTTGCGCACTCGGTACGCCAGCATCTTTTCCAGGGGCCACGCTGTTGTCACAAGATTGTGGATGATGCGCTTTTCACTCCCCAGAACTTTGTTAACGGACTGAATTCCATTGATGACATCTCACGCCGACGGATGGAACTCAGAAATGGAAAGTTTGATCTCCTGGACGTCAGTCTCGCTTATGGCGAACGATGGGCGACGGATGCGCGAGACCTAATCTACGGTCTTCTAGGCATAGTGAAAGAGATCCCACAAGGCTTCGTGACGTACTAAGAGTCAGGCAGTGCTGCTGTAGCGCCTACCGCGTGGGAGACCTACATGCGCTGCGCCTCTATGATCATTGCACACAGCCAGTCCTTGAATGTGACTCCGGGTGAGCATAACGGGGGTCCTAGTGCGCGCATGCCGGAGCTCCCAACTTGGTGTGCAGACTGGAGTCAAACGCCGCCTCAAACAGGACTTGCGACGATGAGGTTACAGCAGGCCTTGCGGCACCTTTACTCTGCGGCTGGGAGCTCGAGAGCTACAGCCAGCATGTGCGCCAGAAGCCGTTTGAGACTGTCAGGGTTGGTTCACGGTACCGTGAGCTTTGTCGGGAAACCACAGAACGGTACCGTGCACATCGATGTCGCGGCGCTCCGACAGTGGTGTAAACTTGTAGCGTCAGCTTACGGCTTCCATACTGAGAGCTTGACCGGTTCCTTCGGCGGCGAATGGCAAGATGACCAACTGGACAACGTTGACGACGGGGATTCGGCCCTTGACTCCGGGGATGAGCAACGAGACACCACCACAAGCGAAGGCAACCACGAGGAATCAGCATATTACTCCGATAATGAGCAGCGAGATGGCACGGTGCAGGATTCCAGCGAGGATGAATCGATCGATCAATCCAGCGGTGATCAACGCCAGGGCGATACAACGCTGACGCACCTCATGCAGTTCTCGGGTGTTGACTTTCTTCCCGTGCCTGGCGATACTCTCCTCGATGCATTCCGACGGACTCTCCTCGGCGACCGACGCAATGCCGAGCAGCACTGTGGATTTCACAACATAGAGCGAGGAGCTGTAGATATCAACGACAGGGCAATGTTCCTGTTGTTCTGGTCGGAAAGAGTTACTGAGCAGCCCAGAAGGGCGTTCGTGGGCACCGCAGGGGATATAGAGTCATACGAGAGTTTCGTGCACTCCTCAGAGGTTAATGTGGAACAGCTGATTGTGAACTTCACGAGTTGGACCGGAGGATTTACCGAGCGCAAGCGCCTTATCATTTCCAGTCAAAGTTATATCGGCCTTGCGCCTGCTAGCGCAGAGGTTGGAGATATCATTACGGTCATGCATGGCGGCAAGACGCCTTTCATTTTGCGAAAAGCCGATAAGGGACAGCAAGAGGAGCGGACGGAGTGGGATGAGTGCTTCGAGTTCGTAGGGGGCGCGTACGTCCACGGCCTTATGGATGGCGAAGCAGTCGAACCGAAGGAGCAGGAGGTGCTACAGTCATGGGTGTTTGTCTTGCAATGATGGAGGCGTGAATTCACCTTAGTGCGGTCCTCGCGGTTCAAGCTCCAAAAGCTCTTGTTGGGGATGTGATGTTACGTTGAGTGATGTTGACTTTCCACCTGTTTCGACTGCATTGCTGCTGGTTCGAGGTTTGAGACTACCCACCAATTGGTACATGCAACGTACTGCCTCCCAAGATGTTGTTACCAGGACGAAAGGCTGTATGGTGCATCTCGAGCTTCTTCGCGCCTCGCGGCCAGAGATGTAGAGTGTCGGCGTAGAGCTGCGTCGCGCGCCATGCTAAGTGGTGCTCGGTTGATTGCCAGCCGATGACTAGCACAGCCGCCTTTCCTTCCACTCCTTCATACTCGACGTCTTCGTGGGTGAGGCCTGCCGCTAAGGCGAGCCACCCTGAAATCTGGTGGTCCACAAAGACCTGGCGCATCTCTCGCAAGCCGTCCATACAGTCGGCTGGAGGCAGGCCATCATAATAGAGCGTTGCGACTTCCGTCACAGGCGCTGCGACAGCCCTGGCGTATTCGCTGAAAGGCTCGAACTCGACGTGGTGCTTCGAGAAGAGAGTGCTCGGATAGTGCTTGGCTACGAGGTACGCGAGATGGCTCATGTCGTGCGCATAAGCATCATTCCAAGTGATCAACGCATCGAGCGTATGAGGATGCTCGACCCGCAGCCCGTAATAGCAGGACTGCAGTCCATCCGACTCGCTGAGGTCTCCGACAGTCCCATCCGTACCATTGGCAGCTTTGCCTTGCGGCTCCCTGTCATTGTCGCTGCTTGCGAGAGGATGAAGGGCGATAATTTCGGTGGTGGGCATGGCTGGAGGAAGGCCGCACAAAGAACGCCACCTCCTCCAAGATCGAGTTCTTCAGGCCCAATTCGGCTAGTCAGGTTCGCTAGCGCCGTGCGAGCATTAACAATCCAGTAGCACGCTACACAGACTGGACCAGCCTATAAACCTGAACTGAAGCTTCGTAGTACCCCCTATTCTGCTCCAGTCTCGACATGCATACACTACCGCAGCCGAACGTTTCACAGGAAGCAATGGAATTGTTAAACGGGAGCTTGTTGCTTTGCCTTGGCTACCGACTGATCTTCGCCCTAGAGGCTTGAATGCTATGCGACAGCATACTCTAGCTCGAGTAGTACGACGTCCCAGCAGAGGACTCGTACGTAGACCCAATGTCACCCCACTTGATCTGTGAGAACGTAACAGAAGTCGCTGGGTCTTCTGCCTCTATGATCGCCGGGTTGCCCTGCGTGCTATTGCAGGGCCCAGCCGTCCCACTGTCAAGCCAGTCCATGTAAGCACTGGCATCGTTCCAGATGCTGAGAATGAGTACCATGCCACGGCCAAGGGCCTCTCCCATCTGTGCAAGGCCGCCGCGGGCTTCGAAAGATGGCGCTGACGCATTGCAATATGCGTTCGTGATAGAGTCAATGGTCGTGTTGTCAAATTGGACGTTAGCGTTCTGGATCACAGTGCTATTCTGGACGTAAAGGCGACGTATCTCAGTGAGACTTCCAGAAGATGTGTTGTCGCTGGTCAGAAACTGGGTGACGACGGTGAAAGGCTTGCTCGTGTCCACAACGTCGTGATACCCGTAGAAGTCGGGCGCGCCTAGGCCATATGGGTTGAAGCCGCAGCCGGATTTGTCGCAAACACCATCTGTGCCACAAGCAGCACCGGAGCATTCGTAAAGGCCAGTGACGTTGCAAGCATGAGGTGTAAGCTGCGTCGCGACGGCATTGGCTTCCCAAATGTCCATCTCGCTACAGCAGGCACCAAGGTCGTCGACATTAGCCACGCCATTGATCCATGAGGGAGCGCCGCACTGTGCATCGCAGTATCCCGTGCCATACGTTGCGCCGGCAGGGTTGAGCCGGCTCCTACCACCTGAGGCGTCCATGGCAGCCATGTATAAGGCGCCGTTCATACCGCACGGTAAGTTCGAGACATCGACGGTGAAGCTGAACTCCTGATTGAGAAGCCTGAGGAGGCTATAATCCTTCCCGCTAGGATCGAGGAGGTACAAGCGAGGAGAAACCGAGGTCTCTGTGCCGTTGATATCCAGGTACTGTCGAAGAGTGATCGAATCGCCATGAGCCTCAACACCATGCTGGGCGTAGTTGACACCCTCGAGAGCGCAATTTTCGGCGCACGCTGCAGCCGAAGAACAGATACTTGAGTTGAAACCACCGGTCGAGTTCTCGCATGATAAGCCGGTGTGTATATCCTCAATCGGATGGGAAAGAGCGTCTATTACGACGGACGTTTGCAGAGTGGCGCAGCCGCCTCCGGTGGTGCAGGTCTGGGTCGTGAGTCGGGGGTGGTGTTCCTGGATACGGCCAATTTGCTGAGCAGCAACGAGAGGTAACAATGCTAGAGCCTGGATAGCGAGCCATCGAGCCATAATTGCGACGCGGCTGATCTGCAGTGGCTAGGCAGGACGAGCTGCCGTCAAAGCTGGATGTGTTGCTGATTGTTCAAGCTGCAGAGTGCGATCTTTATGCACTTTGTCCGGCCCTGCTACACTCGCTTTCTGAGCACAATGCGACCCCGCACGTGCCGCATCTCCGGAATATGGTTGAATATGTGCAAGGTACGCATCCATTCCATTGGGCTGCACCTGTCACAACCACACCTGCAAGCTACGTACCTGCCCGTTCCGGTGTGCGGAGTCGCGACTCGTCTAAATTGCCTATGCAGCTTCTTCGGCATGTCGGGCCATACAAGCGCTTTACTTCTCAAGCAGACCCGAAGATTCTGCACGAAAAGTTTGAAAGCTCCTGAACATGATCCAGCGGCTCACGAGATCTTGAGCTGTGCACTTCCCCGAACCGCTTCTCAGAAGTCCGCTGGAGTGTCAGCCCCCATCATGCACGTCAGAATATCGCCGTCCGTCAGCCCAGTATGACCAGATTACAGTGCTGTGCAATCCAGGCCTGAGCGAAGTCCACATACCCGTGTCGAACGGATCTGGAGTCCATGTCGAACTCCAGCCCGGCCTTGTCCTTTGCTAGGGTCCACAGGGCATGGATCTTCTCCCGAGGATCAGTAGATTGGAAATCCCGGGCTAGAGTGAGCGTCTCCAAGGCGGGTGCAATATCTTTGATCACTGCGTGTCTCAACATCATTATCGACGGGTGCACACCATTGCAGGCAAGATGTCGACAGTAAAACAGCTTTCGTACGAAGGCAAGCTCGCGAGCGTCCACGACCTCAAGTGTCGGATCCGCACTCGTCATCTGCGTTGCGAGCCTCAAGTCGGCCCTGAGTTGTCCTAAGATGGTAGGCAGCTATGTCCAATTGCTCGTACCAGACCTCAAACCCCTCTCTCTTGCCAAGGCGAATCGGATAAACTGTGGGCAAGATGACCTTGTCAGGCATTGCGTACCACTGCTTGTCCTACTCGCTGTAGCTTGCATCGTGGGCCTTCCCAACGACCCCTCGCTTGACAAGACGAGATTGTTAATCACTCATGTCAGCGACCTCGGTAGCCAGGGCATACATAGTGTCGTCAAAGTCCCGAGTCCAGTATCTAGACCTCTCTTCCAGATCCCGCTCGTGCAGGCATATGTGGCGTACCCAAAGCCGCACAGGCTCCTCAGAATTGCGGAAGTGTCCGAGAAACCTCACCAATGCGCACAAGACAAACAGCGCTTTCCCATGTGCCTCAATGCATTCTTCTAGCAGTCGATGACCTCCCGAGTTCTTCACTGCTATAAGAGGCTTTGCGTCGAACAGCAGTACCAATTCGAGCTCGCAGCGGATGTGGGCAGCTATGTCACCCTTTTGTCCAGCGCATGGATGTAGCACTAGGAATCTCTGCTCGTCCCTATCGTGGTCCAACGGGTCGTATTCGAACCACGGGACAGTGACACATGATTGGCCAGCCTCGTTAACCAGTTATAATGCTGACTTCGAAGTCGGTGATGCGACCATGACCCGAAGCGTGGTCGCTCTCTGGTGCTCAATAGTAGACTTTGCCTAGCCGCGCAAAGCCGAGCACGTTCCTTATGATATGCTTTGCGTCTCGCCTCAGAGGAGATGCCTTATTTGCAGGTAATCGTAAATGAGATAGCCAGCATACCGTCGCTACTGCCAAATCCGTTGTCTTCTGTCCCAGAGCCAACGATACTTCCACTCGTGCGAAGCTGGTCAGTATGGCAAGATGTAGACGTTGTGGACACCGATGTTTGCAAGTCTGAGGCCAAGCACGAATGGATATCATGAAGGCCTTCCAGCATCCAGTCCGCCGGCAGAACTGGGACGTCATAAGAGTTTTGTGCTTGAGGTGCTTTCAATACATGAATTTGACCAACTGACTAACGACACAGCAGCAGTATGGCGCTTTTTCACGCGTATCCCTAATGAGCCCAAACCGAGGCCAGTATCATTGTCCCGTGCTGATAATAGCTTAGCACGCCGTATCCGCCAACGCCTCGCCAAATTGCCGACTGTGAAGTGATCAGGTATGCAGTACTCATTCTGCTTTTGCGGCAGCTGCAGAGATTGGCGGGACAGATTCGCCCTCGAATGTTGCAGGTGGGCAAGTCAGTGGCGAGTTGTGAGCGAGACTGCGCGCCATTCCGCCTGCCGTGGTACCACCTGCGTGCGCTGAAGATGGGCTGGCCATGTCCGAGACCTGGCGTTCTACGACTGAGATCAGTACTGTGATCATACGCGACACAAACAACAATCACTGCTTACCGAGCTCACGTATCCTCAACTTCAGCATCTGGTTCTCGCGTGTCAAAGTCTGCGTCTCGGCCTGGTAGAATGCGCATTCGTCACGTGTGCCGCCAAGCAAGAAGTCTTCGGTGAGCGGACCTAAGCTACCGGAGACAGGGTGTAATGAAGGCGAGGTGCCACGGCTGGTACTTCCTGCATTGGACAGCCTTGCTGAAGACTGCCGTGACAATGAGTGCGGGCGGTTGAAGTGGCTAGGATGGCCGGCGTGTGGGAAGGCGCCCGAGATGGAAGCTGAGCGAGGTGATGACTGCTCGATGATGTTGGCGCCTACCGGCGTAGGTATGGTCGAGGGAAGTGTCGGGAAGCTCGTCTGCTCGGTCGATGTGGGTGACGGTTCCCCCGCGCCGTGCTGCTGTTGCCGTTGGAGAGCGCCAAGCTGATCTTGCTGTAGGCGGATCATGTGAAGCAGCCTGTTGACCTGTGCTTCTTGCTCGCTCTCCAGCTCTTGATGCAGCTCGCCGAGGCTAGGTTGCCGGTGATGGTGTGGATCTGCTGTAGGTAACGCTATGCTTCTCCTGCTGAGCCGAGGGCTGCCGGCATTGCTGCCATTGCTATGCTGCATCTCGCCAGGCGCCGGCACAGTCGGGTCGTTGATGGACAGGTTGTTCATCAGGCTTGATCTCCTCCTCTCCAGTCCCGGGTTGTTGCTCCTCCCAGGTGACGCGCTGCTCGGTGAACGATGAAGTCCAGCGTTGATTGTCGCCGCTGCCTGTAGTGAGGACAAAGACGGCGATCTCGGCGACGGCGGACCAGGGCGGTATGCCTCAGTATTGCTGAATGAGATGCGACGTGGTCGTTGGTGCTGAGACGCCGGCATTGAGGGCGGCCGGGATGTCGGTAGCGAGTTCAGATCGGGCGGCATCTTAGGGATGTGGGTGGTGGGGTGTGGCTGCTGAGACAAACGTGCGAGTTCGGAGAGCTGCAGAGTTGCCGCTGTGAGTAGGTAAGCGTGTGGGTAGCACAAAGAGAGGGCTACGAACAAAGCCGTTCGAAGCAGTCACCCCACGGTGGTTGATGCGGATTCGGATGCTGTCACCTGAGCTGCACCACGGGTCGTCCCGGTCATGCGCAGGACCGTTCCGAACAGCCCTGCATAATCCTGCATTGGCGCTGCAGCAAGGCTTATTTAGCCTTATTATGGAGGATTTATTACAATTGGCTGCAACCTGAAGCGTCACGAATCACAAACGGAACACGTTTGACGTTTGACAGCTGCACCGTCCTTATCACTGTTCACTGGCACTGCCACATGTTATCGAGAGATCATCGCTGCGCGAGGCTTTCTTGTCCGTGTGATTGCGAGGGCATATGGGGTGTTGGAGACTTGGAGTCGCGGACGTCTTGATTAGTAGGTGGTACCGGGCCACCGGCAGCAGCCAAACCCAGATCTCGAATCCGAATTGCCGGTCGTTGACGGTTGACGGTTGACCCGGACCGGCTTGAGAAGGTGAGACTGGTGAGTCGCTTGACCCCCCCAGGGCCCCACCATGCATAATGCACCGCGGCTACCTCCAGCCGGCCCCTTAATAATAAGATTATCGTACACTTCCCGCGTCAGTGCTCCGTCTTATGACATCCGTGGCATGTTGGCTCCACCTACAGGTAGGTACATTGGTAACGATAACAGGCAGGCAAGCGATGGATCCGCAACATTGTCCTGCTGACCCTCTGCAGTCTGGAGTGGATAACATTCAGAAATTGAGGCCGGACTGAGGTCCGGGCACTTGGACCAGCCTGGCAGCAGGTCCCAGGTGCCAGGAGAAGGGACCGATCTTTCACGGGATCTCTCAGTCAATATTGCGGGGCGATGTTTCACTTTGTCGAGTCCTGCACGCCTTCTTGACCCCTTCTGGCAATCTACTTGCGCGCGTTCTGCTACTGTACGCTTTGGTTGGCCATTGAGGACATAGGTATCCCTTACAAGGCTTGTTATAAGCCTTATCATTATAACCGCAGTCACTGATGATCTTCTTGACTTGAGTCTTCTTGACTTGAGTCTTCTTGACTTGAGCTAATAACCGTTATTCCCCACTACATTGTCATACGGCTCGACGCCGACGGGCCAAGGGTGCCCGGGTACTGGACCCGAAACCTTTCTGGAGGTGCTAGCGCGCAGAAGCGCCGTACTAGGTTCATAACTGTGAGCTCTAGATTGATGATGAACGGTTTCGGTCATCGCCCAAAGCTTTACCTTATTGGTAGAGACGAGTCTGCTCGACCCAAGCGACCGAAAAGACGGACGCAGATCCACCCTTGTTAAACAAACATCAACGACCACGCCCTTTTGGACAACTCTTTCTGCTCCTCTTTGCGCCGGTCGAGGTATTTCGGCGCAGATTGTGCTCCCACACGTCCTACATCTTGAATCCGTTTGAAGTCGCTCCTGCCCGCTTACAGGCAGGCCACACGCCACCAGTGCCACCCCAATATATTTGCAACAAGCGGCTGGCTGCTACACGAAACGCGCACGACCTTTGCGATCCCTGCTGCCGGATCCCACGGGGTCCCGACTCCTAGACTGGGCCTGCACGTTCGTTTTCGAGTCCTCCACTGTTCCATGGAGTCATGGACCCGGGCGAGACAGCTCTCGAGTCCGATTTTTCTCCTAGGACGAAGTACAGAAACTTGCCACCTTTCCGGGACGACACTGGAAACAGACGACAGCGCATTCAGAGTCTCCGGACGCGACCATCGCAAGCACTCGAGAATTACAATGCGGAGCCACTAAAGGACGCGGCGCCCCATCCTCAGCTGCAACAGCGCGCTTCGATGATGTCGCTCTTTAGCCTTTTCAGCAAACCCAAGGTCGAAAGGGCACGCGGGTATGCCGAGCAAGGACTTGCTGTGCCGTCAGCCCAGACCGGTAATGCTTCGAGTCTGGATTTGCTGGCGCAGGTCAGATCCAACGATGCATCTAGGGATGCACCGCCAAGGGCTGCGAGCGCGATGTCCTTCCGCAACGTGACCAAGTCTGCGTCGACAAAGCCCAAAGCCAAGGTGGCTGCTGCTCAACTGGCCCAGTCGACTCGCAAAGCTCCCTGGATACCGCCGCCATTGTTCCAAGCGTACCCACAGTCGACCAAGCATGGTGCGCTTGAGATGTCGACAATGACAGTTGAGGCAGTCCTGCAGAAGTCGAAGAGTCGGAGAATCGGCGCGCTGCAACTATCGACTGCGGAGACAGCGCCTAGGGAGAGGGAGAGCGTGGAGGATGCTGGAAGCATGGATACCAGGCGAACTGCGAGAAGCACTCTGCGGCACGTAGCAAATGGTTTGACCACGCATGCCGAGCTGCCCAAGAAGATCTTCGTCCTGGTGACATCTGGGTATCTATTGCAGTATGCCGAGTCTGGTCCGAGCAATCGGTTGCCAGAGCGGGTTCTCGAACTCGGAAAGGATTCGGCAGCCTTTGCTTGCGATCTGGTACCTGGCAAGCACTACGTGTTGCAGGTCTCGCAAGCTGTGGATCAACAAGGTGTTATAATTGCTAGCTCCGGCTCACTTCTCTCCAAGCTGGGCATCCGAAGTGCTGCAGCGAAGCGCATGACGTCCAACTTACTCCTGGTCATGCCAAATGTGGAGGAGATGAATAGTTGGATGGTGACGATCCGCGCAGAGATTCAGACGCTAGGTGGTAGGGAGGCGACACATAGCACAGCGACAAGGCCGAGGACACGGCCAACAGCCGAGTCGAACGATTCATTTGACGAGCTCAAAGAAGTCCCGAGTCGGAGCCATCGGTACCAGGCGAGACGGGATCCCAGCAATATTTCCCTAGTCAGCAAGCCATCGACCGAAACACCGGACATGCTGCCGCCTCCACCTCGGGTCAAAGACGATGATGAGAGGTCGGAGACCGGGACGATGGAGGGCATTGAGCTGGAAGCCGATGCGCTGGCAGAAGAAGCTAGGTCGTCGCCTGCGAAGGCGCACCATGATCCAGATGCGCAATCTATCTGCTCCTCCATCGCAATGTCCGAACAGCAACATCAGCTCAGCAGTCTGCGAAATAGCCAGCGAATGTCTCATGCCACCGTCGCGACGACCGTGGCAACGTCCAGGACCAATTCGCTCAGCGACTCTCCGCAATCTGAGCAATCCCTGAAGGGTAGCTCGGAAACGACGAGGGATAGTGTGCAGACAAAGTCATCCTACCGAAAACTGTCCTCATATGCTATGGGTCGGAGGCGCTCTGCCATGCCCTTGACCATGGCCCGGGAAAGGCCGTTGCCAGATCTCGACGTACCTGCGCAGGCACAACGACACTTTACAATAGCCGCTTCTGCAGAGTCCTCGGTCACCGGCCGCGACTCACCCTTACCCATGCCCCCTGCATCGCCTCGCAAGCTCGCCGTTGCCAGCAGCGAGCCCAATCTACGAGCAGCCGCAGCCGAAATCAACAGGGCAAAGCACGACTCTAAACTGCCGTCTCCACCACTTTCATCAACAGAAGAGTGTGATCGACCGCTGTCGGTCATCGGCAACTTGCCGTCGCCGTCAACCTTGGCCGGCGAACGGTCGCCTAACCATCGCATGTCTTCGTGCCAGGCCGCAACCGCGCAGGCGAGTGCGCAGCGCGCAGGCTCTCGAGCACCAGGCCAGGAGACCTCTGAGCCTCTGAAGCCGGCGCGACGACATTCCACTCAGCCATTCAGTCTGCCGCTGAAGATCAACCCCTCGACAACGGCAAATCGACCACCCACAAGGGAGGATGCTCGCAGCTCGTTCAACAAGGTGGAGGAAGGCTCTGGTCTACCAGTCGTGCACACATTGACCGCCAAGGTTGATCTGTCACCTCGCCTGTCGGCATCACCTATCCCGTCATCTTCGCCGCCTGGCTCGCCCAAACCGGATGTACCATCCAAGAACCCGTCGCGGACACCTTCCGGCAGACTGTCATTGTTCCCATTGCAGATGCCGTTGCCGTCTGCGCCCTTCGCTCCGCCACCCACGGCCGAAGAGGTTCTGAGACGATCACCATCTGCAACCATGCTGTCAACTCAAAGCCAAGCACAATCTAATGGTCAAAGGCTCAAGCGACCCACAAGCATGCAGGTCCGCTCGGATCACGCGCCGTTTTTGAGATCTGTCCGCAACTCGACCGCAGGACCACCATCTGCGAGCAACAACGGACGATCGTTCACTGCGCCGATCCGGAGCCTGAAGCCTTCTCGCCCCTCAACAAACATGGCAGCGAGACCGCGTCAACCATCGCCGACGGACCCTTTCAGCTTCCGTGCCGCGACTTTCGACAGCCCAGCGACTCTCCCGGAAGAAGCAGCGGACAGAGCTACTCCTCTACCGGACCGAGGGGCCTCACCATTACCGGTCCGAGGGGCCTCACCATTACCGGTGCGACCACCCTCACGTGCTAGTGGCGGCAGAAAGATGAAAACGCGCTCCTCCCTGCCGGAGCTTGACTTGGGTATGGATGTTGTTGGTTTAGGTCCGCCTGCGCCGCCACCTCAGGCACCGCTGCCTGCTCCACCAATGGGATCGCGTCCCACGAGTCCGATGCCCGCGATGCCTTATGGGACGACGGGTCTCGGGATCAGGGTCTAACCATGGTTTGTCCCCGTGCGATATTGTTTGGACGAGATCAACGGCATATGGATGGTCACATACGGGCAACGAAACATCTGACGAAGACATTTGGATCCGGCTTAATATTCTTTCGATACCCAATTAGCTTGCAAATTAGAAACCTTTGTCCGTAAATCGAGGATGTTATGGAAGCGTCTTCTACTTCTGGAGCAACGAAGCGGCACGAAGCGGCAGATGTTCGTCTCAGAGGTGTCTTGTTGCCTATTTGACACCGATCAACGGATAGCCATTAGTCGAGTCATGTTGCCAGAATGCTCTTGATTCAAATACTACGCCGTGCGCTTTGCACCATCGAGAGGTGATCTGGAAAGTCGGCACGGAGACCTGACTACCTCGAGCTAAGTCACCGTCCGTACTTAACGAAGCACATGCAGTAACTTCATCGGGCTCGACGTGGTGTCTCGGCGCAGCTTTTTAGATCTCAATCGATACACGAGCTACCTAGATAGCCCATTGGTTCCAACAAAGGAGAAGCAACGCTGTCAGCAGACTATCAAGCACATAGAAAGCAGGCGCTGTGGTATCACAAGCTCAATTCCCACGCCCAAAAATTCTCAGTAACCCCTTCCGTTCCAGCTCTCACGGAAAGCTAGCGCCGTGCCCTCCAGAGGCCCGCAGAGTCGGGGTAGAAGCAGTGTCGAAGATGTTGATTAGTGACATTAGTGCTCAACCCTCCAACTCCCAGGTCCGCTGCCGCTCGCCGCCTCGATCCTCCCCTCGCGCTCCATCAGACTCGTCAGCTCCTGCTGCAGGTGGCAAAGGTGGCAGCCCTCTACCAGCAAGCCGTCAGAAGCCGCACACGCTCTCGCTCACCCGGCAACAGCAACAGGAAGCGTACCGTCAGCACGCTCCTAGCCTCTGAGCGAGAAGCCACCCTTCTTCCTGCCCTTCTCCTCAACCGGCCGCCCAGTCTCTATGCGCGACTTCTTCTCCTCGAGCTCCAGGCGCTGCCTGTCAAGCTGCTCCTTCATCTCCCTGTGCCGTGCATAGAGCTCCTCTTCCGACTGCTTGAGCTTGCTCTCCTTCTCCTGCACCTTCTGCTGGAACACCATCTTCATCTCCAGCTCCATCTTGGCCAGCTTCTGCTCGTGCAATGAGCGCTCCTCTTCTTGCTTGACAGCTGGGTTGACCTCCTTGAACACGGATGGATCTTGCGCGACGCCCATGCCGACAAGCTTGTCAGATCGGTAGTTCTCGTACAAGAAGTTGTTGGTGTGCTCCTTCAGCTCCTCCATGTGCGTCCTGATCAGCATTTGCCGGAGCTTGACAAAGTCGCAATGCTCCTCGTTGTCCACCTCAATCACGCCCCATGGGTAGCGACGGCCGCGGACCTTACGGCCTTCAGGCGTCTGAACTTCGGTGTTGGCACCCACAACGGCGAACGGTACCTTGGACATGATCTCGTTGTTCTCGGCGATGGTCTCCTCATCGTCCAGCTCGTACCGCGGGCCCTCGAAGATGTGGATGTTGTGATAGTGGATATCTGCAAGGATCTGTGTGCAGCGGGTCAGCAATATGCTCTGCATTCAGGATGCAAACTGAAGCGGGAGGCACATACACGTTGCTTGAACGCCGCAATCTCGTCGTCTGTAAGAGTGTCTGCCTTGGCGATGACCGGAATGAGGTTGACCTTGGTGTGAAGTCGGCGCATCACCTCAACGTCGAGAGGCTTGAGCGAGTGGCCAGTGGGCTGCACGAAGTACACGCAGGCGTGGACGCGGTTGTCGACGATGTTCATGCGGTTGACCTTGTTCTCCGCATCCAGGTATGCGTCGAATCGCTGCTCAATGTTCTCGACGATTGGTCGCCATGAGTCGTCGTTGTTCACGAAGTCACCGAAGCCGGGCGTGTCGACAACAGTCAGGCGCAGGCGGACGCCGTTCTCCTCGATGTCGGCGCTGATACTCTGTATGCTGACGGTCTTCGGTGCGAAGTCAAGCGAGGGCTGCTTGCGCTCTCTCGGTGGATATAGCGAGGTGTTGAAGAGAGTGTTGACCAGTGTCGACTTGCCAAGGCCAGATTCACCTGGGTATGCCTGTCAGCTCGCTCATCTGATCATACATGATCATGTCTGCCACTCACCAACGACCATAACGTTGAAGTTGAAGCCTTTCCGTACACTCTTGCGATGCCACTGGTTGGGCAAGTTCGCGAAACCCACGTAGCCGGTCAGCTTCCTGCGCACAATGTTCCTCATGTCGCCCGCTGCTTGTGCGGCCGCTTTCGGATCTTTCGAGGACACCGTCTGTGGGACTTGGTTGCCGCCAATGTTCATGGCGTTGCTCGTGGCGACGAGCGGTGAAGTCGGCTTGCCATTAGGTATGCTGGCTTGGATTGGGACAGGCGAGGCGCGGTTGGGCGGCGCCGTGCCGTTTGCGGTAGCTGGTCGGGAGTTAGTGGCTGACGAGGATACTCGCACGTGGTTGATGCTGATGTCGGTCGTGTCGGGCGTGATGACTCTGCCAATTGAAGCAATGCCCGTGACGCCAGTGCTGGCGAACGAGGTGTTGGTTCTGGCGCTCGACGATCTCGACATTGTGTCTGCAGCACGCTCGCCGTTGATGCACGTGGTGTTCTTGCCAGCTCTAGCGAGTGTGGTGGCGCGAGTGCGCGAAGGATGATAGGTGGTGGTGGTGGTGAGGGAGAGGGGGGAGGCTTACCCATGGCAGGTGGTGACCGGTGGTGTTTGGGCGTGGAACGTGGTGTGCTTTCTCAGGACTACTGTGGCAAGAGCGCACGTGTTAGTCGAGCTGGTTCAAGTACTCGCGATTGTGATGTAGAAGCAGGCGCGTGATATCAAGCGCAGGCAGGGCCGTACCAGAAATTCGACCGCCGCGTCGTACCACTCCCGCAAGCGCACGCTCAATTTCCGAACCCGCAGAGAGGTTGCTGCAATATCGTGGGTATCGGGGCTTCAGATCTGTAGATATAAATGTGTTCACGGCCAGGCGAGCTGTCGACTTTGGATCGGGTGAAGAGGAAAGCTGAATGTCGCAGTCGGCCACGCTGGCACGCAGGAAAGGGAAAGGGGAGGGTCCACCGTCCCCCCGACCTTGCCGAGCAGGGATCTGCTCGGGAGTTAAATCTCCTCTCCGCAATTGGTGAAACCTTGAGCCAACGTCCACGCTCGGTAGCTCCACTCACAATCGACGAGTACCGATATGACGGACAATTCTTCCACACTCGAGAGATGAGCGGGAGGACGGGCTGGTAAGATATGCGACGTGAAGCCCGGTAGCTGCAAGACCGTCATCGTCGTACAGTACCTGTAGATGCAGCTCGTTTAGGGAAGCTGCTTATGCGCACTGCGCTGTCCGCGCGTGCACGACGAAGGACTCGTGACGTTGGCTTGCATGGCAATCAGTTGTGCGGCACATACTGTATTTGGGGATACACCAATGCAAGCTCAAACTTAAAGTAAGCATTAGAATCCGCGGACGTCGATATCGAAAACAATCTGCCTTAATGCAGGACAAGCAGGCTTGATGCTTGCTCGGTTGCTCCTGCCTCAGGTACGATCGCCAAGCTCCACTTTCTTCCCGAAAGCCTTGGCGTCACATGACAAGCCAACGCCACAACACCACGCTCAAACGATCATTCCTCACAGCTCCTCTCAGCCTCATCCGTACTCTCCGAGCTCTCACTCTTCCCACCGAGGTGCAACCGCTCCCGCATCGCATGAACAAGGTCCATTGGGCCGAGACTTTGCCGCTTGACCTCCTAAGCCAAAGACGACAGCGTCCCGCTCATCTGCCCCTTGTCATACTTCACGTACTTGCCCTTCCCCTTGTCCACCTCGTGATACCGGTCCCAGAACCTAGTGTACAGCGGCTCCATGAACGTCTGCACGTCCTTCCCCAACTGGCGTCGCACCTCGGACTCCATCCTATACGATTTGTGCTTCGCCACCAGCTCGTCGAACTGCGTGTTGAACGTCTTCCACTTCTCCTTGATGGCCTCCTTCTCCTTGCTCGACAGCGACTTGAGGATCGCCGAGCTGTCGATGGCGGTACCCGTCGAGGACGGCCGCGGCGTGTTTTTGCTTTGCACATCGAGCAGAAGTTTGGAAGGCTCACTCCAGGCGTCGAGGTACGCATTACTTACTTTCCGCTTCCACGCATCCAACTTCGGCTGTGCGCTTGTGAGCAAGGGGTCAAGTTCCGAGTTGCGGATCATGCGCTCCACCACGCAGATGTTGTTGGCGAGGAAGACGCCCTGGAGACTTCTGCCCCTCAGCAGGTTCTTGGCTCTTGACTCGAGGCCGGTGAGCAGCACCTCGATGGTATCCGCTGCGTAGTGTGAGAACAGCTGCTTGCCGTCTGCGCCGACGTCGAAGGACTTCACGGTTGGTATTGAGGTGCTCGAGGCACCAGCACTCGGTGCAGACCAGCCGCCATCGCCGAGACTCCGCAGAAGACTGCATACGGGTGGCAGATAGGAGGTCATGAGTTGGAGGCGGGTCATCACCTCGGACGTGATCGGGACCGTGCTGCCATCCGTGGGCAAGGATTGCATCTGTGAAAGCTTCGTCCTCAGGTCGTTTAGCAATGTCGCCAACGAAGACTTGGCGGTCTCGCGGACAGGCTTCAGCGCGTCGGACATGGCGTACTTGAGCTCCCCGGTCCGGTTCTCGAGCTGGAGAGAAGTGTTGGACACCACATCTACGATCTCGTACGCTAGGTAACAGTCGGTGAGGAGGTTACTCTTGACGTGTGTGTCAAGGTTGCCCAGCGTGGAAGCAAAGGTAGCTAGCGAGCTCTGACACGTCGCTTGAAGGACAGGGCCCCACTCCTCGCGCGTGAAGATCGCCGAGATGCTATCATACTCGGCAGTGTACATGCCTTGAATGCCCTGCGCGTAGTGGCCAATGCCATTGCTACCTTGCTTATAGACAGCATCGGCGTTGACTTTCCGCGCAGTCGATAGAGATGCCGTCGCCAGGTTTTGCAGTGACAAAGTAACGTACTGGCCGCGTTCATGCGCATACGCTCGCGCCGAAGGTGTCAGCTCGCCAGGCTTGGGCCCTTGCGACGCGTGGGCGGAGATGTGCTGGTTGACGGTCCGTAGTTGGCCAGACTTGTTGGATGACAGCCGCGGGAACTCAGTCTTGGTCGTAAGCTGCTTCAATGGCTCGATAGGCTGCGATTCTTGCCTCAAGATGTCGCGGAACACATCTTCCAGGTTTTGGATGCCCACCTGCAGTAGCCCGCTCAGATCGGATACAGCCTGCTGGTTAGACTTGATATTGGTGGTCTTCAGGTTCCTCAAAGCCAATGATGTCCGGTCTATACTGCTCATGTACTCCTGCAGGCCAACCCTATCAGGCCGACTCCGTAGTATTCGCTCTTCACGATCCCTCTGCTCCAAGGGCGCCTTGAACTTCTCTATGACCTCTTGTATCCTCTCGATGTTGGTATTCATAGTCTGCAGTCGCTGTGTGTTGCCATACACGGGACCAATCGCTTCCTGTACCGTCCGTCCCGACTCCTCGAGTCTCGCGAGCGAGGCGCCTATCTTCTTGCGCAGGGACTTGAGCTTGTCGACGTTCGCATTGAGGACCTCGACCTCAGCCGCCTCCTCGGCGTAGACGCCACGGCGTGGGGCCACCATCATGTCGACTCCGTCGCCGAGCTTCTCGTATTTGGCGATGATGCCATTGGTGGTGGAGCTGCCGAGGATTGATTGTCCGGCTCGCTGTGCGCGTACATGCGGGCTTCACAGGTTTCTCCGGGGTTTGGTATATCGCTCTCAATACTGCCGGACGGCTTCGAAGATCCCTCAAGGAGACATTTTTGAGGGCGTTGTGCATACCGTATTACCGGGCCTCGACCTCCACAGTCCAAGGCTCCACTCGTGGCCCACATGGTACATGGCCCCTGCAGCGGCCCGGCGCGGACATAGCGGAACGTAATGAATCGCTCCCGTCGTGCACGTGCACGTCTTATCGCTGCCACGGTGCCACCCCGCAGTCGTGTGGCGCAGCTCAGCATCGAGGCGTCAACGCTGGCTACCTTACCTTGCGTACTTTAAGCTGGTGCCTTCGCAGCCCACTGCCACCGAGCAGTATCCCTATCGCCTGCTTGAAGTTGGAAATCTTATCGTTCCTGCACATCCCGTCGTGCTGACCTCGTGGGAGAGCAAAGGGATCGAGTGAGGCTGTCAATCAATTACGCTATCCATCATGCCGGCCGCCGTGCTCAAAGGTACAGCATCCCACTCCATACAAGAGACAGGCTCGGCAGTCGCACAAAAGCTACCAAGAGCTCGCCCAGAGCGAGGTGTATGTGTACAAGCAGCTAACAAGGTGTCACCACAGGGATCATCCTCTCCATCTCACTCATAACCGCCCTTAGCATCGCCGTCCTCGAGAACCCCCAAATCCAGGAATGGCTCGAGGAGCAGAGGCGCAAGATCGCCGAGCTGCTCCGATCCTTGGGTGAAGAGCTCGACCCCGAAAGCCGCAGAGCAGCTGAAGCTTTCGCCTACGAGGGCAAGACACCCGCCACGGATGATGGGCTCAGACGTGAGGCTTCAGGCAGCAAGGAGGCTACCGCCGTTGCCACCGGGCGCAGCTTATCAGGGAGCGGCCCATCTATAAGAAGGATACCCGTTAAGGGGCCAAACCACGCCGATGAAGCCGAAGAGAGGCGACGGAAGGGCAGAGAGTACCTGGCCAAGCGAAACCAGCTGATGCACGAGCTCCAGCAGAAGCGGAAGGCAGTTGCTATACTCGAGGGCGCTGCTACACCACCTTCGCCGACGTCATTTGATGCGCTTGTCGACAGCGAAGGCAACCTGAAGGGGCCGGCGGTGGAGGAGATGGAGGTGATGCCATCGCCGCCTGCTATCGAGCCAGTGCCCGAAAAGGTCGGGCGGGTTATGCGGGAGGTGGAGCGTCAGCTTGTGCCGCCATTTTCGGCAGGAGAGTCGAGCTTCAGTGTGGGCGGGTTTCAGCTGGGTTCGCAGCTCGCAGATCCCTTTGGCGACGAGTACGCCATGGATCGAAGCCAGACGCCGAAGCCCCCGGTGCCACCGAAGGTTGCGCTGGACCGTGAACAGCAGGTTGAACCACATGTCATGCCGGGCAGCTACTCCCCGGAGCCTATTGAGCCGCAGCATGCGCAGATGGAGGACGGTCGCGAGGAGCTGAGCTACGAGGAGCAACTCGCCATCGCACTTTCACTGTCCGAAGCTGACAGCTCCGCCAACGCAGCGACTGTCCGCCAGAGCCAGCCGGAAGATGACGCCGACCTCCGTGCCGCTATCGAGGCAAGCTTGAGAGACATGGACGGCCAGCAAGCTGCTCACGCCGTCGCCCACGCCGAGCCACTGACTCCCCAGCCCAGCATCAGCAACGTCCAGCCGCTAGTAGACTTGACCCCACCCAGCCTGACCCTCACGCCCGAACAGCAACACGGCCGGAGCAGCTGGGAAGCCCTTTACTACAGTCCTGCACCATTCTCCGCAGACCCGTTTGCTTCCGCACAGCCTCCCGCATCGGACACGACGGATGATGAGCTGTACCGCGTCACCCCGCAGCTTACACGCGCCTCCCTGGCCACTCTGGAGGCGTACCAGGTCGCCTCGACATCGAGTCCAGCCTACGACCGGGTCCGTGAAGCAGCAGAGACCGGCCTCCAGCCTCCGCAGCCTGCGATGGAAGCCAGCTTCTACTCCGCACCATCATCCATCTCACCGCCACCCAGCACGCGGACACTCGATCACGAGATGCCGCAAGAAGTCGCCGATGCACCGCCAGAGCTCGCCGCACAAGAAGGCGCTAGCACGCCAACAGCCAGCCCACACTCCTTCGGCTTCCACACCGACACCGACTCCGAGACCTTTGCCTCGATGTGCGCTGGCTCACGGGCGCAGTCGGTAGCGCGGAGTGATGTCTCTGGCGTCGAGGTTGTGGATGTGATCGATGATAGCGACGTCGACATGCTATCCGAAGAAGGCGATGGCATCGTGACGCCGGATAGCTGGACGGAAGTCGGGTCGCGCGATGGGGAGGAGAGCGAGGGTGATGCCAGTGAGCGACCGCACCAGACTCGGGCCAGCCTATAGACAGACGGACACACAGACAGCCGCCCCGGTGTTTCTTTTTTGTCTCTGTTTTTACAAGATACCTATTGCACCTTTTGGGCTCGAGTTTGCATGGATATACGTATGTAACGCATTGGATGGCGCAAATCGGTCCAGGTTTCACCTTGTCTTTGTCCGAAAGTCCGCAAGCCTTTCCGACACGGACTCGCCGTTCCATCTCTCCGCTGCCTCGTCGTCACCGTCACCTTGACGATGGCTTGTGAGCTTCGGCATGCCGACCTGCTCGATGCAGAAGCTGGCCGCTATGCTGCCTATCCTCGCCGCTTCCACCAGATCGCCGCTTGTGTGCACAAGACCAATGGCCAAGCCGCCTAGGAAGCCGTTGCCGCCTCCTGTGGGATCTACCACCCGAGCGGCATTGGTATGGTACGCGGGGAGCCAGTGTGAGAGTGAGGAAGAAGGAGAGGATGCACTCGCGTGGTTCGCGGCGATGTAACAGCCTTCTTTCCCTGCTCGCACGACTACGGCGCCTTGGCCGGAGGGCCCGATGCCGTGGGCTAGGAGTGTCTGGGCTTGCTTCTCAACTGCTGTTTTGTCGACGCCGGTACTGTGGGTAAAGGAGAAGAGGGACCCTAGCTCTTCGTGGTTGGGGCTGATGACGTCCACGTATCGTAGCGCTTGCATCGTGTTTTCGAGTTCCTCCGCCGTGCAGAGATCCGGCACAGGTTCCCAGATAACAACCGGTTTCGCCTCATCGTCTCCGAAGCTTGCGAGCCGGCGGTGCAGAATCTGTAGCACCATATCGACACACCTCATCGGACTACAGATAAGGTGGATGCTCTTCGCGCCCAGCAACTCCGGCGTCAGATCATCGGCAGTGAGCCGCTTCTTCTCGGTCAGGTACTTGAAGGCGCGGTGCTCGTTCGCGCCGTAGCCGTTCCAGCCGCGTGTTGTCGGGGCATCGCGCGGGCGGAGGAGTACGCCGGTTTCCCATGAGGCGATGACGGTACGCAGCTCGGGTGGAAAGTCGGGGCCGGCATCCACGATCCAACCTACCGATTTGGAGGTTGGTGGTGGCGAAAAGAGTCTCGCGCCGATGGCCGAGTAGGTGCCGGCGCCGCCGATGACGTCTTTCCTGGGTGTCTGGTCGGCGGCGGTTGGGGACGGGTAGATGTCGTCTGGGGTGGGTGTCAGTTGCTTGTCTTGTTGAGGTAGTACGGGCGGAGGATCAATGTAGATAGAGTAGGGTCTCCATCAGCACTAGACTGCGTTACATCGAAGACAGCGTAACCAACACTGGATCAGACGCTTTTGTGAGAGCTTTGCGCCTTACCTATGATGAACATGCCGAGCGTGACAAAGTCGACCGAGCTACTGTCATTGTTGGTTGTCATGGCTGCGGTATGCTGGTATGCCAAGGTCCGATCCGTGACTTCCCGATTCGGATCTGTATCACGGTGAGGTTTGGGGTGTTTCGGACCCCGATCCAGCCTTTCTCGAAGCTTCTGATGACAGGTCGGTCATGCAAGCCCACGCAGCGTCTCTGGTGGGTGCAGCGTCGTCCAGGAATCGGGGTTTCAGTATGGGCCCAGCCCTTGGCACGCACTTCGGTCTTCAATCGCAACCTGCAGGTGCACTCTAAGAGGTTCCCAGAGGTTGCCTCCTCCCTTAGGTCAACGCCCCTGCCGTTCTCGCCTTCTGTGGCGCTCGAGGCAGCACAGCCACATCGGCGTTAAGCGGCGCCATCGCCGAGGCGAACAGCTAGGGCTACGTCAGGGCATTTTGGTGAACAACACCTCACATGGCAGCTGCCACTTCTCGACAACATCCATACGCAGCAGTCACGTACCATCCCTACAGCAACCTAGGACTCCCCAATAGCACGCCGGCACCCGCGACCTAGCCCTCCATCCTGCCGTACCGCTCTCGTTGACCGCGAGCAAGCGGCAGCCGCAAGACAAAGAGGCACGCGCGCGCTCACTCAGCAAACCTCCGCACCTCACGCCCAAACAACGCACATCCCATTCCGCCATATAGCGCACGCCACCCGTATCTCTACCCATCATCACTCTCGACACACACACACTTTCCGCCATGGACCGCACCAACCAGCAGCAGCCACCGCGGCAGCGGGACATGGTCTACTGCCACCAATGCGAGAATGAGTGGTACCGCGACGAGCATGGGCTAACGTGCCCTGAGTGCCAGTCGGACTTCACCGAGATCATCGAAGCCGAGCATGACCCACGCGACGACCACCTGCCGGATCTCGAGCCGCCAGACCACGACCGCGGCGAGTACTACGGCACACCGGACCCGGATGAGGGAGACATCGACGGCCTTCGCTGGCAGCAGACAGGGCCCGGGCAGGTGCGCGGCACGTTCAACAGGACGTACCAGTTCGGAGGCGGGCAGGGCGATCAGCAGCAGGGTCAGCAGGGTCAGCAGGGTGGAGGACTGGGCGGGATTTTCGGCGGCATGTTGGGCTCGCTGGTGCAAGGTGCAATGAACAACGTGGCTCAGCGACAGCAGCAGCCTGGCCAGGCGCAGCCCGGGCAGGAGCAGAGACCGCAGTCACCGGAGGGCGGCCCAGGCGGTCGCGCAGCCTCGGCGCCAGATACTGCGAGAGCAGGCACCACTGTGCGGCACTACCATGGCCCGCTCGGCCACATGACCATCGCCACCTCGTCAAACGTGGGCGGCAACCTTCACCCTCGCGACGCTAACGCCCCTCAGCCCTTTCAGGTACAGCCGAACTACATCGACCAGATCATGCAGCAGATGGTCATGAACATCGGTCCAGGCGGCCCACATGGTATGGGTGGCGGTCAAGGAGGCTTGGTGTTCGCTGACGGTGGCATGGGCGGCGGTCAAAATCCTTTCGCCGCTGGCCCCTTCGGCAACGTATTTTCGATGCTCAACGGCATGACGGGCATGGGCGGCGATGCCGTCTTCTCCCAAGAAGAGATGGACCGCGTGATCACACGCATGATGGAGGAGAACCAGACCGGCCACGCGCCTGGCCCAGCATCCGAGGCCGCCATCAGAGCCCTGCCCACGCGGCCGATCGAGGCGAAGGATCTCGCCGACAACGGGAAGGCCGAGTGCACCATCTGCATGGACGAAGTCCTGATCGGCAATTCCGTCACGGTCCTGCCTTGCTCGCACTGGTTCCACGACGACTGTATTACGGCATGGCTTTCCGAGCACGACACCTGCCCGCACTGCCGGCAGGGTATCATGCCGAAAGACGAAACGAGCAGCAATAGCGCTCGGCAACCGTCACAAGCTCCGCTGAATGACATGAGCAACCCGGCGCAGGTGCCTGGCAGCTTCCCAGGTGCTGCGCCCGACAGGCAAGAAACCTCGGGCTCGCGCCAGCAGCCGGAGAGTCCATCCTTGCACCGTCGTGCTAGCAGCACGTCGAGCGCTGGCAGGCAGGCTAGTAGCGGTGGCAGGCAAGGCAGCAGCCGAGGCGGTATGTTCAAGGGGATGCGCGACGCTTTCGGTGGAAGCCGAAACAACAACAACAATGGCGAAGGCGGTTCGGGTGGTGGGCCGGGAGCTGCGGGCTCTTGAAAGAAGCGGTACCTGTTACTGCTTTGCACACCACACTTTGCTTACATGGAAATCTGTATGAGTAGATACCCCGGACCAGCACCAGCATCAGTCCCACCATCAGCGTCAGCATCAGCATCAGTATCAGTCCCAACATCAGCATCAACATCAGCACGAATCTCTACCCGGACGACGGCGAGTCGACCACACAGTTTTCACCAACCTAATCCACCGCACCGTCGCGCGTCAGACAGGGGGCTAGGTGCCCGCATCCGCCACGCAACCCACGACACCACACGACAACCCGCAGCAACCCCATCGTCCCAACGCCCAACTCCTCCTCGCCAACTTTGGCACCCGCCTCGCAGTCCACCACCTCGACGACACACTCTGGCCACCACCCCGCCACCGCTTGCCCGACTCAAAAACAGAACGACGGAGAGGCTTCCGCGGTCGCCTCTGCGCCCGGTACTACGCCTGGGTCGAGCGCTCCTCAGCGCGCGCAGAGCGCGACGGCGTATCTTACCTCAATCACCCGGACCAGCGCCGGCCGGTGCGCGCGCTGCTGGCACTGTACACGTCGGATCAGGAGTGGGAGGCGCTGGGCGCTTGCACCGGGTTTTCGGCGCGGGACTGGGCGCGGGCTGATGATGTTGCCGTGCACCATCTGCGGGTGACGACGCACGAGGCGCTGAGGCAGTTGAGGTGGCTTGTGGAGTGCTTGCCGTGCGGGCTGGGCGCGGGTGTGTTGCGGAGGTGGTTGAGGGCGAAGGCGCAGGCGATTCTGCGTGCTGCTGGGTCCGTTGGGTCCGCTGCGTCCGCTGGGTCTTAGGGGTGGTTGGTGGGGTTCGTGCGTGCGTACTTATATCCTGCTGTGGAAGGAGGAGGTGGAAGCGGGCACGGCATGGCGTGGCAAATGACTAAAGGGTCTACCGTCAATTGCTACGTGTTATGCTTGGCGTTGCTAGTCTGCATACCTGAGGGTACGAGCGTGGGCTACACGACCGTCGTCAGGGAACCTGCGCAGGCTCTTGCATCTCATCTATCCTAGGCTAGAGCACAACAACATGGAAGAAGAAGCACACACTCCGTCTAATGCAAATGCTACTCGTACACCCTCCCACAACCCACAACCCACGTGACACCTCCCACCACCACCACCCTCCTCACATTCACCCCGCATGCTCAACAATCTCACTCACAAGCTTGCCACCCCTCACAAACGTCCGGATCTGCTCGGGCAACGGACACTCCACACTATCCTCCTCTTCCTCCTCAGGCGGCAGCACAATATTAACCCCCGAACACTTACTCGTAAACACCTCCGTCGCCAAACTGGCCTGCCCCAAATAGATGCTCGCCCCATCCACCTGATCTAGCAGGATCGTCGGCAGCGCGCCCGTGACTTGGATGGCGAAGTTGGCACTCTTGATCACATCGACCGAAGATATGAGCGTGTCGACCAGGATCTGCAGGCGCGGCGAGTTGTCGATGGAGATGGCGTTGGCCTTGCCCTTGAGGATGATGGTCGTGTTCTTGCAGGCGGTGATGAGGAGGGATTGCGTTTGGGTGACCTCGACCGTGAGGGGTTGGCTGGGGCTGTCCCAGTTCTCGATCAGCCATTTGTTGCCGTCCAGCTCTTTCTTGCCCTCGGCTTTGCCGTTCTTCGCCGTTTGTTGCGAGGAGGCTGTGGACGGGGTGGTGCTGTTCTGCCGCATACTCTGCGGCTTGGGCTTGACGCCCGGCCCGGGGCTCTTGGACCGCTGGGTCTCGTCGGACACGCTGCTGCCGGCGCGGAGGGCGGGGTTCTTGTGTGTCATTTGGCTCTTGTCGACCTTTTTGAGGCCCGAGGTGACGGATTCGCCGCGGTTGAGCTGCTCGAAGACGGAGCTTATGTCGCCGCCGGGTGGTGTTGCTCCTGACTTGGTTGCACCGCCTGTTGGTGGTGGAGGTGGTGGTGCTGGGAGGTTGTCGAAGTTGGGTAGTGGTGGTGGTGGAGGGGGTGGTGCGCCGCCGGACGGTGGAGGAGGTGCAGCAGGTGCGCCGTTGGTTGGTGGTGCGGAGGGTGAGGAGGCGGCTTCGCGGTAGGCTTGCGCCGCGTCGATGCCGTTGTTGTTCCAAGTCACGCCGGAGGGGTAGTGCTTCTTGATGTAGGCCTGCAAGGCTTTGAGGAGGGCGTAGTAGGCCTGGACGTACTTGACGTGCGCCGGGTCGCTGCACGATATCATGTCAGCCTCCTGCCATCCATCTCGCTGCTGTGCTGGGGTGTGGTGTGTGTTACGGGTATACTCACGTCTCTTTGTACGCCTTCAGCACCCGATTCCCATACATCTGCGCGCCCCCAATGACCTCGCCCACGAAATCCGCCGGCTTGCCATCCATCAACAGCCATTGCAGCGCCCCAATACCTTCTCCCACCATGGCCAGATGCTCCTTCAGCGGGCTTGACCGGTGACTATCCCTAATGTCGCCCACCGACCCCATATCCTGCTGCAGGTCCTTGAGCAAGTCATTGAACGTCTGCGGGCTCTGCATATCCGGCTTCTTGGCTTTGGTGGTGACGAGCAGGAAGCGGCGTTGGTCGGCAAAGGCCTTGGCGACGGAGGAGGCCTGCTCTTCCACCAGCGCGTCGATGCCTTTGCTGGCGGTGACGAAGGCGGCGACATCGGTATCTATGAGCTCGTCCATGGCGGCGACGGTTGGTGGGAGTGATGGGGGTGCGGCGGCGGCGGGGGTGGAGGAGACGGTCTGCGGCGCATCTTTGGCGGCGGTGGTGGCATTGGCTGCGCTGCCGAACTGCTGGATGCCGGCGGTGGAGGGGGCGTCGCGTGCGCCATTGGATTGCTGGGGCTGGCCTTCGGGGCTGCCAGAGGAGGCGGCGATGTCTTCTAGGCGCGAGGTGGCGGCTTCAAGTCTGCGGATGAGGGTGGTAAGCGGGTTGTCGGCTGTGTTGACGGTGGTGATGGCGCTGGAGACGGTGCTGTAGCGCTTGGGGTTGCTCATGCTGGGCGGTGGACTGGTTGGATAAGTACCTCTTGATCAGGGTGGTCAGGTTGTGCATGCCCTGCCCTCCTCCCTGCGCTGCCATCGTGACCAGCGGCCTGCTGTCCCCACACTTCTGCGCTGCAAGGGCTCACACGAGCCAAGCGTCGTGCCGATCGGGCTAAATACGGGTGCTTGCAGGCGTTCGAGCAAACAGATGGCGCGGCAATGCGGCTTGGGAGAGAGATGATAAAGTACCTTACCTTAAGGTATGGATGCAGGTACTGGGACGATGTCTTGAGCTCTGGAGTCTGATCGACCCTCACTCAACTCCACCACCTTCCGCCTCGGCGCGCTAGGGAGCTGGACGCCGCCCTGGCTCGCGCCACAGCCGTCCCGCGCGTTCCTTCCATTCATCTCGCAGATCTGATTGTTGGGTACCACGTCCCGTGACCATGTCTCTTCAGCTTCACCCTCTGAAAGCGTGCGGTGGGCAGCAAAGCGGAAAACCACAAGGCCAAAAAACACAGCGGCACGCTTCCTCGCATAACAGGACCTCAACAGGCACTCGGACGACGCTTCCATGGTGATTGGAGACCGTTGTTCTTCTAACCCTCTGCATCCCGTCGTCATTCATTGCACAGACAATCCGGCTGCATACAATGCTCCTAACCGTGTCTATACCATGTCGCGCTTTGTCATCGAAGCCTAGGTAGTAGGTAGGAGGTAGGAGGTAGCAGCTGCAGGGTCTAAGCCACCGCGGCTCGCACGAGGCTGCCTTCAGCCTCGTCCTCGATAGCCTCTCCCATCTCTTCCTTCTCTGCTTTCTTACCTCTGAGCTCACTCACCAAAAGCCAAAGACTACGTATCGAGCGTCCTCGCAGCGAACATCAACATCAAGACAGCATCTTGAGCAGTGCGAGAAGCTGGAACGGCGGCACGGGTCATCATTGTTGCCCCCACACTGTACTTACCTTGGGGCGACCTCGTCGAGCTTCCGATTGCCCACTTTTCTGAGTCTTTGACGAGGAGGAGCATCAGTTGTGCTATTGGCGTCACATCAGCCAGCCTCCCACACTCTGCGACCACCGTCGTGCTCCTGATTGCCCGACTCTTCCGCGAAGAGGAGCATCACTTGTGTTATCGGCATCACATCAATAGCCTCTCACACTCTGCGAGCACCGACGACATGCGCTTAATCAACACTCGTACCCGGCAGTTCAAGGATTTCTTCAAGCCACCCAAGTACGCCATACTATCTCACCGCTGGGGGGAGGATGAAGTGTCATACGAGGAATACTGTCTCACCGTCGAACCTGCCGACCACCTACTGGAGCGAGAAACCATCCGCGTGAAAGAGATCACTAGCGGGTCAGGACACGCCAAAATCCGCAGATGCTGCCGCCTGGCGCGGGCCCATGGCCACGAGTGGGTCTGGATTGACGCAAGTCGTACTTATGGGTAGACCGCTTTGGTGAGACACTTGCTGACACTAGCATCCATCCATTCAGACTTGCTGTATCGACAAGCGTAGCAGTGCTGAGCTGTCCGAGGCTATCAATTCCATGTGGAAGTGGTACACGAACTCCCGAATGTGTTATGTCTACTTGGCAGACGTACCGTCTCCCAAGCACCGGGCGCTTGATGCAGCCTTATCGGATCTCGCCCAGAGCGTATGGTTCACCAGATGTTGGACGTAAGTTTTTAGGGAGAACTCGTCCTCCCCGATAGCAGCTACGGGCCAAGTCAAGCTCGCGAACTTGCCTACAAGGCAAATTCGTAGACAGGAGTACGGTCTTAGACTACGTGAGATAGGCCTGATCGATCCATAGCGTCTGCGACATACTTATTAAGAACGATATGCTAACCCTAATCTTTGGACAGATTGCAGGAACTGCTGGCCCCACGCCATCTCACATTCTGCACGGTGGACTGGAAGCCCTGGTTCACTCTGGAGAAGGCCGAGCCTGAGCCCAACACATCTCAACAATGGGCGAGAAGAATTGAGACCATCACCGCAATACCGCTCATTGCGCTACGAGACAGGTCTTCGTATGACATGTCGAGTTTCTGTGTGGCGCAGAAGATGGGTTGGGCGGCTCGACGGGTAGCGACCCGTGGCGAAGACAACGCTTATTCTTTGCTTGGGCTGTTTAATGTCAACATGCCACTGTTGTACGGGGAGGGTCATCGAGCCTTCCAAAGACTGCAGCAAGCGATCATCAACGAATCAGATGATGAGTCTGTCTTTGCGTGGAAGAGGGATGACCCGGGCACAAGGCTGGCGACTTTACTGGCGCCCGATCCCACGTACTTTACGGGATGCGGTCGCATAAACCTCTGGGGCACTGACGACTGGCTGACAGATCCCACTAACCTTCGCAAGCCGAGGCAGCCGTATGCTATCACCGACAAAGGCCTCTCCATAAGAGGTCGCTGTTTCACCTTCGCGCCTCACCACTCCAAGGTCGGACTCCGCATCGATCCCCCGAGAAACCAGCTGAGATATTTGATTCTGAACTGCTTCGAAAGCGACCCTGGTGACTGGTCGAAACCCACCAAGACGAATGATCAAACCAACGCACTGCGTCAATGCGTACTCAGGCTCTGCCCAAAACCCGACGTCGACGACACATTTGATGTTGTCGATGCGCTCACTTACACAGCCAAGGGTGTCAGATCATTGTCAGGCGAGGACTGGGACGGAGTGGAACGGCAGCTATACGTGCGCATGGTGAGCGACCACTTTGCGTGTGAGACAGTTTGTCGCCACAGATTTCCCGAAGCTGGCGAGATAGGCTCTTGGTGCGGTGAAGGTGCCTCCGCTTCGTTGTGTTCATGTGGGAAATGGATCAAGGAGACATACAAGAAGCGCCGATGAGAGTTGTCTGCCCCTTGTACCCTTTCAAGCTAATGTACCCAGCCGCAGCGCCTGACCACCCTTTCATTCCGCCCAACCCGCAACGCCCCTAGTTTAGTACACAGGGCCGAAAACCCTCGCGAAGATTTCATTCATCATTACACCCACATGTCCGACGTGGAAACAGAACCGCAAATGCTTAGGCATCACAGGTCCTGCGTATCCTTGCTCTGCCGCGTCCTCAGCGTCTCCTCGCTGGCCCTCGGCGAGTCGTCCAGGATACTGCTCGTAGGCGTGTACCGTGTGCGCCCGCCGCTCGAAATGGAGGTTGGCGTATTCCGTCCTTCTCCGTCAGATGTGGACGGCGTGTAGTCGGTGAAGCCATCTACGAGACTACCGCCAAGGCTGCTCCCGACAAGCGTTTCCGGCCGTGAAGAGTAGTCCGGTAAGCTCTCTGACGTGTATGACGGCAGGGTGCCAGTGCTTGCCCGACTTCGGGTCTCAGGGGTGTATGGTAATGGTACCAGTGGCGGTGGCGGGTCGTTCACTGGAGTGATGAGATCGTACCGATTGTGGTCCACCCTCACCAGGCTGGCAACGATTTCATGAGCATGTCTCAGCTCACGGATCTCCGCTTCCATGATCTGGCCCTTCTCTGCTTGGTCCAAATCGTCCAGCTGTTCAAGGAAAGCGTCTTGCAGGATCAGTGCCCGCTTCTCCTCGTAATCGAATCTCGGCTCGGGTGCCGACCGAAAGCAGCTGACAGCATTGACGAGATTATCCCACTGCCTTCGGATCTCTGCACGTCGTGCGGCCTTGCGGTACGCTCGGCGATTGCGCCGCTCCTCTTTGTCGGCGGCGCGCTCTACGCGCTTGCGCATGGACATGCACTTGCGGTGGATAAACTTGTACAGTGCGCCTATGCCAATGATGGAGGCAACGATCTCCAGAGCGCGAACCAATGGGTTGGGTGGGTTGACCAGATCTCGGAACTGGTACTCGGCGGCGGATGCATTCTTCGTCAGTATCAGTGGCACGCTAAGCTCGTGCGCGGTGCCGTTGGCATGCTTGGAAGGCATTGTACGGCCCGGTACGATATTATTGCCTTTCGTACAGTTCCGCGAGGTCTGTGGTGGCTTCTCAGATCCCTGGTGGAAAGCAATGATCGGCTGGGCGTTTGAATTCTGCACCCTCGCATACCCGAGGGCAGGCTCGGTCAGTACGCCGACCTTGTCGCAGATACGCTGTGCAAGGACACGAGCAGCGCAGACAAGGCCATCGCACTCCTTGAGGAGATGGCGCAGGGAGACGTGATCGCGACTCTCTCGCAGATGTGTCGAGATGGCGTGCTTCTTCGCCACAATTTGCGTTTGAAGCTCCTCTGCCTCTGATTCGAGCAAGAGGAGTGACTCAAGCTCACCCGTAAGATCAAAGCTGGGAGCATCCGGCGGGGACATCCTGTCGTCGTCTTGATAACTAGAGACCGACTCCGGTGATGTGAAGGACTGTGTAAAATCTTCAAAGTCAACGTCAACAGCGTCGACACCGGGAGCCCCGTCGAAGCTCAATCTCCGCAGAGTTGGAAGTGAAGTTGGCTGTAAATGAACCTGGTAGCCCATAACGTCGACTGTTACCGAGTCGATCGACTGGATTCGGAAAAGAAAGTGCTCCGTCGCATTCTCGTAGTCCGGTGGCTGAGAGGGATCAGACAGCCAATTGGAAACAACGTAGCTTAGAACGTGCTCCACACCGGAGGAGCTGTTGGCGACGAGTGAGCCAGAGGTATAGGAAGTATACTCGCTCCACGCCAGTCCAAGCACGTGGGCGTTGACCACAACGTCGGAGTGTTGAAGATCAGTGGTAGGATTGGCCTGAAGCTCGAATACCTGAGGCAAGCATGAGACATTAGTACAACATCAAGCTTGTAGTACGCAGTAGCCTAAGATGCTGTATGACGGTAGACAGTCTGGCGGATTGGCTTGGCGTATACGTGGACACTTACCAGAGACTCGTCAGCTCCGTTGCAGCTTGTGGCCAGGCACGGGATAGTGAACTTGGTATAGGCAGACTCGATGTCTAGACCGGGTTTCAGCAAAGCGCATGAGTGGATCGCCACACCTTATTCAGACGTACTGTATTCGATGACCTGGAGTGCTTTCAGGCGGTCCTCGTGGGCGGAAGCGAGCGGGAGTGCGAGGGCGGATGCAAGGCTGAACACGAAGCCGGAGAACGAGCGCATCGTGGCACTCGTGAAACCGCTTCACATCTCTCAAGCCGTCGCTAGGCTTCAAGAACAGCAACGAATGTTCTGCTGCACCGACTCCGTTTCCAAAACTCCAGCAAATGCGGAGGAAAGAAGGTGTCAGACAATCAGATTAGCTGGGCGCAGGCGGCAACATAAAGAGAGTCGTTTGACCGGGTCGGTGGCTTAGACTTCCGATCCTTCGACGGGCTGTCCCGAGTGCCGAACGCCGTCAAGTCCCAGACATCGCGGAATGCGACAGCACATGCCGCTTAGTCGGACTTCACCCTTGCGCATACCATTGGCAGTGATATGCAACGATAGCAGTACCATCTGAGCATCACATCACACACATTGGGCAGTCACATCAACCGCGAACATGGTAAGCTTTGTCTGGCACACATGCGACAGCATTCGCTCACAAAGCAGCCACTGATGGCCTGCACCAGCTCCCACTCGGCCTACTCACGGCGGCGCAAGGCCATCCTATGCTCGTCGAGCTCAAGAATGGCGAGACGCTGAACGGACACCTGGTCAACTGCGACACGTACATGAACTTGACGCTGAAAGAGGTCGTGCAAACAAGCCCAGAGGGAGACAAGTTCTTCAGGTTGCCGGAGTGCTATGTCAGAGGGAACAATGTGCGTCATGAAACTGGCGTCTGTACACTCGGGAGGCTGCTGACAGTGCTGCAGATCAAATACCTACGGGTACCAGATGAGATCGTGGATATCGTCAAGGAACAGCAGCAGACACAGCAAGCGCAGCGCGGCGGCAGAGGCGGCATGCAACAGAGAGGCGATCACGGTGGCAGAGGAGACAGAGGTCGCGGAATGGGCAGAGGAGGTCGTGGGAGAGGCAGAGGGCGGGGTGGTTGAGCGGAGGAGGAAAGCTGGAAAGCGAGCATTGGCCAATCCGTGATGGATCACCGTGCAGATGATGTATCTGGAAAAGACGGGAAGCAGTGCCCAGGAAGGTGAGACACGAGACGCCTCCATGCCTGTTTGGTGATTCGAGAAAGCGCTTGCGCTGGACTGCAACCTCAGGCCCTTGACACTGGTCTCCGGTTGCCGAACTCTGAGCCGTGAGGTGGACCTCATCCTGCTCGTGCCGGACGAAGAGCGATGCGATCGAAGAGAACACAAGCCTCGTGAAAGAAACTCGTTCCCACCGGCAAAGATGCCACTTCCAGCGTCCCGTGTTCCCCAAGTGGCAAGCCCGACGTCACTGCTCCTTCCTCCGGCGGATTCTCGGCTTCAGAATCTTCGGTACATATACTGAGCAAACATTACAGCCTCTCATAGCAAAGATCGAGCGGACAAAAGTGGTTGGCCTAGCGCCCTTAATTCCACAGATTACTCGGTCAATGCTAGTAGCGGTTCGAGCGCTCTCCTCCGTGGTTCAAACAGTGAGAGTTCCAAAGACCAACCAACCCAGATCTTTGCAAGAGGATTTGTGGCAGAGTACAGTCTTTCCTGAATGAGGTCACCGGATCTCTAGTAAGGTTTCTTTTTGCTGGACTCGGAGGCTTTGAGCGTTTGAGTCGTTGCCACACCTTTTGCTACCCAATTTGGACTGCACACGCAAGATCAATGAATGGAGCAAGCGCACGTGTTACATTGGAAAACCTGCGCTTCACTGTCAAGTTGCTGCACAGTCTGAGTCCCTATCTCCAGCAACATCCTTCTGATCTACCGAACGACACGAACAATCTTCGCAACCAGCTCCACAGACCTCCAGCATCCACAGTTGCAGTATGGATGGGACCGATGGGTTGACAGAGTAAGTCAGTTGACCTCATTAACCGCAACATGCTAAGAGACTCGACAGTCTGTTCGATGACCCAACGTACTCCGACGTCACGATCAAATACGGCGGTCACGAGGTCAGGGCGCACAAAGCGATCGTGTGTACGCGCCTCGAGTACTTCGAGAAGCTCTGTGGTCGAAGTTCAAAGTTTAAGGTGGGCTCACCGTGGTATTCACCAAATTTATCGTCAATAAGGCTAAACCAGTTTCCCTGTCACAGGAGGCGAATGAGAGCACGATCGAGCTCTTCGATGACGATCCGGAAGCCGTACGCGCTTTACTCCTGTGCCTTTACGATAGACGGTATGACGAAGGTCGACATGTGAACAGACAGCATCACGACATAGACTTTAACGCGAGAGTCTACCTGTTGGCGTCCAAATACGGCTGCCAACGCCTGCAGGATCGGATAGAACAATGCCTCTCTTGGACAGAAGAGTTCGATCACTCTACCGCGACCGCACTTGCTGAAATTCTGACTGCGATGGCCCGTGTCTTCGATTCGGGCCTGGACAATCACAACGGACTCGGTGAGACTCTACTCAGAAGATGCAACAACATATGCTACCAAGCCGATGGGCGCGACAGCATCCAGATGGATTCGGCGACGCGGAAGCCGCTATTGGACTTCCTGTCGGTGCGCCCGGAGCTTACAACGCACTTCCTACCAGGCCTCGCGAAAGCGAAGGAGCTGGAGGATGTGAAGCTATTCCAGTGTCCAGGCTGCGCCAAGGTCTCGTCCGACAAAGAAGTTGCGTGTGACGGCGAGACACTAGAGTGCAAGCAACCTCCGACGACGGTGACGTACTTTCGCGTCAACAACACACACGTCGCAGATCAGTAACTTTGCAGGTGAGCGTGAAGGGGAGTGAGAAGGATGGGGAGCTGGCGCGAGGGTTACGCTGCATCGCCGACCCCAACGGTGCGTGCGGCGAGACGTGACGCTCACTGGAGTTCCGATGGAAGTTCCGAGGTAGTTATTGCTGTGCCAACAGCTCGAAGGTGGAGAACGGGGTGTGCATTTGGAAGGCCGTCTCCGATGTATTAGCATTGGGGACTGTGGCTCGAATGAGCACAAGCCCCGGAGAGGCGGAGCAAAGGGACACTGCTTTATCTGGCGATGTACCATAGACGAGAGACAAGCGAGTGGGCATATCTCACTGCGCGAGCTCCAGGATCGTGACATGTATTGCGTACAGGTTGAGCTCACAGAGCCTCTAGATGCGCTGTAGCCTGTTTGTTCGAGGCTCAGTAAGGATCGCTGCGTGAAACATGGCACGAATGAGACACTATGGAGTCGACGTGTGCGTGTGATGCTTGCTCAACCGATATGTACCTTAGGTAATAGATTATTGTTAAGCATGCAACGGAAGGTATGCCGATGCTCGGACCCGAGAAAGTGTCAAGCTTCAAACTGCAGCTCGCTCGAGATGAACTGGAGATGCCAATGCCACCCACGAAACTGGCCATTGACCCGCTCTGGCAGTGTCTCTGCCCATCATGGACTCAAGCAGCCATCCCCCGAGCTCGACGTGTCGCAGCGCAAAGCACACGGCCAATTCCGAGATGCGTGAAGCGACCTCCTCCACCTCACGCGCAACAGCGACACCTTTCCACCCAAATCCACAGCCATAGCCACGCATACGCAGCGCCTACAACGGAAAGCACTGCTGGGCCTAAGTTCACCTACGTCAAGCATGCCGTGTCTCAGCGAGGCGAAGCAGTGCATCGACGCGAACACGCATTGGGCCTGCACAGGAATGCCAAAGGGGACAATGGACAGGATCTGAGAAAAGAGCCCACGCCCTACCTCTACTCCCGCTTGCGGGCTCTGGCAATCGGCGGCAAAGTGCGGGAATGTAGAGTAATCGCGGAGCTGTTGATCAAAGAGCGGAAAGAGAAGCCCAACGTGCAGCTCTACAACGCACTGATACACAGCAACGTCAGCCACGACGAAGGCGCAGCATGGCGCGTGAGCGAGTACTTGGAGGAGATGCGGGAGGCTGGTCTGCAGCCCGATACTGGCACATGCCACGTGGTGCTCAAGGTACTGAGCGTGCATCCTGATCACTTAC
Source organism: Oleoguttula mirabilis (assembly GCA_035135055.1). NCBI lineage: Eukaryota > Fungi > Ascomycota > Dothideomycetes > Mycosphaerellales > Teratosphaeriaceae > Oleoguttula > Oleoguttula mirabilis. The sequence goes on along the minus strand of JAVFHQ010000024.1, from coordinate 127,311 downwards.
TGAGGACGGATACACTGGAGTACATGAAGGCACGATGGTTTCAGCTCAACGAGGATGGAGCTCATGAGGTGGCTGCTGGCTTGTTGCGGGAAGGCTTGTTCGAGCAGGGTCTGGAGAAGCTAGACGCGATGAGAAGGGAGGGTGTGCGGCTGCACGGGTGGTTGCAGGATATGGCTGTGTACATGCTCTCCGCGGCTGGCGAGGTTGAAGAAGCGTATCGCATCATGCGACTACGCTACGACGGTGGCGAGATAGGCCTGAGCAGGACGGTCTGGTACACATTGTTGGACGCCGGGAGCTCGTACCGACACCATCCCAGCACTTCCCTCATCTGGAACAGCCAAGTCAACGCCGGCTACCTCAATCCTTCCACAGGCATCTGTCTCAATGTGTTGACCACCGCAGCGCAAGCCGGCGATGCCGTCTTGGCAACGGACGTCTTCAGCCACCTCTCTAAGCGCGGCACCGCTTTCCAACCCATCCACTACCAGCTCCTCCTTGAGTGCTACCTCTCCACCACCCCGCCAGACCTGAAACGCGCCCTCAGCATCCTGACCATCATGACTCTCGAGAAGCTGGACATCTCTCTCGCGGAGACGCGAGCACTCTACCTCCACCTCCGCTCCCAGCCCGCTCTGGTTGCCGAAGCCTTCGCCACACTCCGCGAGCTTCACGAGCAAGGCCGCAAGATCCCGATCGCAGCCCTCAACCTTATCATCGAGTGTTACGTCCAGCAACGCAATCTCGCGGAAGCGATGAAAGTCTACAAGCTCATCCACACCTTCGTGCCGATGGCCGAGGGAGCAAAGAAGACGTTCGCCAACATCGAGACGTTCAACCTCCTGCTTCGCGGCTGCAGGTTGGCCTCACCGCCTGATGAGGGCCTAGCGAGCTTCCTCGTCAGCGAGCTGTTAGCTCTGAGAATCAAGCCTACAGTACTAACATACGACCGCCTCATCCTTGTCTTCGTGGAAGCAGCATCACATGCCCTCAAAGCCGCATCCACCACTACGGAACCCACTCAGGCTCAAGCACAGCGCGCCAAAAGTCTGCAACTCTCGGACTGGGCTTTCCGGCACTTCATCGATATGCAAGCCGTGTCAGCCTCCGCCCGAGACCATTCTCATGACCATCCGTCCAACGATGTGTTGGGCCTCCAACAGAAGGCCACGCTTGGCTGGATGCCGCGCTTCGGCACTGTCGAGCGACTGGCCACGCAGCTCGCGAAGGTTGGCGATAGGCGGTGCTGGGATGTCCTGCAAGCGGGGGAAGACCAAGGTGGAGGTGTGGACGGGTGGGAGGCGAAGGGGAAGTGGGTTAGGCGGAATGTTGAGGAGGCTTGGGAGAGGGCTGCAAAGGCGGACCATGCGCGTGGTGGTGAGGCCTTCGGTGGTAGGCTTATGGGACAGGAAGCAGAGGCCGCAGGAGTCTCCACGTAGAACCGCGCGAAACAAGGTTGCGTGTACTTTGTCGCTTGTAACTCAATGTACGCTCGCCTCTGTGTTTAACTAGGAACCCGGACTTGGTAAGCTTTCATGAGAGACAAACAATCTGATAGCATGTAGAAGGCGACTACAATACTGCGCAGCCTGCGACTCACGTTGTCACGTGGTTTTCTTCTTCACCATTAGTGCTCGAAGCGAAGATGCCTGCGGCGAGGCGGACATGCGCCCCAGTCACTGTTGCATTTATTGACGCTTGAGCTCCAGGGTGTGTACAAACAAGGCTTCAGGTGTGCAGTTGTGTCTCCGTGCTCCCAACACTGTGAGCGCGTGCGTTGGGCCGACGATGGCGACAAGGTTGTCGCAGGAGCGCCAGCGAAGAATTCGCGCCTGTCACATTCCAGAGAGCTGACGAGGAAACCTCGAACGACTCCGCGGAAGACAAACCCTTCGGTGTACTGGATTCTGAATTATGGTACAAGCACTCTGTCATTATGTACGAGCATGGTGTCGACCTCTAGATCGCCGACATGGACCCAAGCGTAGACGCCGAAACTGCAACATCGAGTTTGCGGAACTCCTGCATCAATGCTCTGTGTGTCCATCGAACATTCGAATTTTGCTGTTGTGCTGTTAAGTCGTAGAGGACCTTATCAGCGCATTCGAAACAATGCCAGGACGGGAGCATCTTGCGGACCCAAGACTCCGTAACGGCTAAGGCCTGGTGCTTTCTCGATATTCGAAATATTAGCCAAGAAGCCTTAAGGCTTACGGACCGGCAACTATGGAATACATTGCCTGATTTGATGAAGGTTAGATATCCACTGTTCACCACCATCGAGGCTGTTGACAGTTGTACAGATGTCGTGGTGCGAACGTGGATAGCGATTGTTGGAAAGGCCAGTCTGCAATACCTATGATCATCATGAGTTTAGCGACTTCCCTTGCGGCACATTTGGCGTTGGTCAGTGTTGTCGTGCTGGTGTTCGCCGTGGCATGACAACGTCTCGGGCTACTATCTTAGGCGTAACCGCGACTTATGCGGCAGTGATGGTACTGTACGTTGACAGTACTCTCACCGGTGCAAGCTAAAAGGTGCGGAGAGCGTGTTTCGGGGAGTTGTGTTGCTGCTGGATCGCTCGAGATAGGACTGGTCTTGCTGAAGATGTCCCCCTCGTACAATATGGCATCTGGAAGGAGCCCGGGAGTCGGTGAGACACACTTGTCTACGACCACTCACGGAGCGAAATATCCTGCGTCCTATCAACATGATGTCTCTGCACTAAAGTGCATTTGTGCCGGCTTTTTGCTTCCATTGCCGCATCATTACCTTGTACGTTTCGCGTCTGAGTTCGACCGCCATTGGATGTACAGGAAGCCCTGCTCATCTTGACTACACAGCAGCATTGCTGGCATGGGATTGAACTCGTCTGTGATAGATGAGCGACAACAGATAGAAAGCAGTGTTCTCCTCCTTGGGTCTCGACAGGGCTAGCAACAACAATGCCCACGTCAGCAGTTCGTGCCTGCAACCCGCCCGCCTCGCTGACGTTGCTACGGTCAACCCAGCTCCCAAATTTCTGAGACTGTTCCTGCATTAGTCTTCCGGACTGCAGTAGTTTCCCAACTTGCGCAATACAAGACGCAGAATTGTGGGGGCATTCCCCTGAGCCGCAAATCCGTGGCTTCCTTGTGCGATGATCTACGACCGAGTCTCGGTCCAGCTCCGAGGGTAGCTGTGCATCGTTACACCCGCCGTACTATGTGGACATTATGCACGACCGGACCACACCCCGCGGTACGACGAGAGCAGATGCGTAGAGTGTGGTGAAAATTCCATTTTCAGCCGGCGCATGACCGAAAGGCCTTCCATCCGTAGAAGGATGAACGAGCCGGAGCCACCGTGTGTTCTGGCAGACATGCTGCTGACTCATCGGGTGACTGATTCAACGAGTCGGAGGAAGCCAGGCGTACTGGGCCTGACGAAGACATGATGATCCCGGTCCGGCTCACACTGCCGAGGAGATCCAATGCATCTCAAGCTGGCGCTTGGAAAGAACCTACTCCCACACACCCTGCATTCTTCGCAGAGTCCAACTGACGGCAGTAGCCGTGGCAAGCGTTTGAACTTTGAACAGACTAAGGAGGGGGGCCACTAGAGTTGTGAGGCGTGACCAGCGTGCCAACGCAACGAAAGCCGAGCTTCTCCACGTTGGACTGCGTTGCGTGACGCAGGATAACCGTTTGGGCAACCCTGCTCTAAAACGCCATATCCGAACCCTCGAGTGTGCGCAGAATAGTCCAGATCAGCAGAATGTGATGAAGATGACAGACTTCACGCCTGCCGCCATTGGCGCCAATGTCCAGAACATCGTCCGCGTAATTATCAGGGCCACTTCGAGCGCCTAACGTGAGTGTGCGCGTAGGTCTGCGAACGCCAGGAAGGTGCGGCGGCTGCTCGCATGACGTCTAGGATATTGCGCAAGCTTCTAGGTGTGGCTGCATGAACGTGCCGCATTAGTATCCAGGTACTGGGAGCATGACCCGCACACGGGTAGCGACCTGTCAGTAAGCGTGCGCTGTTGTATCGAGTACCTCTTGACAGTTTCCGGCAGTCTGATCCAGCCTCGAGGAATTTGCGACACCCGGCCAAAGCGAGTAGTGAGGTTACACTCTCGAGTGGGTGGTGTAAGCCGAGGAGATCTGAAGGTCTCTCGCGATACCCAGTGTGTCTGCCATCCGACTGAGAGAGGTATAGTGAACTTTGTGATATATCGAATTTCGTAACTGCCGCCACTGGAATGCGAGCGAGTGGAGGTGGAGGTGGAGGTGGATGTACATCGTTAGCGGAGTGGTAGTCGACGACAGAAGTCGTGGTGGTGTCTTCCTCCGACTCCGACTTCAACGACGTGCTTCGGTCCATAGGGCAGGCAGTCTGAGAGACTGGGGTGAGGAGGCAGCCACAGGACGCTGGTCACATACGCTCTGCTGCAGGTTCAGCCTCCTGATCGCGCGGGCTTTTGAAGTTGCCTCGTCAAGAGATTCTCCGGTTGTTGTCTTCTGCAGCCTTGCCCACCGTTAAGAGGCGTTCGTGGCTTATGCAAGGCTTATGCACTGCGCTCGTTAGGGCAATCGCTTTTCCCAGATGCTTCTTCGGACGTCTGGTTTCGCGAATATGCCTGCCGTCTGCCGCATCTGCTGGCCGGTGATCGCGGGTGAGTTCAGGAGGCAGCTGTAAGCTCTCCGAGGGCTCGCCGATTTGGAATGCCGCAAGGTGATGAGTACTCTCTATCTCATGCGACGTCGACTCATGGGCTGGCGTGTCCTGACGTGTCCTGACGCTAATCTGGAAGCACTTTAACTCAGATCTAAGTGCATCTGTGGTGGAACGCTCCCCGGTGCCGGGTAGCTGGGATCGGTAGCCGATTCGCTCGTTCCTGGCCATCGGTTTCAACGCCTCCTCCTCTAACTTTTTGCTTTGACCTGCCAAACTACCCACACACCATCGCTGGAAGCAGCACGCCTATCTGGGCCCTCCGGCAAGGATCAGCTGCCTAAACTCGCAACCCACTGCCGCGGCGGCGGGAGGGAGTGAGCCACGCAGGCTTAGCTTCTCGAGCTTCTCTCTGCTTACTGCTTTTGGCGCGCAATGGCCATGGGCTGGCGACGGAGGAGAAAAGGGCAGCACGTCGCACCCGCTGCGGTCTTCCATGGTATCACCAGATCTTGCCTCTTCGCTCTTTCCATCACTTGCTGTCTGTATTCGACGAGACTTGTGTGCGCCTGAGCTGTCACTGGCTGAGCTCGGGGCCTGCCCTGTGGGTGGCATAAAGGACAAATTCTCCTTTTAGCGCAAGAAAGTCGTAGCAACATTCAAAGCGTTGCATCGACCGTGTTTGCACTTTGCTATATAGCCGTGGCCGATACCTCTGGATCCTGGGACTCCTAACTCAGGCAACCACAGTCGTTCCTTCCCTCTCGGCGTCACGCACTTTCCTTCTGGAGGTCACCTCAAGCTTAGTGCTCCTTAAATCAACTTCACCTCGTCGCGAAGGAACCCCACCTCAGCTCAGCAAACCACGGTCACGTGCGACACAGGCCTGTCAGGTGTGCCAACCCTCAACGTCGTCTTGAACCTTCGCGTTCGGCAGACCAAGTAAGCTATGCGGAGCCATCTAGATTCTCTGCAGTTGCTAATGTTGGGTAGGCAGACATGGCCAAGCCTGGGAAGTGCGAGCACGGGTTCAAGATGATCAAGTCAGACACCACCCTCATACTGTGGAACTGCAACATGTGCCACAGCGGACCACATTGGTACATCTGGGAGTGCGCAACATGCAAGCTGAAGGCCTGCCAGCGATGCAAGCAGAAAGCATGAGTGAGTCTTCACGCATGTTGTTCACAAGCCAGCGCACCACTGACAGAAGAAGCGATCTAGACTCGGGAATCTGGGCTGTACTACTATCAATTCGGGCTATGAGGATATCGTACAGCGTTATGTTAGCGAGGAGTTCCGGCGGCGACAACAGGCAGCGCGTGGGCCTCAGTCAGGCGGCATGCAACGGAAAGGGAAATGTTTCACTCAGTCTAGAAGTGCATCATTGGGAGCTACACAGAGGCAATGTCCGCAAGGACTGGAGAGATTCGGCGATCTAATGCGATTTATTCATATGTTAGACAGTCAGGACGAGCGCGCGTTCACGGGCTCTTCAAGGTCAGAAGAAGGCGATGCAGGTCACACTTGACAATGACAAGTCGTGTGTTATCAACGACGGCTATTCGGTCCATATAATTGGCCACTCTTGACTGGTGCAACCGCCATCGTAAGCAGAATCATGTCGCATGCCATCGTTATGAAAGTACTCTGCATAATCATAAGTGCACGAGTAGCCAAGTCGTCTCTTCGTAAGTGCTCATTCGGCCCCGCTCCTAAGAAACAGGCCGCCGTGGAATCTCAGACGACTGCCAGACCCATAGCATGCTATCTGTACGCACCATATGCCATGGCCCCATATGGACCCCGAGCATCCCCAGCGGCTTCTACCGGGCGTCCATCAACTGCCCCTGTTGGGCAAGCATCAGGCGAACCGTTGGCAACGCCGGAAGCTTCGCCAGTAGTCACTTGGGGCAGGTCTGTTCGATTCGGTTAGTAGGGCCTCGACATGCGCAGTGCTGGAGTCTCATGGAGAACCATACCGCTCCGCAACTACCACAGGTCTTCCCACCTGTGACGGACGTTCCGCACTTGGGGCAAGCTGTATGAGCATACATCGTGGGTTGGGTGTTCGGTTTGCTTGAGGGAGGGCCGTATAATTGTCTTTAATCCGTGGAGACGTTGATTGGCGAAGTGTGGAAACTTGCTGCTGTCTTGATGATGTGGGAAGAAGGAAGACGAGCTTGGGAGTTGGAGCCTGGAGCAGTGGAGGGGTTAGGGTTGACAGCTACGCGCCGAGTCGCCGATCGCCGATATGCGGAGTGTCGGTCCATTTCCTCGACCATGCTGCTATTGTTGCGACAAGACTTCTGCGCGGCGATGATATTGCAGTTGCTCCCACGGGCGCCATATGTGTGCCGCAGGTGCCAGCAGCGTTGCCTCACCACGAGTGCCATTTCCACGGTGCCCCACTCACGCCACCATGGACTGCGTAGACGATACAGCACGGCTCCTTCACGCCAGCGACCTCTCCAGCTCGCCATCATCGGCTCCGGACCGGCAGGCTTCTACTCGGCTTACCGGTTGCTCAAGAAGCTACCCGATGCGCACATCACTATGTTCGAGCAGCTGCCGGTGCCGTATGGACTGGTGAGGTATGGCGTCGCGCCAGACCACCCGGAAGTAAAAGTAGGTACATCTCCCGCCCCGGTTGTGCATGCGGACCACAACGAGGGAGGACAGCTTGGCTGATCGGGCAACAGTAGAAATCGTCAGAAACGTTGGTAGATGTCGCGAAATACCCCCACTTCCACTTCGCTGGGAACGTGTCTATTGGCACTGATGCCAACTCGTTACCATTGCCGGTCATTGCGCAGAACTATGATGCCATACTATTTGCTTATGGAGCGAGTAGAGACAGGAAATTGGATATACCGGGAGAGGGACTGAGAGGCGTGCTGTCCGCAAGAGCCTTTGTAGGCTGGTACAACGGCCTTCCCGAATATGCGGACCTCGACCCGGATTTGACGAAAGGAGACACGGCAGTGGTCATTGGTCAAGGCAACGTGGCCTTGGACGTAACGAGGACCTTGCTCGCGCCGCTAGAAGAATTGAGGAAGACGGATATCAGCGAGCAAGCAGTGGAAGTGCTGAGCAGGAGTAGGGTGAAGAGTGTCAAGGTCATCGGGCGCCGAGGGCCGCTACAGGCGCCTTATACCATCAAAGAGATACGGGAGCTTATGTACCTGCCTGGCGTGGGTTTTGCACCTCCTCCCGAGAGCTGGGATGATCTCGTGGGTGTGCAGCGGAAACGCTTGCCTAGGCAACTGCGCCGAATTGCTGAGCTGCTCGAGAAAGGCTCGAAGACACCTCTAGAAGCGAGTAACAAGGCGTGGCAACTTGGCTACCTGCGTTCGCCGGCTGCGTTCCTGTCGTCCAACAATGAGGATTTGGAGGCTGTGGGCTTCGGACAGACCGAGTACGAGCTCGAGCCTTCCTCTTTGGTGAATGGTGACCCTTCTGCAGACCTCAACGCTTTGCGTAAGCTCAAGGTGCGATCCACGGGGGGGAAGACTCTCGTACACGCCTCCTTAGCGTTCCGCAGTGTCGGCTATCAGAGCGAGCCGCTAGAGGGCATGAAAGACGTTGGGGTTCCGTTCGACCAAGCATTGGGCGTCATACCCAACGATCGTTGGGGTCGCGTGCTCTCTCCCGGCCACGGTCCCGCAGGGGCCCTCACCGCCGGACACGTACCCGGTATGTACTGCGCGGGCTGGGTCAAGCGCGGTCCCACTGGCGTTATCGCGAGCACGATGGATGATGCCTTTACGACCGCAGACGTCATAACTAAAGACTGGGAGGGGGGCGTCAAGTTCATGAGCGACGAGGCAGAAAGCGGAGGTAAGGGAGGATGGGACGCTGTCAAGCATGAGATGAAGAGGCGGAGCCTGCGAGTCGTGAGCTGGCAGGATTGGGAGAAGATCGATGCGCTGGAGAGGGCGAGAGGTAAAGAGAAGGGCAAGGAGAGAGAGAAGATCCGAAGCGTGGCTGAGATGCTTGAGGTGCTGGATGGGTAGTGCATTCGCATGGGTCGGAGTCATCCGTTGTGTTGATTACACGCAACTATTAATCAAATGATAGACATGTACAGCCCGTCCGTTGAGAATCCGAATTGCGAACAAGGTGCCGAATGATAGCTTTTGCGATGGAATTTGTCCGTCTGGGTTCAACACTGCGTGCACCGAACGCCACACTCCATCGCTAGCCCTGATATAACTGAGCTCCCAAATCACCAATGCCATCAAAGACTCGTGCACGTCTCTGCCTCAATTGTACCCTTTCGTGATCTTATAAGGAGCGCATACGGTGCATGCCGCAAGATCTATCATATCATCCCCACGGCCATTGCGTGGTGGCTTCGCGGCGACTCTCTAGCCTCCCCATGGCCGGTCTCGATCAACACAATCCGAGAACAGCTAGGTAGGAATGAGTGGCCAGTACGGTTTACCACATTCATCGCTCATCTCAACGCACCGGTTGTCGCCAACGACTCCGTGTTCAGCCGGCCACTGCGACGCTCGGTTTGCTTCTCGCCGGGTGATCGCTCATCCTTGGGCTTGGGTGACTTGGACTTGGATGTGAACTTCGACTTGAGCAGTTGCACCGTGGACGATGTGCTTGACTTTGTCATGGTCGAGGAGGCGTCGGTGCTGGTACGGTCTTGACTGGTGGACGACATGATAGTGGTGTTTCGGGACTCGGAGGTTAAGAAGGCTTCAGCGACGCGACAGTCGTGGGTTGATGCTATGAGGTTTGGTTGAGTGCTAGACGATGGATGTTGGTATAGCGGCAACGGTGTTCAATTTGTTCGTACTTGACAGTGCTGACTTTGGGGCTGATGAGATGAATGTGATGCTAGTGAGGAGTAGGAAGCAGAGGACGCATACACTTATACCCATAAGCACCGCTCCAGAATCGGTCACCCAGGCTACCCGGCTGCTTGCTTGCAAATACACAACGCGGGTGCCTGGAGTCACTTGATCCTGCATGCTTGCGCCTTTTGTGAGTCAGTTGCTCCGCCAATGCTTCGCCTATTCATGATCTGGCTGCGGAGTCGCGCGTTCAGTACTATGGAGTTCAGCCGCACTCTTATGCTTGGCCTCTTCCTGCCGCCCTCGCTTGCATTGAGCGGACAGTGTGATTGCTGGTTGTTCGGCCTTGCTAAGGCGGCAGCATAAATGTTGCCAAAGACCTGACTCCAACGCGCATGCAGTAAGCTTGGCTCTGCGCGCCCTATGGAGTCATCGCGCCCTATGGAGGCATCAAGATTGATGCCTACGCTCATGCAAAGGCAGGTGGTCTGATCTGGACGCCACCGCACATCCGAATTCTACGTGTGGGTATCTTCAGCATTGCGGTTCGGGACCGAAGGTCTAGGCAACAACGGACGTTCGGTGTCGAGTAATGAGGGGATGACTCATGTCTCAAAGGCTTAAGGTAGGAGTGAGGTCGAAGAGCGGCGGCCAATCGGATTCCCGACTCATTCCCTGACCGTGCGGCGTGAACTCGCCTTCTTCAATGCAGCAAATCCCACACTGTATACCAGAGCAGCCAGACAGAGTCCGCGAGAAGCTGCACCGCCGTCTGTCAGCCGCAGGAGGCGTCAACCAACATCTGGTGCTCAGACCAAGAAGACCGCTGGGTACCACTTCATTTTACAAACGCGAGGCTGCGTACCGTGGCTTAATGTCACGCACTCGAGAGGCAGCTGTTCTGTTCGTTCTATAAACAGCAAGTCGCGAACAACATAGATGGCCTCTAGGTCTCAATATCAGCCTTGGCTGGACGCTATACCGCTAGGTTCTCTCGACCAGCTACAGAACGCTGTACAGAATGGCGGACCGAGTGAACATGTTCCGGACGATGTCACCTCCATCCCCCTTCCTCGCCGCTCCGGATCTACTTCATCCGACCGCTCACGTACCACTGTGGCTTCGCCCGTAGCCACTGTGGCCACTGAGCGACAGTCGACTGCTCACGTGGGTCCCTCGCTAATTTCCACTCATCTCACCGAAGCCCCCCCATCTCAGACGGTGGTGATAGCAGCCGGCTCTGGTGACAGCTTGACATTTAATTCTGCGGATGCTGGCTCGCTATCTGGTACACCCCCGGAGGTTCACGCTCCGCTGATCGGTCCCTTGAATAGCTCGGGTGAGCAGCCTGAACAGGTCAGTGGTAGCAGACATGCTGGAACTGCCAGCCGCGCAACGTATAATGCGGCTACTGCAGTATCTGGACTCTCTGCACCCTCCGCTCAAGCGCCCACAACCGGAGCCATCAGTCACGGTGCACGTCAGGAGATGACTGAAAACGGTGAACACGATGACTACTGGCAAAGACTAGCATTCCTCGTACAGTGCCTGCCACATCTGGAAACCGTAGGCCCCCGGTACGGCAGGCACAAGAGTATCGGGACCCTGACTTGCATCGATTACTTCCGTGGGCCTGTGCAGCCCAAAATTCACGAAGGTATCACTATAGAGAACTCGACTAGTCATCGGGCGTATGCAGATCGACTACGAGACCTCAGGCTTCTCTCTAATCCTGAAATAACCACGAGGGTACTTCTGGTAGAGGATCTGTCTCCAGATCTCGTTCAACACCTCGGGTCCACGTTCGAGATAGATCCAGAATTCTTCGCCGAGCACCTGAATCGATCGGGCTACAACGGATTTGACTACGCCGATGTGCTTCCGAAATACTGGGAGACCTGTAACATACCGAAAGCCCATGTGTCGTTGAGGTGGTACAGACCAGTACACCAGAACCCCATGGTCACAGAATGGTTAGAGAATGATAGTTCCATGCTGGATAGGCAGGTTGTTGGCAAAAACGAAGTCCCGGGCAGCATGTCATGGGCGGATCCGCAAGTAGATTCAAGAGGGCGGCTTTCGACCGACCGCATGGAACATCAGGCCGTCATTAGTACAAACGTCTTCCGTCGGAGCTGGTCTATTTCGACAGCGCCGAGCGATGAGCATACTTTTACGAAATTGAAGCAAGGCCACGCAGCACGAAAGGACAGGACCGCATTTACACGCACCGTACCTAGCGTGTCAGATGATGCGGCTGGCCACGATACTCATAGCTGGAAAGGCAAGGCAGTGCCAACCGCCTGGGAGGAGAAAGCGAGCCTTTTCCGTTATCGCAAAGCAATCAGTATGTGCCCCGAAGCCCCTCAGACAAGCGCAACGGTGTTGACTGGTCTCGCTGACGCCATGCAGTCATTCTCCTGCTTGACCCACTACCTGCGATCACCGAATTTCAGCGCCCTTTGCGTCGCCAGAAGCGACCGTTTCGTTACAACCCTGCCCGGCCCAGTGGTGCGGTAGAGATGTCTTTACCCATGGCCCCGAGAGCGCCGATAGACTTTCCCCCGAACAAGTTCGAGGCGACCGAGGCGGACATTGCACGCCTGAAAAGGTCCACTGCCACACCAGTCTCTACAGCAGATGCGCTTCAAGCACAGATCAGGCACATTGAGCTGCCCCTTTGGCAAGCCTTTAGAGCAGATCCAATCCTCGCGCTCCTCCGAGTGGTTCACACAGACTCCAATGCATTCTTCCAGAGCCTCGAGTGGGCGCTTGACGAGATCAGCCATGATTCCCTGGACGACTACTTGATGACCAGACGGTTGGCAGACTGGCGCAAGCTGATGAGCGATTTCGAGATCGAGGTCCCAGCAATCGGAAGAAGCTTACACAACTTTGTCGAATTTGTATTTGCGCCCGGCGAACAATCGGACCTGCCTAAGCCGATCAGCGAGATCTTAAAAGATATGGACACGAACATACTGCGGCTGAAACAAAGACTCGATGAGGCCTATACAGCTCTCCGCGCCGACATGCAGTTCACGGAAAGTCGACGAAGCATTACTGAGGCCAAGACGGTTACCAGACTTACGGAGCTGGCCTTCGTTTTCATACCATTGTCCTTCACTTGCTCTCTGTTCAGCATGTCGATTCGCGAGCTGCAAGATGGCGTACCTGTCTGGACTTTCGTCATAAGCGCCTTGGTCATGGCTTCGCTCGCGTTCGGCATCCGCTTTATCGTTGCAAGCGACTTCATCGCCAACAGTTCTCGCGGTGCTCTAGAGAGGTTCTGGGCGAGAAGGAACGTCCGGCGAGGTGAGAGCGCACCCGTACTGACACTGGTGACCCTTACTGCCCAGGAAGTTTGGAGGAATGGCGGCGCAGATATTTTCGTGCGCTGTTCATTGGCACTGTTCATCTCGGCGTTCATCGTCGTGCCTGTGGCCTTCGTTTGGACATCCACCAGCCTGGATGTCGGCTTTAACATCGCTATGACTCTACTATTCGTCCTGTCTGGCTCTGTGTTTGCAGGGTTCATCTTCGTTGTTGGGGATGGGGGCTCGAGTGAGAAAGTTACTGCATGGCTCGGTGATCGCGCAGACGCCGAATCTGCGGGCTCGGGCGAGGAAGTATAGTGAGGTGCTGCCGACAGGTACTGCTTGCGCGGACACTGGATACACCATGGGCACGGTGGCAAGCATGATGACTGGGTTATTCGCGACCAACGCATAATCATGGCGGCTGGACAACATACAGTGCGCTGAGAGCTGTCTTACTTTCGAACATTTGAGCTCATACCTCTGTTGAGTGCAGCTATCTCTGATGTAATGATCAGCTATGCTATTGATGCGGTATCATGCTCCCAGTGAGCCACCACTTCACCATGGCCACATTGCGATCTGCAGCTTGTACTTATTCGTCGGTCAACCTGTCCAGTAATGAGATGCTCATAATCATGGTATAGATACCCGCGAAGGCAATGGCCATCAATGAGAACGACGTCCACGCCAGCGCCATTGCAGCTGGTCCAACGTGACCAGAGAGGTATCCTTGCGTAGTGGACGATACAATGGAGGCTGCGGAGGCTGCTGCAACGTGCTGCCATATGGCGGCCGTGAGGAGGAAGAGCGAGGCCATGCCAAGCAAGAACATGCACAACTGCGAAACTGCCCTCGATGGGAATGCTTTAACGTCAATTTCCTCGCCGGTCCTAGCGTCGTGCTCTTCATGCCAACCGGGAAATGTAGCGAGACAGACGAGGGCCAGCGCCGAAAGCCCAATTCCTCCGATCCTAAGGGTGTCAGCAGACGCCGAATGAACAGTATCTACGCAACGCACTCACAATAGGCCTGGAAATGCAACATCATTCTTGAAATTTGCCACGATACTGACAGCATTCAAGGGATCATCCTCTCTCCCTCCAAATACAGTATCGAGACCAAATGCACCACTTGCGCAAACCCATTCGCCTTGCTCTCGGTTCTGCGCACATATTCCCAGATATCCAGACCGTACCAAGAGTTGGCCACCTTTGGCCGCTGTCTGAAACAAGGAACTGGTCGGCGATTCTGTATGAGATGGGCTATGATATGTCACGGACAAGAGGTAGATGTTTCCGACAGCGCCCGTACTGGCGGTACAGCCGGCTACGAGGAGTGCTGCATTTGCAATCAGCTGATCTATCTCCGGCGTGCGCATTTGGAGCCTTTGTCCACTCACATGCTGCTACACATGCTGCGGCTATGATCATCATCAGAATGTGGTGGTACCCAATGTTTGCTGTCGTGAAGTTAGCGCCGAAATGGTCCCTCCACCTGAGTTCTGGCGACTTACGAAGAAAACGGCGAATGCCTACAGCGAATCGGACTTTCGCCATCGGGGCTGGATACGAGCGTTTGCAGCTCCGTTGCAGACGAGTCTTCGGAAGTTGGCGCTGTCAAGACGATGGCGTGGTGCCTCTGCTTGTGGCCCTGTGGGTGCGGCTGAAGACGTATGCATTAGCACGTGATCTTTGCTGCGACTGTGGATCCTATTGGCTCTGTCGATCTGGAAGCCCAACCATAGTTGCATGATGTTGTTGACCAGAGCAAGACGCATCTGGCTCACACGCGGAGCCTAATGTCGCGAGTGAACAGATGTTAAACGATAGACAGCGAATAGGACTATAACTTCGCCTCTACCTTAGACCCTTGCTCGGCCTCCCGGACGGCCTCTTCAAAGTCAGGAATATCATCTGCTCGTTTCGCACTTCCTCCCCATCTTACTACCCCGTTGCCGTCCACTGCAAAGTAGCCTGAAGTCTGCCACCGACTTCCACTCTCGGTCGGCCTGTTCCAAATGCCCTCTTGCTTCCCTAGCCTCCATACCTCATACATGCTCCACGGGCTCAACACATGCGCGTAGCCTGACGGTCCAAGTCCCCATGCTGCATAGATCTCGAGCTCGGCGTCTACGATCACACGAAAATTGCCGGGTTCGCTGCCAGCCTGAGGCAGAAACTTAAGCCACGTGTTTGTGGATTCTTCCGTGCTGTGGGAGACGGCGATAAAGTCCACGTCCTTATGCGATCTTGCCACCTCGCGCAGATTGAGGTATGTTTTCTCGGCGAAGGGACAGCCGCAGTGGCGAAGGAAGGCGATTACCGTTGGCTTGCTAGAGCTTAACTGCAGCTTTGTGCCTGTGGGCGCCCTGCTGCCAATGCTAGGTACTTCCGCGGCGGTCGGTGCGCTCGGCGCGAACCATGAGGTGAGCTCTTGCTGGAGGGTCATTGTGTGCTGGAAGTCCAGATACAGGCCTTTCGTGAGAGTAGAGACCGATGGCGAAATGGTATGTTGGTGCGCTGCCGCTGGTATACCAATGTTGGGTGAGGCTACCACAGCACCAGACAAGAGGCTGTATATGTGCGTCCAGAGAGTTGACGAGTATATGTAGATACGCCTACGTCGGAGTGTGCTGGGCAGCCAGCGTTTGTGGTGTCATCATCACCCCACCTCAATCCCCAGGCCATTAGCTCTACATATCATGGCGCTCATGTTGCAAACAAGCAATGGCACGGCGGGAAACTCGAGATTCGATGGTCAACGTGCCGTTACTACCATTGACGTATCGTTACATCAGTGTCCAATCTATCAAGACAACTCAACGCTGGGTCGCTAAAGAACAGCAGAGAAACGCAATTCGACAGCTCGCGGTATAGCCTTTGAGTCGTCCTCCTATGCCCACTTGCAAAGAATGGAGCAGCGAGGAAGAAGCGCGTGTAACAAGCTAACCACGCAGCAAGCCAGGTCTTTACCAACAATCGCTCCTGAACGCCTGCGGTCTATGCCAAGACTGACCAACTCGAGCAGATCATCCCTAGGCGTGGTGAAAAACGCAATCCCGAAGTGCAACGCCAATCATAGCATTCATTCATCCTCCCCAAAAACGAGGTTGTGTTGATCCAACAAAGCCTGCAGAGCGACGCGCTGCGCCTGCATATCGCTCATCTCCCGCTCGATGCTCTCCGGCCGCATAATGGTCGGCGCGAACACCACGGCGAGGTTGAGCGCCGTCATCAGGTTCTCGCTTTCGTGTGACATGACCCGTGCCAAATGCTGTATCAGATACTCCAAGCAGTTGCGGTGGTGCTCCGGCAGCTCTGCAACAGCCATGCGAAGATTGTACGCCTGCTTCTCCTTGTCCGGTGTTTGACCGGCCTCGAGCAGGGTCTCGTAGACGTCGTATGTGATGAGAGGGGTAGGTAGCTTGCGGAAGTACTGCTTCAACGCGCTGGTGACGGCGTGGATATCGAGATCCTCATCGGATATGTCGTAATCGCCGTCCTTCTCGAACCCTTGCTGTACCGTCTTTACCTGACCGGAACCACCTGACTTGCGGTAGACGCCTTCGACGTCCATGCCGCGCGCTTCGACCTCCTGGATGCAGCGCGAAACGATGCTGGGCACGACGCGCTTCTCGAACTCGCAACGTGCTTCGAGGTCGGAACCAAAGAGGACTGTCACATGGTCAGTTTCACATGTCCTTTCAATCTCACGTGCGTTCAACCTACCTGACGGATCGGCAGAAGCGGTAAGGTTAGTGCTGCTGCCGTTCTTCATGCTGCCCATTCCACCAGCCTTCAACCCACCATTCTTCTGCCCGAAGAAGCCAAATCCAGCGGCGCCGTTTCTGTCAAGCGTCTGCTTGCTGGCCAAACTTCCCTGGTCACTACCACCACTCCCCTGGTGGGTCGTGTTGTATGGCACGCCTATATCTGTGTACGGCATGCCAATCTCCCTTCTGTCAGGCGGTCGGTCGCCCACGAACGCGCCCTTGATACCCTTGGTGACGTTCTTGGCCATCTTCTCGCCGCCCTTGCGCCAGTTGAATTTCTTGGGTTGCCCCTTGCGGATGTTGACCACTTGTGGCGCCGTGAGAATGGTCGCCGGCTCCCCCTCGGTTTCCTGCAGCAAATTCGGCATCGACGAGTCTGTGCTCACGAGGTTGAGATTGCGCACATCCGAATGTCCTGGTGTTTCTGGCTTGGCGCCTGGGTGATAGATACCGAGACCGTTCGTCGATGCCAATGACATTCCGTTGGGCACGCGGTTCGCCTTGTAGGTCTCTTGGATGTTGTGCACGAGCTGGTTGTTCATCTCGATCAATTGGTTGTTCCTGCCACTCAGTGACTCGTACTCCTGAAAGCCCTTGTCTTTCATCTGAATCAATGTGCCAATCTCTTCAGTCAGTTCGTTGCGCTTGTGCATCAAGTCTTCGATCTGTGAGCTCAATTGGTCCTTTAGCTTCTGGAGTGAGTCTGCGAAGTCCTTCAAAATGTCCGTCTTCAAAGCGCCCAGATCAAGCGGCTGGTTGCTGTCTTTGGCTCTCTTCAGGTGCGCGGTCATGCTTTCGAGCTCCGCAACGACCATTTCCCGCTGCGCATCTAGCACTACAATGGTGTCGCGCTTCTGACGCAACTCTGTAGTGGCCGCCTTGATCTCAGCAGAGCTGTTGAAATGCTCCCTCAATGCTTGGTTCTCCGCCTCCAGCTCTGCCATTCGCTGGTTTGTTCGTCTGTTCACGGCGCGCAGCTGCTCAATCGGCTCCTTGGACGTCGGGGAAGAAATACCCGGACTTCCAACGGTCATTGGTGAGCTGATGTCAAGCGACCCATTCTGCGGCGACTGCGTAGACTTCCCAGCCGAGCTAAGCCCGCGGTCACTGAAACTTCTGCCATGCTTCACAGCATTCGAGACTCTGCGCAGGACTGAAGCAGGAACGGCATCTCCATTCTGCTGGCTCTCCCTATTTTCGCCACTCAGAATGCGTGCCATCTCTTCTTCCATCGAAAATCCGCCATCTGTGCTATGCTTTGGCAGGCCAGCGCTACGCATCATGGGTGAAAGCTGGCCATCGGATTTCGCGTCGGTGCTTTGCGTCGTACTGATGGACCCATGGTTCTTATGTCTCTCAAGAGGCGGTGGCGGAGGTGGCGCTCTAGGCGCAATGAAATCGCCGTTCGCAACGGACTTGCTAGGAGCCGATGGTCTACTGGAATTGCGCGGAGGCGGCGCATCAAAGCTCCCTCGGAACGGTGGCGACTCGAGAGTTCTCGCGTTCGAACTGCTGTTCCCACGGGAGAGCGTACTTGATGCGTCAGCGAATGACGAAGGCACGGAGGATGCAGAGCCTTTGCGCTCATGGCCGGGCGCAAGCTGCGTGGACACTGTGCTGGGTGATGGCACCGTCGATGGTGCTGGCGGCTCAGGCGTGGTGGGTTTCGCCTTGAGCGTCGACGCTGCAAGAGAATCTCCGCGGGCCGGTCTGTCTGCGTGCTTGGGCGGCGGCACAGAGCTCGGTGCGGACAGCTCTTTGCGCTTGGGATCATCGAAAGGGTTGACACCCGATTCCGGCGAATCTGCTGATACGGGCGACTGTGCGCGACTTTTCTCGACGCGTTGTTCCCTTGTGCTGCTGTCAACAGGCGAGACCAGTATCGGCGACTTCGTATTCGCCTTGGAGCTGCTGCGCGACCCAGCCTTCCTGTTCTGCGGCACTTCTTGCAACTTGAAGGCCTCGTTGCTCCCGAGCGTATAAGAGCTTGTGTCCAGATGCTGGGGTTTGGGCCGCTCTATCCTACCATCTAAGCCACCGGCCATGGCAGGCGACGCCACTGCTGACGACAAAACCGGGGTGCTGCTGCCAGACACCTGTCTCTTATGCCTTGCTTTATCCTGGAACAGTATATGCGGGCTCGACTTCGGCTGGCCGACGGTCCGTATAGGCTCGCGCTCGGTAGACGCGGACCTCGACGAAACTGGTCTTTCCTCGCGGAGCACATCGCGGTGAGCCGATTTCGCTGATAGTCTCCCGGAGAAGTAGTCTTTGGGCAATCTGTTCTCTCCTTGTACCGGCGGCGATGTATCCTGCGATCGTGGCACCTGCTTTCTCGCAATCATCGGCGGCGGTCCAGGTGCGAGCGTCGGATCAAAAGCCATTGGCAGGTACCCGCGCTCCTCGCCGTCCTCGGTCTCTTCTGATACATTGGAAGGCCTGCTGGCTTCGCTGTACGTGCTCGCAGGTAATGTGGGACCATCTGTTGTTGGAGTGTCAGCTATTTTCGAGCTTGTTTCAGCCACTGCGCGTTTGTGAACCCACCTCTGTACGCCTCGTCCGACACGGGCGACACGTCTCTCCTTACACTGCTCGACGATGCGTCTTTCCGGGACGTCAGATACTGATTCCTGGGCGACCTCGCGCTGGGTGTTTCCGTGTATGTTTCCGATGGCGGTGTTTCCACGTCTGGCGAGAAGGCGCTGGACGATGCCGCACCGGGTGGCAGCGACGGCAGCGCCTTATCAGCCGGTCCAGCTGCATTGGCGCCGGCTTGTGCTTGTCGTGGCCCCGTCTTTGCCTTTTTCCTCCGCCGAGCCATGAGGCTCTCGTGACAACTCATGCAGAAGATGCCCTGTGACGTCCGCGCATAGCGTAGGTTCTCGATCTTCCTCTTGCAGTTGCGGCACCGAAAGCAGGCGGCGCAGAAGGCCTGGTCGCCCGTCAGGATCGCCAAGTCCTCGATCTTGTTGCCGCACGCATTGCAGCTGTACGTGCAGTTGTTGCAGATGAGCGAGCCGTCGCCAAGCAGGAGGAGGTTCGCATCCGAGTCGAGCAGCGTCCCGCAGGTGTTACATCGGAAGCAGTCGATATGCCATCGGTTGCCGGCTGCGTCGTGTTAGCCTGGTATGTAGCGGTCGTCAGGCACCGAGTGTTCACCCACCTAGCTCGAATGCCTTGCCCTCCTCGAGTATCTGTGAGAAGGCGTGGTCAGCGGTCAGGTGTGCTCCGCGCGTGCTTGTATATAGTACCTCGCCGCAGCCCTTGCACGGATACACCACGTCCTCCTGGTCATGAGGTGACTCGGGGTATACGCCGGGCGACTCTACCGCCAGCGCGGCCATGGCAGGTTCTCGGATGGCTCTCGAGCTGTGTGGGTCCAGTGCCGATGCGTGGAAGGTGGTGTGGTGGCAGGCAGTCGCCGCCGTGACCCAGCAGGAACTTCCTCCTCCTCCTCAGCACCTCAGTGCAGATTAAGATGCTGCGATGGATAAGGTAGTCTCGGGTGTTCACCAGCCCACCACAGCCAAGAATCCTTCGCCCGCACCCCAGACGTTAGAATGAAACACACCCCTGCGCCTGCTACGCTGTATAGTGTATACTGTATACACCGTTGCTGACACTTCTTCTCTGCGTACACCAACTCGCCAAACGATGCTCTCGGAAGCAGTGGCCAGGAGAACTCAAGCGCGCATCGCGCACCAATAATGGCTGACTAGGGATATAGAAGGTAGGCAGGTAGGAGGGCCGTGGGCCGTGGACCGCGGTGAAACCGCCTAGCTACTAATATCGGAATGACCCGCGAACTTGCGATGGTGGATGGAGTTTCGTCCTCCCCGCTACCAAAACGCAATCTTGAAAGTACCTGGAATTGGTAGGCGCCTTTGCGATTACTCTCCCGCTAGTTCTTAGCCTCGAAACGATGACGGGGCACAATAATGATGTCGTGCGACAATGTCATTCGCGGAATCGCGTGGCCATTACGCAACATTCGTAGGCACAATAATATCAGGGTCGCTGTGCACTGTCTGAGCCTCTGAGGTAAGGTAGTTGTACGTACTCCACATTTCGCCTGCTTGTTAACAAAAGCCCGTACCGATACCTGTAGTCTGGACCGAGCCGCGGCGTGGGCCGACCGCTGCTTCGATGTGATGAGCGTACATACACGTCTACACGAGACCCCTAGGTTGGGGAACAGAACTCGTGGCCGGCCAAATAACATGTCTCTCGATACAATCGGAGGGCTCCGAGCAGTCGTATAGCACCCTAATATGCCCGCCTATGCCTTCGCAGAAAAGTGAAGTAGTATAGGTGTCTATACTTCTCTCGGCCATCGTTGCGAGCTTAACCTACGGTATATCACTCTAGCTACTCTAAAAGATGAGGTACCTCCTAGCATGGATGATACAGATCGGCCATCTATTCTGCTCCTGACCCTCGCCCTGAAAGACGAACTCGTAGCGAGTCTAGCGACGGTGGACCGTCTCATGGCTCTCATCATCAATTCCTCGCCGTCGTCTCACAAAGCCACATCGTGCCTGTCGTCTACCAGTGCCCTGCTGACATTGTCTCGCGTGCCCGGTTGATGTATCACGTCGCACAAAACCTGCCAGTCCGCACGATTGGTCGATCTCGTGAGATCACCACACCATCTGGGCATCTCTCTAAGACTCTAGTAGTCGACAGATTAAGCGATCAGCGAGCGAAAGCGGTAAAGGCTAACGTTATAGCTGTGCCAAGTTCGACAGTCAATCGTCTGATTGGTAGATGCTACACGAGGCCGACTACCGTGGGCTTTCCAGATGACTCGCACACCAATGCACGGTGACCCAGGGCTCGTCCAGATTTGAGTTCAGGCCGTGCCCTTGAGATCCGGCGCTCATCCGAGAGCAGAATACGCTCATCGTACTCACTTATACGCCGGCAAGAATCACGTGAGCGCAACTGCGGCCGCCGCAGTTATATGCACCATCGAAGCAATGCCGCATCAGTCTAGAGCAAACATTTGCCCTAGCAGTAGCAGAAAGCAGCAGCCAGTGCACACCCAAATGTCAAGCCTAGCTCCACTCGATCCGCCGTCGTGATGGTCCTCTGCTGCAAGCAAGAACAGGTCTCGGATTTTTCACGCTGGCCTGCCGGCAGGGAACGTATCTTGTTGACCGTGTTCTTGAACATACACTTCCGACACCTCGTCACGCCATCATATGCCGGCAAATGCACGTTAACCTCGATATCCATTGCTGGGCATTCACACAAGAGCTTGCTTTCCTGCTACATTACAGTACGATCCCTAGAAGAAGCCCAAAGAGCGCTGCAACGCATGCATGGGCCCGGCTCGACCAACCAACGGCTCGCTCGCTCGCTCCGGTGGTATTGTGTACTAGTAACCGAACGCCCCCAGTAGCCCAAGAGAGACAATGGAATCATGTCATTGCGCCACCGTCGCAGCCGCTCTGCCTCTCCGCGCGATGTAGTAGGTTAGCAAGCCCAGCCTCCCCTCATCCGTCCCCTTGAACTCGCTCCAGAACTCCGCCTTCGACGAGCCAAAGAGCTCGAACAAATCGCTCGCCAACTCCACATCCGCTTTTCGAACCTCGGCATCCACATCGTCAAGGTACTTCGCCGCGGCTTGCGTGAGACAGATTTTGCGCTCCGGGCCCAGGTCGACTGCTCGATGCCTCGCCGACTCGAGGAGTTGACGCAAAGTGTTGATCGCCATGGCCACCGAGCGAGCGGCAGCCTTGTTGTCGCCTGCAAGGATCAAGTATTCCAGGGTGCCGTCGATGCAGTTTTCGGGTGCCGCTTGCTTCACAATCTCGTCTGCAGTCTTTTGCAGATCGGTCAATATATGGCTGTTGGCATCGACAGTCTTCCTGCACGCGAAGACCGTGATCAGAGCCTTCAGGTGCCAGGAAGCCGCGCTCTTGCGCTGCAACATCAACAAAGCGCGCACCAGGCCCAAAGCTTGCGTCTTCAGGCCGGCGGCCTTGTGCGGTGGCTGCGTTAGCCCTGGACCCTGGTCGAACGTCTGCAGGTACTCCAGCAGTACCATCATCAGCTCATCGTACTTCTTGCCGCCGTCCCATATGTCGAGGTTGCTCTTGGCTAGATCTTGTACCCGCCTGAAACCGTGGGCGTCTAGGGTCTTGGTCCGGATGCGCTCGATACCAGATCCCAGCAGTCGTCTGCTACGCAACACCTCAGCGCGATCCTGAGGCGTATGTGCCATCGGTGAGCGCGCGTCCGGCGCATGACGAGGACTACTAGCCGGGCTGGCGCTTGAGCCTTGGCTTTGCGTAGGGCTGTGTACGCGTACGTTCTCATTGACTTGCAGCTCCCCGAGAACTCGTCGCTCGCCATCGGTTGGTGCTTCCGGAGCATCACTGCTGAGCGGATCCTCGTAGATCTGTATCTCCTCGGGCTGTGGCGTAACAGACTTGACTGGGCTGTCGCGGCGCTTGCTGGCGCCGTCGATCGCTTCGTCGATACCATTCAGGTGTTCGCGCGGCGGCGATCCCGATCGTTCTAATTGGCCGCGTGCTTCCTCAAACATGGCCCTCATCGGACTGCGGTAAGCCAATGGCGATCTTGCGCGTGACACGCTCGCATGCATGCTCGGGACGACCATGGTAAAACCATCGTCGTCTCCAGTAATTGCAGGTAAGCCGCTATCGACGGACATCGTCTGACCCAGGGCAGGTCTTTTTTGGCTTGGCCAGAAAGCTCCACGACCGGTGCTTACGGCCCCTTTGCTGTTGGGTATGACCATCGTGAAGTCATCTTCGCGCACAGTCGTCAGATCCTCACCGTGACTGCCGCTGCTACCCTTGCTTGTCGGCCTCGAGTTCTGCAAATGTTCGGGTGCCGGATGGGTATGGCCTAAAGCCGGACTGCCACGCTTGATAGGGCTCCCACTTGGACTTACCGCGTTCCCGGCGGTCTTCGCGCGATTCCTAGCCGCGCTAGAGGTCGAGACAGACGCCTTGGACCCGGCGTTGCCTTTCGGTGAGCTGTTAGACGGACTTGCATCGGCAGGCGTCTCCGGCCGAAGCATACGTCGGGCGGCATACGGGTCTGCTGTTTGTGGCCGCTGGATCTCAGGTCTCCTCGGCCGCCTGACTGGTCCAGACATCAGGGCACTGCGCTTGCTGTTGGAACCTTTCGACTCCGAAGGTGTTTCAGAAACGTTCGAAGCTGTTGGAGCGATGCGGCTTTCGGCACGCAAATGTGATGGCCCGCGATTTGTGCTACTCATGTTGGTCTGCGACCTAGGCTTCGCAGGTGAAAGTGTAGCCATGGCGGAGTTTGGCCTCTCCGGAAGCCGCCCGGCAGCTTTTGCTTTCCTCTGTTCGGCAATTAGCTCTCTCACAGCCATCCTACTCCCGGCGCTCCGAGCAGGGACAGCAGCAGCGGTCTGCGATACATGCAGAGAAGCATTCGGATTGTTGGGGTCTTTCTGCAACGCAGTCTTTGCGAGATCTTTCAACCCAGCCAGGATCTTCTCCGCCCTGTCCGGCCAAATGCGTGCAAACGTCCAGTATGCCGCTCGCATGCCTTCCTTCACGGCCGGCTTGGCGTCCTCCAACCCCTTGTTGATGCACTTCTCTGCCAAGTCTAGACCACCAGAGCTCTCGAAATGCTGCTTGTACCCAGCTTGCCGTTTAAGCAGCGTCTTAAGCCATTCAGGTACGCATTGTCGCGTTGATGCGTTCTTGTCCTGCGCCGCAATCCACAGATGTTGCATGAGTCGTACGTGGAAAGAGCAGTTTTGGAAGATGCAATCGCTGGTTACCCGGCCATTCTGGGCTGCAAGAAGCTTCGTCGCCGCACTCATCTTGATAAAGCTTTGTAGTAAGATCTCCACGTGCGGGTCAAGCGCTGGTCCGAGAGTCCGAGCCAGCTCCTGGATGCACTGCGAGCCGTTGGTTGACATTGTCGTCCGGAGAGAGTTGGCCACCTTCAATATGCCTTCAACTGTACTCTTGATGCCAGCCATGAACGCGTGATGGTACTCGTTTGGCGCATTGCCCTTCAGCAGTCGCCTTACCTTGAGCACGTCCCGATCCCGGAGAATCCAGTTATCCTCTGTCTCTTTGCCTTCAAAGTGCGGTAGCATGTCCCTGAAGGCGTCTTCCAGATCCCGTTGTGAATGTACGTAGATCGGGTCCATCGGTACGGTTTCTGGCGGCGGAGGCTGGGCAGCTTCGCTGTTGATGCTATCCGCGAAGGCTGCACCGTGGTCCATGGCTGGCAGTGACCTGGTAGACGCAGCAAGATCCATCTCCGAATCTGGCGCATCTCTTGTGTTCGGCCGCGAGGTCGCCGTCTCAGCGCCGATGTGAGACAGTATCTGCATCTGAATCGAGTGTCTCACGGAGTGCGCCTTCAACTGTCTCTTCAAATCCGTCTTGGCTCGGTCGGGCGCGTTGCCGAACAGCTCTATAAGCGCAGCCTTGCCCGCCTCGCGCACGTTGCCGTCTGCATCCTCCAACCGCGCGACCATGTCCGACACATAGCTCTTGAACGGCATCGCCTCATCACTATGCATCCTCACCACCCATTGCATACCCGCCTCCTTCGCGCGCGGATTCGAGCCGTTGATGGCCTCTTCTCGTATGATGTGCTCCACATCTTGGCCGAGGAGAGGATACAGCTCCGCCAAGGCCTGAGACGATGCACTCCTGATCGGCTCTTTGAGGTCGCCCAGCCGGTCGTGCAGCGCAGGGAACAGCCGCGGCGCGAACTGTGAGATCGCGTGGCCACCCGCATCTTGTATGTTGAGTCGCTTGATCAGGTGCCCAAGGGTGGAGAAAGCCGAGAGGGCGAGGGTGGACGAGACTTGCTGCGCGATGGCGAGCCGCAGGCATTCGAAGATGGTCGCCTGCGCCGTCTCGGGCACGCGGCAGTGTTTGATGTCGGACTTGAGGCCGTTCAGCGCATTGAGCTTCGCTTCAGACGGCGCTGCAGGCCGCTTGAGGGTGGCGAGAAGCGTGGACGCTTGAGCCTCCATCGTTGCGGAGTGTTGCCTTTGTTTGGTGATGATGATGATGCTGTTGTCTATGTAACTAACATATCAACAGTCGCTGAGGCTGCATGAGGCGCTAACCTCTTCGAGTTCCGTCGTGCGCGATTTTATGCACGCGTCTTTCCAGAATCTATATACTATCCACCCCGTTCTGCGTCCATCTTCCTCCGATGAGTTGGACCGTCGCCGCGCCAGTGGAGCAACGGCTGAGAAACTACGAAGTCCGGTGGTGCCGCCATCAACAAACGGCACAGCACCGGTCAACCGTCATCAACCCCAATTCGCGTCTGTGAACTTCTCCGCGACGCATCTGCACCCTAGCGCGTCGCGGACCTCGTTGCTAGCTTATCGATACGCGACCCTTGCTTCGGCGGCTTCCTGAAGTACGCCTCGACTCCCTGACGCTGTGTTCCTGCCCAGGCTGCAGCACCATTCATTGAGCGGTCTGCGTGAGGTATAAGTACCGTCTTCTCATCACCCGACTCCTTCTGTTATGCCAGTCATCCCTGCGTACTTCCAACAAAACATGCCGGCCATATCCCGCCCCGAGCAGGCGCCCTCAGCTTCACCGGCCACCCTTCCCATCCGCAAGCACAAGTTCCCCACCCCGAAGCTTCGCGTGCACCTGGACGATATCAGCCACGAAGGCAGCTCGGTCTTCCTGTCCAACATCAAAGGCAACGAGGACCTCGAGACGCAAGTCCAGAACGTCCTCAACCTGCTGTACACACCCGACTCGGTCAGGCCAGGCACACGGTCGGTGACCTTCGTCCTCCGGCAGTACCCAGGACTCGCATACACGACTGGTACGGATCTAGACGACGACCACAAGGAGATCCACATCAACCTCGCCTACCTTACGAGAGTCAAGGAGCCTCGCCATGAGATCCTCGGGGTCATCTGCCACGAGCTGGTTCACTGCTTCCAATGGAACGCCGAAGGCACATGCAACGGCGGTCTCATAGAAGGGATCGCTGATTGGGTGCGGCTGAACGCTGGGTTATCAGCTACCCACTGGAAGCAAGAAGCGGAGGGCGAGTGGGATGGCGGGTATCAGCACACTGGCTACTTCTTAGAGTTTCTTGAGCAGAGGTTCGGCAAGGGCACAGTCAGGAAGATAAATGATGGGCTGAGAGAAGGCAAGTATGACGAGAAGAAGCTATTCAGCGGCTGCTGCGGAGGGAAAGAGGTCGAGGAGCTATGGAAGGAATACGGCCACGAGTTGAAGAACAAGGCCGAGAGGGCTGCCGAGGCTGGAGAGAAGCCTACTGCGACGGAGGTGGGCAAGACGATACCGACGGATACGCCGCCTAAGCATGAAGATGCGCAATGAGTGCTGTGGACGTGTCGTTCGCGAAACTGTATTGTAGTCATGATACCCCACTTTGCCATGAGACTTCTATATCTAGACTCTACCCTTCTGCCATACGCAGCAGCTTCTATGCCAAGCATATTCTATCGATCTTTACACTCCTCTGTAAGCAGGCTTGAATCCGCACTTGCGTTGTAATACCGCGTGCCAGCCCCAACGTCTGTGCTAACCTCAAGTGTTGGTAAGAGCAAAGCGTCGCTAGTGTTGCTGTTCATGACGCCAATCCCGTCGCGGCCGGTCTATTTCGTATGGAACGTAGTATGTCCCACTCAGCTGGGCGGCCGCGTGTGAATTCACAGAGCTGTCGTCTCATCTGCGAGAGCCATCATCATCATAGCATGCGTTCAAGCCGGCTTGAACACCTCCGGAAACACATCCCTGAGCTCCTCCAAGCTCTTGATCTGGTGATCGCATGCAGGCTTGGCCGGTACTTTTGCCTCTGCCTCAACAAGATGAGCGGCCTTCCACCCGTACGCTTTCGCACCCGTGGCATTCAAAGCCGAGTCATCCACAAAGTAGCACCGCTCGACATCTCGCACCCCGGCTTCCCGCATGGCTTTCGCATACATTGCTGGCGCGGGCTTGCAAAGTAGCTTCTCAGCCGCGTAATCGCAATACGTGATGCCTTCGAACAAATCGTCGATACCTAACATTTTGACGACCCGTCGACCATGGGTAATGTAAGCGTTGGTGAAGAGCCAGAGCTTGACCTTGCTCCGATCGATGTCTTCAATCAGTTTCCTGAGGTTGGGGTCCGGCTTGATGATGTCCTCAAGCGGTAGGGCGTCGTCGACGAGGCGGTTGTACTCCATGGGGTCGATTTGGTGGTGGCGAACCAAGCCTTCAATGGCAAGGCCGTAATCTTCAAGGTTAGTAACAGATGGACAAAAGGGCAGCGATCAACATACTCTTGTAGTAGTCTTGGTGCAATTTCGTCGCATCTTCTCTGGTAAGCGCAAGGTGGGATTGGAAATAATCGTCGATGAGCCTGGACATGTGTTCGTGTATCTTGAAAGAACTTGGGTAGAGACAGTTGTCGATATCGAAGAAGAAGACCTTCTTGTCGGTGGGTTGAGGTGGCGAGATGCCATTGGCCGCGCCATTGGCAGCGCCATTGGATGTACCATTCATGGCCATCTCGTCCATCTGCTAGAGTGAATGAGAGACAACTGTTCCGATGTGTTGTTTTGTCCGCGAAGCATCACCGTAGACCCTAGGTAGTCACGCTTGATTATTAGCGTCGAATCCCTTTCTTTCCACCACAGTCCACAAAAGGCACAAGCTCAACACAACACGCGCTCTGCGACAAGCATCCCGCTCTGTCTGAGAACAGCAATGTCATCGCAAAGGTGACATTCTTCGCTGTACGGATACAAAAGCAGCGTGTCATGGCTCTCAGTGTCAGCAACGCAGCGCCAGCGCATGTTAACGGCATTAGGGCGCCGTCACCAGGAGAGGACCGGGAGCTGTATACGCAGCTCCTGCGATTGCAAGACGTGGTCCTTGCTGGGAAGCACCCAGTCTTCAAGCTACCGCAGTCCACGATTGAGCAGCTCAAGGCCGCCTTGAGCGTGCCGGAGATCGCTGGCGCTGCAAATGGCACGGCATTCGCTACTAACCAACATCAGTCGCAGCCGCCATATGCAAAGGTCAACGGCCTGCCCGGTCTTCATGCTCCGGCGACGCCTACCACGAATGGCGCGACTTCAGCATACGCGGCGAGAGCTGCCGGGCTTGATCCGATCTTCCTACAGAAGTCGGACAGCCTCGTAAGAGCAGAGGGACAACTCAAACGTCAGCGCATCGAGCGTGATCTACATGCGCAAGTCGACCAGCGCAAGCACTCCTCGCGCGACAGAGATCAGGGTGTCGAAGGGCCGTCGCGGATAGACATGGACGCGGTACTCAACGCTGCCCTCATTTTCGTGCCACCGGTGTCCGGGCTGAAGCCTGCGAAGGCTGCGAGTATCACCTCGTTTGACGAGAACGACTACTACAGCAGTCAAGCGCCAAGTGAATGGTCCTCTGATGCAAGTCCAAGTAAAGGCTCTGACAAGGGCACAGGTGCCTTCACGGCCGACTTTGAGCGCCTCGGTGCTGCTGCTGCTGCTGCTACTCAACCGTCTACTTCCTTTGCTGAGTCCTCTCGTTACGCTCAAAAGCGCCCAATGCCCGGTTCTTCTCTTACGCATGTTTCGAAAGACCGTCCGCATTCAGACGACGTGTACAACGTAGAAGAGGAGGACGATGA
The DNA here is from genome assembly GCA_035135055.1 of Oleoguttula mirabilis. Lineage (NCBI taxonomy): Eukaryota > Fungi > Ascomycota > Dothideomycetes > Mycosphaerellales > Teratosphaeriaceae > Oleoguttula > Oleoguttula mirabilis. The sequence goes on along the minus strand of JAVFHQ010000024.1, from coordinate 98,104 downwards.
GTATACGCCGCCGGATGCTGCCACATTCGACAACTTCCGCGGAGATGGTACAGCTTTGGATACTCAGCAGGACACTCCGCCCGAAGACGACAATTCGGACTACGAGCCTGGTGAGATCACGCATGAAAGCGCAATGCCGAGTCCTCGGTATCAGACTGCACGGTCTTTCCATCTATCGCCACGCGTTCCTGTCATTCGCAACCACTTGACGCACATTGCTGCTCCGCAGCCAAACCGAGTCTCACCATTTGCTACCGCTAAGGGTCCGAGCATCGAGTTGGAACTTGTTAATGGCCGCCCGGAAATTGTGCATAAGCCGCAGCCTCAACAACGATCGGTACCCATGCATTCGCGTGCTTCCACCGCATCTCCTTCCGGTAATGCTCCTGGTGGTAGTGGGAAGAAGGCTCGCCGCACTAAGAAGCGTAAGCGTGACCACATTCACGAGCAAGCCAAGCCTGTGAAAAAGGGACGACGCGATCGGCCAGCACCTCGAGCGGTATCCCCCGTGCAGCAGCAACCGCACATTAAGGATGAGCCGGTTTCGCCACCACCCTTTACAAACGTGCCGGAAGCTCCAATCCAGGGACAGCCGCAGTACAGGCCGGCACCAGCTCAAATTGATCTCGTAAGCCCTGGCCAGCCACCACAGGTGCAGTATGTGAACGAGCCGCCGAGGTCAGGATTGAGGCACGAGTACACCCAGCCTGCTTCGCCTGCCGTAGTAAGGATTGCATCTCCGGGTGGCTATCGCCCTGTGCAGAGAGATACGCAGGATCTTCGCCGCGTCGCAAGCCTGCAATATGCGCAAAGGCCACCATCTCCCTCCCAAAGGGTATACTCCCCAGCGGGACCATATCGGGCTGCTTCTGCGGCTTACGGCGAGCAGCGTCCGCCCCAGCTTGCTCCCGCTCCCGAGTCTGAAGAAGCGCCAAGGTACAGAGATATGCCAGTGCAAAGTGAAGTGCAATACGTTCGTGCGCCATCGCCGCCAAGGATGCAAGAGTACCAGGAAGCGTACACCAGAGCGCAAAGCCCGGTTGTGATGGCTCCGCCTCCGCCCAGACGGATTATCGTCGATCAATTCGGCAACCGCTTTTACGCTGCGGAGTCTGCCCCTGCGCCGTCGCGAGCGTCTGTCGCACCCGTCGACAGAATGATAGAGCCGCAACCAATGTACGAACGCGCGCCGAGTCGCATGTCAGTCGCATACGCTCCTCCTCCCCAGGCAGCACCTTACGAGCCTGTCGACGCTCGCATGCTACCGCCACCTCCACTAGCTCGGAGGCAAGAGCAGCCTGTGGAATACGTTGATGCGAACGGCTATCGCATCGCGAGAGAGTATAGCACACGACCAGCGGAACCTATGCGCTACGCAGAGGCGCCGACCTCACCGGTATATCAGCAAGCGCCAAGATACGAACAGATACCCGCTCCGCCACCGGCCAGTGAGCGCACTTCTCCGGTCTATCAGCAGACCCGACGTTACGAGCAGATGCCACCACCACCGCCACCTCATGCGCAGCCGGCCCGAGAGCCAACGTCGCCAGTGTACCAACAGATGCCGCGAGCCTACAGTGTTCGCCCCGAGGAGCCGCCGCAAGCTACGCCTGTCTACATGCGACAAGCCAGCGTGGCTCCAGTACAATACGCCAGGCAGGAGATGGCGCCACCGCCACCGCCAGCCAGGGCCGTCAGCGTAATGCCAGGTTCGGACTATGGAGCACAGGCACAGCAGCCCGCGTACAGCTATGCGCCGGCGCCACAGACGGTAAAATATGTCGATATGTATGGGCGGGAGGTGTATCCGCAGCAGGTGCGGCAGGTTAGCGAGTTTAGGTATCAGTGATTGTGGGAAAGAATGGTTGGAGCGCGCATGGTTCAGTTTGGGTGAGAGGAATGCGTTGATGCTGGTGGAGGGTGTACTTGTATACTGTAGTTCCTACATTCGCTGGAGCCCATGAGCAGCTCGTTGCGCTCGCCTTCGTAATACAACCTTCCATTCTCGCTTCGCACATACTGCAACTGGAGACTCAATGGAGAGCCCAGCCCGTGATATCTAGCAGATATGTTCAGGCGCCAATTTGTACTTTCCGCAAATTTATGCTATCTCTGTCCCTTTTCTCTCTTTGGAAAAGCTAAACTCGAAGCTCTGGGGCAGAGTATACTGCCCCAAGAAGTCGAAAGATTCGAGAGAGTCTTTGTAGAGGAATATGTACGCTCCAGCAGCAGAAAATCGCGATAGGATCTGTCCAAGGCCCCCAGATTTTGCGGGATCTCCGACCCGAAGCCGAATTCCTAGTGTCCCGAAGCGGTATACAAGGCCTTATTCGCTCGCAATGTACGGGAGACGTCTTACAGGGCACTATATTAGACAGCAAGCAGAGCAACGCTTTTCTTTGCCCATCAAAATCATCAGATCATCAGAATCGCTGCATACGATCCAGTCCGTTAGTTGTGTTTCGCTGATGGCCAAGCGTTCTGATCCGCGGGACGCGGATGTCATTAGCGAGTGCCAAAGTGTGTGACCGGCGGAGTTGCCGAGTATGTCTACGACAACAACGATTACCTTAACATTCATTCGTCTCAATGCATGCCCGTTATCAACATAGCTTATTATGTAGTCAGGTCATTCGTTCACCCTGAACTTTTCCAAGACAATATATTTGACTGAGCTGCCGTACTCATGTTGCTCGCGAGGGAAATCGCAATGAGGTAAGGTCACACGTCATCGCTTTTGACACTAACGCTACGGACCGTTACGAAGCTGAGCCAGATCCGCTATCCAGAGATCCATCGAAGCGCACGCGGACTCTAGCACTGCACTGTACTGCACCTCGCCAACCCCGACACCCTCGACGACGACCTCCGATTCATCTATCACTGTTGAGGTGCAGTGGCGTTCCTTTACTCGACGCGTTTCCGGATTCCGCGCTTTTGCTTTGCGGCTGGCTGAGGGCTTTCGACTGTTCTTACATTCACTTTCCGCCGCCTGCTTCTTCACTGAAGCGGTGGTGCTTTGGGTGTGCAACGGACATGCACAAGATCACGGGTTCGGCCAGGCATGGCTGGGAGCGGATGACGCCCTCGATGGGCTTCGGCATGAGCAGACCTCAGCCCTCGCCGCAAGACCTCGCAGTGGCTCCGCCCATGGCGAAGCGATCACTGGCCGCCACGTCCATGAGCCCAAACCCGGCCGTATCTGGACACTCGGTGAACCTATCCTTCAACGTGCCCTTCCACTCGAACCTGCCCGGGCCGGACAAGGAGGATGTGCTGTACAGCTCGACGGGAGCGTTCCAGAAATGGATCCACCCGGAGGGCGCGGCAGAGGACACGCCCAACCATGCGCTGCCGGTGCACACGCGTAACGTGGAGAACCTGCGGAGTCTGTGCAAGCAGATGAGCGAGGGCAGCGGCGAGCGGATACACGCTACGGTCACGTCGAGCAAGCCGAAGCCGGTGCCGGGCATGCAGCGAGGCCCGCTCACGGCGCTGGTGACGAACGTCTGCATTTCTGGAGACGCTGAGGTGGTGCACAAGATGCGGGCGAAGATACTGAACGAGACGCCCATCACTTTGGTGGGTATTGGCGTGCTTACCAATGGGCTGTTACGGAGCTGACCGACCTGTAGCGCTGCGAGACCCTCGACATTGACCGTGACACCGTCTTCCCGCAAGGACAGGATGGCGCCAGAGCCGACATCCTCAATCACATGGATGACATCAGTGACAAGACGAAAGCGGACATTTTCCTGCTTGAGGCAAAGTCTAGGCGGAAGGACTCGGATCAGGCCAGCTTCAACGGCGGAATGGAGAAGAGCATGGACAAGAGACTGCAGATACACGTGTATGGGGATCTGGACAGCTCGGAGAACGCGAAGACGAGACTCCTGATCATGGTCGATCAGATTCTCCAGCGGCAGGTTGACACCATCCGGCTGGAGCTCTCCCTGCACAGCTTGATATCTGGACGCAATAGGAGGAACATCAAGCAGATTGAGTCAGCGACCGGCACTGCCATTTACTTCCCGCCGCTCTTCCCGACCGTCTTCGGCTATGTGCCACCTGGATCTGTCCCTCTGCGCGGCCGAGATGAGATCATCATCACCGGAGAAGGCATGGATAACATCATGCAAGCCAAGAAACGGCTACACGATCTAGTGATGACAACCAAGACATTTGTCAAGGATGTGCAGATCACGACGAGCAAGGTTGACTACATTCTTTTGGAGCGCCTGGACAAGATCCGTAAGATCATCGAGGCCAACGGCTCGTATGTCTTGCTCCCTCCGCTTGGCAATCACAGTGGTGTGCTCCGCGTACAAGCGACGGACATACTGAACGTTGAGCGCACCGTTCGCGAGATCATGGGCTTGGCTGGGCAGTTCTACAGCGCATCTTGGTGGGTGACGCACCCAGATCCTTCTCAGCGACAACCTACGCCATCGGACATACGTGCGATGCTGCCGGACATCTGCATTAACTCCGGTGCCGAGATCACTTTCGAGAAGCTCAACTTCCATATCAACGGCAGTGATGACTCCGTCAAGGCAGCTATGTCCATCATCAACACCCTGCCGTTCGTGAAGAAGGCGCAGTCCACGCTCCGGGTCAAGGTCGAACTTGCCAACGAGCACAAGGAGTTCGTTTCCGGCAAGAAGAATGGCAAGATCAACAAGATCATGAGCCAGAGCAACGTGCAGATCGTCTTTGATGGCTTCAACGAGTACAACTTCTACATTGATGTCCGTGGTGCGCAGTATGAGGCCACGAAGAATGGGCTGGATCTGGTTGAGCTGGAGATGCCGGCCTCGATTTCTTTCCATGTACCGGACCAGTACCACAAGCGCATCATCGGCATTGGAGGCCAGCACATACAGCGCATCATGAAGAAGTACTCGGTCTTCGTCAAGTTCTCGAACGCGATGGATCGCGGTGGCATCGGCAAGGACGACGATGACATCAAGGTCGACAACGTCATCTGTCGTACGCCTGCGCGAAACGCGGACAACCTCGAGCTGGTCAAGCAAGAGATTATGGACATGGTGGAGAAGGTGGATGCCGAGTTTGTCTCCGAGCACGTGCCGGTCGATCGCCTCTACCATCGAGAGCTCATCACGCGGATGCCGGAGATTGAGGAGCTGGAGAAAAAGTGGAACTGCAAGGTCACCTTCCCAGGTACCGAACAAGCAAGCGACATCATCACCGTCTCTGGTCCTGAATATCAGGTCCCACAGGCCGTCGACCAGTTCCTGGGCATGGTACCGGAGACGCATGACATTGAGTTCCCAACTTCGAATGAGCTTCGCGGCTTTTTGAGATCTCCCGAGTTCCAGAAGGACTATGCGCAGAAACTCAGAGACCAGTACGTCGTAGATGTGGCAGTGCATGAGCCCAAACAAGAGCGACAAGGTGACAGAGAGGTGATTGTCGAAAGGCTTGTGCTCAGCTACACCCGCAACAACGCTGGTGGCCTGAAGGATGCTATCGACTTTCTGCTGCTTCCGTTCATGGCTCGCGGCTTGGATGCCAACAACGTCAAGGGCGCCATTCCACGACCCAAGTCGGACTCTTTCGAGGACAATATGCTCTACTTCGAATCCAAGCTCCTTCAACGCGCAGAGCCACCGATGAACACCGAGTCGCCCACGCGCTCGACCTTTGGCGAAGAAGGTAGCTCCCGCTCCATCTTCGACAAGCTCCGCAAACCCGGCAGCATGTCGTCCTTCTCTTCGTTCATCGACCGCCGGCGCAAGAACGGCTCCAACTCCCCCGGCAGTCTCTTCATGCAAGCCTCCAACAACGCGTCCAAGGCGTCTCTTGTCAGCATGGAGAGCCGTGACTCCGGCTACCGCAACCCGTGGAACGACTCTGGCATCGAGATCGATGACAATAGCGTCCATGGCCACAACGGGCACGGCAACGGCTGGGGCTCCTTCGGTGGCTCCGCCAGCCGCCCCAACACTTCATCCAACTCGCTCTCCGGAGCCTTCGAGTCCAAATACCCCTTTGGCGCTAACGGCAACGCATCCACGAGTTCCCTTAACACGCCCATGATTCCCGGTCTCGGCATGGTCAACGGCGCTGGAAGCAGTCCAGCAGTGGGTGCAGGCTTGCCGGGCGACGCGACGCCCAGATACGATGCTCGAGCTCGCGATGCCGATAGCGCTTTTGGCAAAGTGCCGAACAACGGCGCCTTCCTGTCCACTGCGATCGCGCCGACATCCCGACCGGCCTCGGCTGCGAACCCTACGACGGCCTCTACTTCTGCAACATCTTCAGGATACCCGGCGCCTATTGCGCCCCCGCATTGATACACCCTTTGTTCCCCGACCTTATTTTTATTATTTTGCTTTTTGACTTGCTTGCCGTTTTTGATGATCAGAATACCCATGTGCAAAAAGTCCGAAAAAGCGCGCGGTGTCTTTCCTCCTCTAGTCTGTTTCAGCAGTGTACGAGGCTAGCGGTTGTCTCTGATGGGGGGTAAAGGAACTGGAAGGATGGGGATATACCACTCTGCGTGTGCGCGTGCTCCTTACAGTTTTAGCAATGGGGGCTGGTGTTCGCTTTGTCCTTTCAGCACCTACGGGTGGCTTCCGGCCTTCGGGCACATTACGGTCTCTACTTCGCGATGAAAACGTTGCCGAATGATCTTTCTTGGCACGGTGTGCTGGAATAGGCACGATTTTGATGATGAAATACAGTGGATAGATATGGCAGGCAGCCTTAAGACGTTTATCCTAGCACTCCGCGGTACCCTTCCGCCGCTCAGGCGTGCCGGTTCGGGATCCTGTTACTGGAGGGCTCGTGCGACGCTTTTGGCACAGGCTCCGCAAAGGAGAGCGAAGGCTGGGTGTCAGGGCCCGAGGAATGGTCGACGATATCGCGTGGCAGTGCGTGCTTTGCAAGGTCGCTCACGACCAGCAGGAGACGCACAGCTCATGGCCCTCGCCATTACGGAGGACACTTTCAGGTATCGCATTCCGATCCAAGCCTACACTAACCTCACAGCGACCAAACGCGCCTATCTCTAGCCACGTCTGCTCTATGTCATGACGATACCCCCGTCAACTATCTGCGTCTGGCCCGTGATATAATCACTATCCCGACTCGCCAAAAAGCTCACCAGCTTCGCCACATCCTCCGGCACCGACACCCTCCCCAGCGCAATCAGCTCCTTGGTGTATTTGGCTATCGTCTCCCCCTTCTCCGCCCCCATCTTCTTGCCCAGCTCCTCGTCAATCAGCTCCCACATCGCCGTGCCCACAATCCCGGGCGCGTACGCATTCACCGTGATGTGGTGCTCGGCCATCTCCATCGCGTAGGCCTGTGTGAGCCCGCGGACGGCCCATTTGGAGGAGGAGTAGTGGGAGAGGAGCGCGAAGGGCTTGAAGGCCACGATGGAGGCCGCGGCGAGCATCTTGCCGGGTTGTTCTTGCGTGCAGTTGTTCTGGGCGATGAGTTGTTTGGCGCCGGCTTGGAAGCAGTTCTGCACGCCGAAGACGTTGACGCGGAACATGCGCTCGAAGTCGGCTTCGGTGAGGTCGAGGAGGGGCTTGACTTGGGCGATGCCGGCGTTTGCGACCCTGCGGTGACATTGTTACATTAGTTCTCGGTATCACAACGTGCTACTTGTTGGCCGTTTGCAAAACTTTGTCGCTGGTGTGGTGTTGGTTTACATTGTGTTTAGCGGCCCGATCTCGTTAACGCTCGTCTGCACCATCTTCTCCACCTCGCCATACTTGCTCACATCCGCAATTGCGACGCAGGACTTCCTGCCCATGCCTTGGATCTCCTTCGAGACCTCTTGAGCGCCCTGCTCGTTGGCTGGAATGTCATTGATACAGACGTTGTAGCCGTCGCGGGCGAGACGGAGGGCGATGGCTTTGCCAATGCCGCGTGCAGAGCCGGTGACGATGGCGTTTAGAGCGTCTAGTCTGGTGGGAGATGAAGAGAAGGAGCGCTGGTATGTGACTGAGTTGGTACGGAGGATACGAGGGCCAGAGGCCGCTCGGACGAGTGTGCGGGCTACTGAGGCCATGTTTGATCGTACAAGAGCTGGCTTATTGAGAGAAATGGCTGGGCCTAGACGGAAGAGTGAGGAGAGTGCGAGGTGGAGGGCGAGGGAGCACGCGTGGGAGGTTGAACAGAGGGAGAGAGGCACAGGGAGCCGATACTTACCAGCTACGAGGAGGGCGTGCAAGCCTTCTCCTCAGCTTGGTGGAATGGTGAGGAGTATGCGGCACTCGGCGATGCGGAGCAACAGTTCACGGTTGCGAGGGGTGCGCGTGGGAGCTCGGGTTGGAGATCTGCAGGCTACTGCAGGGCGATGTCCCGGGCCGTGGAGTGGGGAGTGGGGAAACGGTTGGTCTCGGGAGTCGGGAGAAGGTAGGCCGACTGGTATCACTCGGAGCGGGTATAGCGTGTCTGGCGAGTCGCGACGCGTTGTCTCCGCGTCGCAAACCGTCCAAGTGCAGTGCAGTGCAGTGTATAGTGCAGTACAGGATGTCTCGACAAGGCGCGTCGCGCAGTCTGACGCTGACGGAGGAGCTGGAGAAGCTGGAGCAGTCCATCACCCTCACGCTGCAGGAGATCGACAGCAACTTCAGCAAGGCGCATCGCATCGTCACCGGCAGCATCTTGCCGGTGGTGGAGCAGTATGCGAAGCACAGCGGCGACGTCTGGGAGGGCTCGAAGGTGGGCATGCCTCAGCCAAGCTAGAGGGGAATGTGTGCGTGTTGCTGATGTTCCGCAGTTCTGGAAGCAATTCTTCGAGGCTTCGGCCAATGTGAGCCTGTCGGGGTACGAGGAGGCTGCACTGGAGGAAGAAGAGGAGACACAGACGGATACGACCACCACTGGGCTGGAGACACCCACAGACCATGGCGGACATACTGCATCAGGTGCCAACCTGCGAGATGAAGAGCAAGACGACGACGACGAGTTCACGCTCGACTCGCCGACCCAAATCACCGGCGTGCAGACTACGCCCCGCCTACCTCCTTCCACCGCAAAGAAAAGCGCTGTCGGACGTGGGACCGCAAGCAAAGCAGGGGCCTCTCGCACAGCGGCCAGCTTCAGGTCGCCAAGTCCGCGGAAGTACACTGGCAAGAACCCACTGGCTGTGACGCCCTCGTCCGAAGAGCCGAGCACGCCACGTCCGCAGACCACCCTCAACTTCCAGTCCTCGCCATTCGAACCCGAGTCCGCTTTCCAGCCATCGTCCCGCCGCCAACCAAACAACGACCCGCTGATGCACCGTGCCGTGCTGGACAAGAACTACCGCATCCAAGCCACACCCCACACCCAACGTCGCAAGCAGCACCAGCAGCACCAGGCAAGCATCAAGCCTACGCCCGCCACAGCCACCAAGACAAGGCCTTGGGACGACTCGCCGGACTCTTCGCCCGCCGTAGCCGCACCACAACTCCGCAGCGACCTCTTCTCGCCAGTCAAGGGCCCACGTACACCAGGTATCTCCGTCCTCACCCCGGCGCGCGGTAAAACCGGTGGCCATCCCGCACCCACCACATCGACCGGCCGCCAGCTCTTCAGCCCACAGGACAAAGCGTTCGCCAGCACCAACAGATCCCGGGCTTCACACATCTTCTCCGACGATGACAGCGATGACGACGACGAGCTGGATATGAGTCCGCCGAAGACGATGCAATTTCACGTCCCACAGTCCCGGCTGATGCAGACGCCCGCGCGCGAGGCCAGCCGGCGGATTGTGGAGGATTTGTTGCTCACGGCGGGCGCTGATGCTACGGATGATATCGAGGCCGAGGGGGATGGCTTGGAGGAAGCGAGTCCGAGCGTTGTCAGGCGGGCGTATGATGTGGACGATGATACGTTCTAGATGGGATGCGCACGATCTGATGCTGGATGATTCGGCTCACATGCCCTCTGCCGGCTACGAGCCCTGTTAGACTCGCCGAACTACTGCTCTGTGTGGTCACGACTTTTGTGTGCACGAGCACCGCCACATGCAGCATTCTCGAGCGATGACGTCTCGGCTGCCGACAACAAACACACTGGCAGAACAGCGAAGTGTCTAGTTGTAAGGCATGTCGTGGAGTCAGTATGAACATGCCTATGCCCATCAGTAGGGGGGCAGGTTATAGTGAAGCGAAAGGGGCCAATCACGTGACATCCGCTCAGTCTCATCTAGGTCGGGCTGGAAGTACCGCTTTGCGTCCCAGGGCAAAGTTAGCCTTACTGTACACGCTACGCATGCTTTATAAGTAGGTTGGTACTGCGACGAGGTGGCATCCCAGCCCTGTCTGTGTTGGCCCCACGATCCTACCAATAACAAGCTCATGCGAGAGACACACCTCGTCCACACTTCGATCTCCCTTGAGCCCTCACGAAGGCACACCCTCGTAATCCCACCCATCATCCCTCCGCCTCCGCTTCCTCCGCGAGCTCTGCCGATTCGCCGCACACTTGACAAAGACTGTCAGCGCCGCCAGCACAAACACAATCACGGCCGCCACCGTCGGCACGACCACCTCGCGATCTACATCGCGCCTTTGCGGAAGGTAAGGGCACGTGGTGTTCTGGCCAATAACCCAGCACGTCGAGGCGTCGAGGTCGTTGAAGTTGAGCCACAACAGCTCGTCATTGTCATCATTATCATCGTCGTCGTGATGGTCTTGTAAGTACTCCCGCCACGCAGCAACCAAGTACGTATTCTCCAGCGCCGTTCTGGGCGTGGCGAAGGTCGTGTTGTCCCCGCAGCCATCAGAAACTTTCATGTAGTAGCCCTTCGAGCCGCTGATCTGCCACTGGTAGGGTTGGTGGGCGATGCGGCAGGCCCCGTGGTGGGTTCGTGTGCAGTCGGCGGCTTGCCAGCGGCCCTGGGTGGCGTTCAGCGCGGCGCAGCGGAAATCGTCGTCGTCGTCCTCGCCGTCGTCGGCGGCGTCGGAATTGTTGCGTGGCTCGCCTTGGCCCCAGGCCCAGATGGTTGCGTAGGCGAAGGCTTGATAGGGCTGGTAGTTCTCAGCCGCGGTCACGTTGTCCAGGGTTGTGTTGAGCATTGGTGCTATGCCGCAGCTAGTCAGGTTGCTGGCTTCTTCCGGCAGATATGGAGAGGAGGCGTCGCTAACATTGGAGATGGCCCACGAAGAGTTCACGCTCGAGAGCGCTTCAACGCCGCTTTGGTAGAAACATCCGGTTTGAATACCGTCTGCACTCGATGCCACGTCCCGCGGTGCTTGAAGGGAGCCTTGTGGGAAGATCAGGGCAGCGTCTCCCGAGTAATTGTAAGCGCGCAGTTGAGGGTCGACTGTGCCGTAGCCAGCCAACAGTCGCTCCGCGCTCTGGAGCTCGATAAAGCTTTCACTTGGCCAGCCGTCCTGCGTAGAGGCGTGCCCGCCATCTTGGTTGACGAGGTAGTATGCGGCATCAGGTTGCGAAGCGCGAGCGACGCTGAACCAGCTGCCAGAGGCATTTAGGTCTGCTCTCTGTGACTGCAGCTTAGTGGGCGTGTATAGGTATGCGGAGTTGTTGGTTGCCAGAATGGAGCTGAGGAGGTTGCTATCTCGAGGCAGGGAATCGGTGGAAGGCGTGTGTGCGCTCGCAGTTGGGTCTGAAGCTGGTGCTGCGGCATGCATGTTCATGATCAAGTACCTTGTCGTTGCGTTCAGGTCGGTCTCGGTGTTGTTGAGATATGTTGACAGGATGTCGGTAAACAGGTCAAAGTTCAGACCCGTCGTGCAAGTGTAGGGCCCGGCCTCGATGAGCGTCCCTGCGGAGGATTCGGCGCTCAAAGCATTAGACGTGGTGGCAGCATTGCCTGTTGCCACGGCCGTCGTAACAGTACCAGCGCTCAGCGTGGCTGTGGTTGATATCGAGGGTATGTTGAGTGACGGTGTTGGCGTCTGCGACGCCTCGGCAGACGACGAGCTGCTCTCTGCCGTAGTTTGTCGTGCAATGACATTGCTAGTAGGAGTTCCAATATGATCCTTAGCCCGGCCTGCCAGAGAGCCGCTGGCAAGGCTTGCCAGCGATGTCTGGGCAGATTGGCCCGGGTCGCTCGCGGTAGAGTCGGAGAGCGAGGCAGTACTGCCCAGCTCGACCGGACACAGGCTCCAGAGACGGCGAGTGACATCCCAATACAAGTCTATCTCAAATCTGCGGAAGCCTGTTGCCAAAAGATTCGAGAAGCATTTCGCAGCTGCGGCGTCCTCATACCGTTGATGCGCGAAGCAGGCCGGGGTCAGGGACACGCCTGGGAGGTTCACATAATTGACCGGAACCTGCAATGACAGGTCTCTTTGCGACTATGCGACCGTCAGCATATTGTGCGTCAGCGGAGGTATGCGCCATGTCATACCAGCAGTGCTATGTATGGGATGCCATCTGGTATAGCTCCTGTGTCTGGATTGTACAAGGACATACGCGAGTCCACCGGCTCAACGTTTTGTGAGGAGGTCGTGAGACTGCCCGCTCCGGAAAAGTGCGCCTTCCTGATCCGAACTTGGGTGGAGACTGGAAGCTGCGGAAATGAGGGCACGTGGGTGTGGCAATGCGAACAACTACCTTACACCTTAGACGCCTTAGAAATAATGACCTGCTCACGGGACGGTGCCTTACACGACTAAGGATTGCAACAACCATGAAGCGTCCCGTGAGGGCCGGCCGTGACGGGCTGACTCACGAGCCCGAACTGGGCGCTTACCCTAGGGCTCGAGTCTCCGCGGAAAGACTTAGTCCGCGAACACACAACTTACAAAGTGGTACAATACGAACGGCCTCGCGTCTCTTCACGCTGCTTTGGCAAGTTGGGCCGTTGGCAGTGCTTTGGTCCTCGCTAGAGTGACGTTGTCGACAGGACTCGGGAGTCGGGAGCAGGAAAAATGCAAATACCTCAGGTAGTTGATTCATCATTCATTAGTTTCAGGGCCTGGGCAGAGCAGTGGGCTCACTCGGACCTAGCCCGAGATCGCCAGGATCGCTGACAGGGGCAGCGGATCTTCGCTGAGGACGCCATCATGCCATCATGCCATCCGTTCCTACCACTGACTCCGATCCTTCAGGTGCCTGTATCGTCCAGGTTTCCCACGTTGAATCTGTGGACGCCCAAAGCAGTAAGCCCAGGACATTTGGTAATTGAATCAGTCTTCAACTTTCAACACGCACCGTGACGCACGTTGATAGACAGCGACAGTCGAGTCGGGTCGACCGTCAACGGTGCGACCTTTAATGCCTCCGCCTCTATAACTGGCGTGGGCCCCTGAGCTACAGCCGTTAACAGAGCCAAACACCCACAAGCTTATTTATCTATCTGCCAAATATGAAACATCCAGGTCGGACGCCGCTCGGTCCATGATAACGACCGAATCCAAAAACAGCGCCGGCACTCAATCCGCGGCACTCTGGCGTCAACAGTTCGCGGCGTGCGCAGTGCTATGTTTGGCAGTTTGCAATTTCCACGGCGTTCAGCGTTTGCGCAGAACGGTGTTTTACACTTTCACTGTCCAGCGCGCGATGCTAGTCATGCTACTACCATGGCCGCATTCGCGCAATGTGCACGCAGCTTGCAAAGCGCCAGGCTGGTGAAAATAGTGACAATCAGGCACAAGGGCGAAGTGAGGCAAAGTTTGGTCACTACCTTACGGCGGATGCCTGGGTGGGCGCCCAACTGCATTATACATTGTAATTGAGCGATATCGCCCTCGAGACCTTACTGAGGAGCGTTGGTTCTTCTAACGGTTGAACGCTCGCATTAAAGTACACAGAACACTGCGGTGAGTACACGCGCAGGCGGGTATAAAAATAATCAATAATAACATCGCCTGCGAGCAGAGTAGAGGCAGAGTAGAACACTTCGTTCAGTGCCACCAGATGAGACCGATACCGTTGGTACCATTCGCAAGCATAGCACTGCTCCAAATATGACTTTGGGTCGGCCACCCGTGATCGGGCAAACTCGCTGTCAGACCTAGTGCGTCAAGTTTGAGAGACTCATCTTGTCCTTCGGTGAGGCCTCGAACGGGTTGTGCGCACCCGCAAGAGCGGGGTCGAGCGGGAACGATGGTAATGCGCTGTGTGAGTCGCGCCCGGACACTGCCAACTTGGAGATGCTCGGTAACTGCATTGGCGGCGCCGGTGTAGACGGCACCTGGGCTTGCTGGTAGGTATACCCTGATAGCAGCGGATTCGATGGCATCGGGTACTGCTGCACTGCAGAATGTACTGGCATTTGCATCGGCCGCGGCTGTCGTAGCTGTGATGGCACAAAGTGTTGCGGATGCGCGAACATCGCCTGCTGAGCAAACTGCTGGTGCTGGGGCTGGAAGGGTTCCTGAAGCACATGTGGTGGCTGCTTCATCGGCATCGGTTGTTGATGCTGATAGTCGGTCTCGGCGAAAGATCCAGCCACACCCAATCGCAGCAGAGGGCCGGATGAGTGACGGCGGTCGCTTCCTGGTCCCGAGAGTGGTGGGAGCTCAATCGACGATGGGCCATGGTGCGGTGAGCGCCCTGACACCGACGAGCAGTCAGACATGAGTGACGGCGCACCCTCTGCCGACATCTGTGAGAACGCCGATGGTGACGGTAGAGGTGTCTCAATGAGCGCGGAGTGACGATGGTACACTGGACCGTTGGAGGGCACGCTGAAATGGGGTGGCGGCGGTTGTTGCATCTGTGAAGGGTGAAACACCGGCTGGCCAAAGTATTGGTGTGATGCAGCGCCGTGAGGTGGGAAGCTGGGCGGCAAAGGGTGGTGATGTGTGGGTGGCGGAGGCAGGCTGGGAACGGTCATTTGAGGTTGCTGGCGGACCTCGAGCTCAGTGCGACGGGAGTTGTTGCTGCGTCGTCGGCGGTTCATGCCTCCGTTCCACCAGTTCTTAACAGCATTGTCGCTACGCCCTCTGAGCCGTCGAGCAATTTCGGCCCATCGTTTGCCCATCTCAGCGACCATCTGCTCGATCATAAGGCCTTCTTCCGGGGTGATAGGGTCGTGGTTGAGGTTGGGCTTCAAATTCTGGTGGAAGCGCTCACGACATTGCTTCGGCGACCTGGTCTGGATAGTGGACGAGATGCGGACCCAGTTGTGTGCGCCGTGGAGATTAACCAGGTGCACAAGGTACTGGTCCTCGGTCTGTGACCATGGACCTCGCTTGTGTTGAGGCATCTTTGCTTGATCGCGACTGCAGGACTGTTAGTTGAAAGCCTTGTCGGCGAGGTCAACGATCGCCACTGTATGTGTCGCGATGGTTGACGTACGTTGAACACCAGTTGACTATCAGACGTTGCGCCGTTTGGGGTACCAGTGATACTAGGGAGTAACTGGAGAGGATCACAAAGACGTTGGTGATGCTTGGTACGGGTCGGAGGTGTGGGATATAACGCGAAGGCAGATGTATGGCTCCGCTCAGACTTCAGGGCACACTTAAGCAGCGCAATCTAGATAGCCTTTCTTCGATTCCGAATGATTTAGCGCAGGTGCGTGGTGAACAGTCGAAGCTTAATTTGATAGTGGATCAGTTGACAGCGGGGCTTGATCGAGTTGTGAGGGAAGTCTGCAGACTGTGGCTGCGCGTCCAGGCTCCGAGTCGGATCCAGTGCGGCAAGAGCGACCTATGAACAATTGGCGGTGTTTGCGTCTAATTGACGTTGGGAAAGCAGGGAAGTGATTGGAACAATGCGCACCCACTGTTCCCCTCTGTCACCTGTGCCTGTGCCTGTGCCTGTAGGCTTGGAGATGATGTCGCAGGCTTGCAGCTCCCTTAGCGCTGGTAAAAACTCCATGCCAGGGCTCGGGGCTCCCATGATCCCATCCCATGCTTCGCTCGCATGTCCCAAGCTCAAGGCAAGGGTGGCACTAGCAGGGGTCGAAGCGAATTGCCAACGTTGCCCCGTCGCCCGTGTGAGCGGTCTCGGACGCGATGTACACATGTGGAGACACCCATCTCAGAATGCCATCAGTCTTGGTGATCCGACCACAGCAGAGCAGTATGCTGCAGAAGAGGGCAGTCCTCCGGCCCACTGATGATTCCGAACTTGCTTACTTACTGCATGCTCCAGTGGCCCGCAACTGATATGGTCCGGCACACGCCCCTCGTTCGCCGTTCGTTACATGAGTTTGGGGCTGGCTTGGAAGTAAGGGTAAAGGCTTGCTTTACCGGGACGATCGAGATGCAACGCGCGGATCTACCAGTCTACCGTCCAACCTTGTTTGCCCAAACCCAATTTTAGCCCGCAACCACGCGCTCGTCGTCGACGGCTTGGGAATCGGGATATTCTGGAATGGCCGACCTCATTTCGGCTTCTGCAACGGTGTACGCCCAAAGCACCGTATATAGATATTGTCGTGGCCTTCCGCCTGCTTCTTCACAAGAGCCTTGACAAGTTGACCACGGTTGTGGACGACGATCAGCCAGCCATGTCGCAATATACCCTAAAGCCTTGGTGCCTTCGATAATGTTAATGGTGTGTTCACGTGGAACATGGGTGCAGACGAGTCAGCTTGGCTACTGCGGCGCTGACACCGTATCGGTCATATTGAGATTGACATTGTTGCGCATCAGTAGGTACCATCTGTGACTGGCATGCACACCGTGGAGTCGAGCCTTAGTCGAGCACTGGAGCGAGTGGGAACGCCCGGGGCCGTCCCACAGTCCCACCGTCGAGCGAAGCGCGTGCGTCCGCTGTGTCGGTGACTCGCTGCAGTGATGCACAAGCCGGCGGGGACGTTCATTCCCCACATCAGCTCGGCCCGCCCCTGACCCCTTGTCGGTCCATGCCCTTATTTCAAATACTCTTGGAGAGGGACCTCCGAGGCTCCCACGATCAGTGATGAGCAAGTGTGTGCGTGCATTCGACTAATTGCGCCTAGCGCCTCTGATGTCTTGTCTCGATTCAGGGATTTACGAACTAGGTGTCAACGGCTCTATACCCTAGAGTCTACAGGCCCATGGAGGCCAATGTACGCTCGGTGCGTGTGTGCATCGCCACATCTTGAGTCTCCTGAACATGATTGGTATAGGACCTCTTACTGGCTCTACGATACGTCCGCCAGAACACTTCGCTATACAGCATCGACGCCCGACGGTCCGTCACATCGTTTAGCGAAGGCCCGATGCGGCCAATGCAGAGTTGCAGACGGATTTGCGGGCTGACTCGGCGGGCGCACGGGGACCAGATGTGCCTATGCTGCACGAACCCGGCGCGAACCGGCCGGCAGAATCAAAATGTCATTTTCAGACAGAGCTCGGTGTTGTGTTCTGTTATCAACGGTCGCCACTCGGGATGAATCGCCCGGTCACTTCTGTGCAAGGTGAACTTGCTGACAGCTGAAGCCTGAAAGCACTTTTGCAGGCGCCGGGACCCAATTCCTGCGGTTTGGTTGGTCCCAACTGTGGGAGCCGTTGCTGCAAGGTTTGCGGCAGATCCGCGTAGAGATCTGATGATGCTCAACGCTATGCTCCTTGCAGCTAAAAAAGGCGAGTTTCCCAGAAATCGGGAGCTTAAATGCTGGTCCATCACGCAACGTCCAGATCTTGCAGCTATCCGTTTCGCTGGGTTTCAGCTTATTCTCTGTCCGACACGGCGCAACATCCACTCCGCGGATCCGCACGCGATCTGCCAACGACAACCAACGGCAAATTGAGATACGGCATGCTTCTTGTCAAATCCAAAGAATGCACCCGCCACAGACGTGTCATCGTTCCGCCTCAGGCTGTCTCTACTCGCTACACCCCTAGCCAGCAGTACTCTGCGAGCCGGCGGCACATAACGCACAGATGCCGTTGTGACAGCCGCAGCCAATACCAAGCTCCCCTGCAGCCCTGCCATGCTGAGTCTCTGACTC
The DNA here is from genome assembly GCA_035135055.1 of Oleoguttula mirabilis. Classification (NCBI taxonomy): domain Eukaryota; kingdom Fungi; phylum Ascomycota; class Dothideomycetes; order Mycosphaerellales; family Teratosphaeriaceae; genus Oleoguttula; species Oleoguttula mirabilis. Next base: position 80,280 of record JAVFHQ010000024.1, on the reverse strand, counting down.
GCTAATACTTTCTGAAGTCTCGCACGCGTGGATTCCGGGTCTGATGACTCTGATCCTTGAACAAACTTCGCACTCGATCACAAGGTTTGAACAATATTCACATCATTGGATTCACTAGCACTCTTACAAGACACTCTCTCTGCATCGGCTGTCGTCCGCTCGTTCGAAGAAGGCGCTCGAGCAACGATCTTTAATGACTCGCCACCTGCAGTGAAACTTTGCATGCATTCGTTAGCCATCTGACCCTCAGGCGGCACCTACAACGGATCTTGTCGTGCTTGACTCCTTGAGAGATGCAGCAGGGCAGCAGTCATGGATTTGCTTTACTCGATTCGCCGCAGTGGCTGGCAGGGGGGCCAAATAAAGTTATATACGTCGCAAATGGAGGGCCGTATCCGTCGATCCGAGTCGGTGAGTGGTAGCGGATGTCTTACTCTCGATCGTGAGGGTCTAGCGTTTCGTGCGACCCAGTAACACCAACGTACGGTACCACATCTTCGAGGTGTATGAGGGACCATCGCGTGAAGTCATTCTCTGATTGGGCTCCGTCATGGTACCGCTGCTGCACGTCTGCATCATCGTATTCGTAGCACAACAGCCGAGCATCTGCTCTTTGAAGTTTGAACTTTCGCCCTGGTTCGTCGGGTACATACTCACCAACCTCGGGGTCCTTGAGGTTCCAAGATTTATTCAACAAGCATCAGTATTTGGAAAGTACCCCGGCACTGCGCGACACCATAACGGCAGATGTTTGCAGTGCAGCTGCTGCAGCCAGCGCGAGTTAGCACTGGTAGCGACTGGCAGTGTAACATTCGGGTCCGTGGATAGGTACTAGGAAAGACCTTCCGACTCGATCGGTAAGAAAACAGTACGAGGGGGCGACTGTCTCAGTACAATGTGTAAGCACGCCCTCACGCACGCTGAAGGGCCCATGACACTAGAGAACGCAGCAAAAGCGTTGTCTTTATGGTTGACCATGCGTGTAGATCTTTCCGTACTACTCTTGTACTGACGCATCCAAGATACGCTCGACACATGCATTCGCCCAGCGACCGAGCGCATGCGAATGGGGCATCAAGTCACTTGGATTGAAGGACGGACGTACCATTGTTTGCCTGGGTATATTGTGAAGACTCGCTTCTTCAGGACAGCAAGCCAGTGACACCCAAATGCAGCCCTGACTCTTGCTGCTCCGTCCGAGTGCTATTGAGTTCCATCACAGGTGCAATTCAGCTTCTGTTGGGTACCTGGTCAAGCCAGATATCGCCACCTGTCCCGTTCACATACCGCGTCCATGCCACATCGTACGCGTCTTCCAGATCGCGTACCCATCGCTTCGTGTCAAATAAGGCGCTGGTCCAGCGCGCATGATACAACATCTTCCTCAGATCCATCAGTCGGCCTACACCCATGCCGTTGCAGCCATGAGCGTACGACAGTGATGTTCCCAAGGCGACAGCTTTCTCTTCGTAGTCCTCCTCACTCGCTGCTATTAAATCCTTGCCCGCCTGCGCACCCTCGGCACCTTTGGGAAGTGCACCTTTCAGTATGCTAGCAGCCATGCGACTGCACATCTTGTAGGAGTACCGAGGCAGGGTGAGAAGAGGCGTGCCGCTCCAGAGAACGTCTGCCGCCGTGGTGTGAGCATTGCATTCCGCGGTATCAAGCACAACGTCGCAAACCCTGGCCCGTGAGATGTGAAGGTGCTTCGGCGCCACATCGGTGAAGATCACGCGCGAAGCAACATCTTCGCCCGCCCACAGTCGCGCCGTAGCCAGTATGTGCGACTCGCCCAAATCCGGAAAGCGCAGAAGCCAGAGGATGGAGTTCGGGACACGGGCAAGAATCCGGAGCCAAGTTCGAAACGTAGTAGGATCGATCTGTAAACGTCAGCAGCCGTTACATGGTTGATACTTGGTTGTCACAAGGAGACCGTCTAACATACCTTGTAGAGCTGGTTGAAGTTGGCAAAGATGATGGTCTCATCCGTTATTTGAGGGAACAGCTCTTTCCGCATGTGCCACCGCTGCTTTTGCTCCTCATCCCAGCTCGAGCGCGTTCCATGCGCGTCCGGAGCGCTCTGCTTGTGATCGCAGCAAAAGAAGGTATCGCGGGAGTAGATGATGTTCTCGCCGTAGACCCAACCATCATCGTCGCCACCGTTGTTCTCGTCTACAAGCGCATCTTCCAGATCCACATTCCTGCGCCATGGTCGAAGGGTATCGGCAGGTATTGCCGTTTCGTCTGCCAGGAGGTAATCACACCACTCCGCGCCGAGGGTGCCTGCAAAGCCCATAAATGACATCTGAACTGGAGCAGGTCGTGCCGCAAAGACCTCGTTTCTAGCGCCACGAGTGTAGCCGTTCAGATTGACAAGGATGTGGATCTCGTCATGGACGATCTGGTTGACAATCCTCTCCGCTGACCAGCTGCTTGCATCATGAAAAACGGGCGCTTCTGCTTGGATCTGTTGGCGGTGGACAGAGTTGTCGCTGGCTGTTGTTGCGTAACAGTAGGCCTTGACGCGCTTGGTATTGTGCAGACCGAAGACAGATTGCATGAGGTGCGCCAGCGGGTGGTTGTTGAAGTCAGACGAGACGTAGCCGACCTTCAGATACGGCGCTGGCGGCTGCGGTGGTGGGTACACCTGCTTTGGAAGCCATGGCGAGCGCAACGTCGAGACCGAGATGCGCAACCCGTTTCTCTGCGATATCATCCGGATCTGCTTCGCCGACATCGGGCATGTGAATGTGTGAAATGGTAGGACTGTTGGCGCCGTTGGTACAGTCAGGGATGCCGGGAGCTGCGGTCTGTTGTAGCTTGACGCCATGCGCTGCGTCTTGTGGACGTAGAGGTCGCGGTACCAATGCCATCCAATGCGTCTGGTGGCACGCTCGACAAGCCTTGTTACTCGGGCACCTTCCCATTTCCGGCCCGACCAGGTTTGCAACGTCCTACGCAGACTGGATACCCGCTCCTCGACGTCTTCCAACGAGCCGACGAGGATGGTCACCTGTGGCACCAGGTCTTCGAGCAATGAGGGAGTCAGCGTGCCGCTGCCCCAACCCTCGCCGTCTGCTAGCTGCTTCTCGACGATGTCCACCACGCGCTTGATCCAGCCAGAACTCGTCGCACCAGGCTGCCTAGCATCGAGCAGCATGCCCTGTGCATCGACATGCCACCTGTCCCTCTTGCCGCCATCTTCCGCGATTCCGCCTCTCGCCGGCCAACCGCATACAGAGTTCAGTGCATTGGCCAGCCCACAGACTGCTTCGGCAAAGTCCGGGCTGACTTCAACAGCTCGCTTGTAGTACACGATGGCATCGCTGATCCTGCCCTTGTCTTTTACGGCATTCGCGAGATTGGCAAGGGCAATGTCGAACTTGCCGTCGCACTTGACGGCACGCTCGTACATGTTGATCGCTGCGTCGAGCTGTCCAATGTCTTTGAGCAAGCTACCTAAGTTGGTGTAAAGATGCGCATGATGCTGGTCGAGTTGCAGGCCGTAGTTGTAGTACTGCAAAGCAAGTGCGATGCCACTGCCGGGAATGACACCAGGGATGTCGAGCTTCTGGGAAGACTGTACGGGAGCAGAGGCTTGTTGGACGCTAGCAAGTAAGATGCCTACATTGTTGGCAGTCGATGGGCTGGGCTGAAGGGACAAGGACAGATAGTAAAGCGCCAGGATATCGCGGACACCGCAGGCGAGCGGAGTAACGCCCGCTGAGCGGCTCGAGTTCGACATGCCGTCTTGAAAAATCTTGGCAAGCGAGAGCAGGGAGTTACTCGTGGTCGAGATGACGGTCTTGCGCGCGATGCTTTCAGGGCCACCAGCCACATGCTGCAATCCTGGTAGCTCGCCAAAGTGCGGGAAGCACAGTCGAGCTGTCGCAAGCGCTTGATCTGGCGAGAGCAGGATAGGCTCCGCAGATGATGGCGTGGGTGCAGCTTGGTGAGGCGGTCGCTGGTGAACGCTAGGCGAGACCACCGCGAGGATGTGCTTCACGAGGCCTTGAATGCCATTAACGCTCCTGCCCGTCGCGATAAGGACTGCGTCCTCGAAGGCACGGGCGGCGCCACCGTTGTCGCCCAGTCCGTACAGCATGTTGCCCTTGGCGTGGATGAGGGCGAGGATTCGGCCGTTGTCGCAACCAGAGATTGCGAAGCCGCTTGACCCAAAGCCTGGTTCTGATGAAGCCGGGTTATCTCGCCAGTCGGGTGTGAAGACATCGCCGTCCGCATCGAAGTCGTATGAGACCTTATCTGATAGCTCCGAGCGGCAAGGCGAGCGACTAGCGGTGGACGCAGAGCACTCGCTCTGGCGGTCAGACACCTTCAACGAATCCGTACTTTTCTGCTGTCGCAGAGAGCGCTCCACGTACTCGATAACACGGATGGCGTCACTGCTTCGCTGCTCATTACATAAAAGCCCAACAAGATGTTCAACGGCTTCAAAGTGGTTAGGTGCAGCTTTAATCACCTTCATCCAGTGTTGTTCAGCTTCCTGCCTTCGGCCGACAGCAAGCAGAGTAGCGGCGAGATTGGAGGTGGCTTCCAAGTGCTTCGGGTCCATGTCAAGGACTTTGGTGTACCACCGCAGAGCCTTCTGATAATTGCCCAGGCCGTAGGCAAGACAACCACCGAGATGCATGCCGTCCGTCCATTGCCATTCCGTGTCCTGACAGAGCTTTGTCATGTACGAAAGTGCTAAAGCAGCACGCGAAGGGGGTGAATCATCCCTCGGTGGCTGCGACACTATTGTTGATACAGATGAGCCGGAAGTGCGGCGAAGCGTACGATATCTGTCAGTTGATTGATCAGGAGGTGCCTGCGTCCATTGCTGCTGCTGCTGTGGTTGTCTCTGCCACTGCTCATGCGACGCTCTGCGTGCATACTCGTTGTCTTGATACTGGACACCACTGGGAGACCACAATGACGTAGACTGCAGCTTTGGCGTAGTCGCTGCACTGTCGAAGCCGTGGGTTTCGTCAAGGCCAGGAGCTGTCTCTGCTCGTGACAGGGCCGGCAGTGCCTGTGCGCTGGTCGCAAGGCTGTCGGAGCCTGTGCGTCGTTTGTGTTTGGTCGATGAGGAGCCGGACACAGGAAGTCGGGGCGGCTTTGGGTAGAAGGCCGGACGCGGCATCTGGTGGCCGGGAACGTGTCTGCTTTGCTGTTGCTGCTGCTGACGTCTATGATGATGAATATACCCCAAAAGCTCCCTGTACTGCTGTAACGCCCACGCGAATGTCTTGTCACGCTGCCGCCCATTCGGAGAAAACAAGCCATACTCTTCGTCTGCTCCACTTGAAACAATGGCATGGTCAGGCCAAGGCGGTGCGGTGGTCGGAGCATGGTCCGTACAGTGATGCCTAATCGCCGCTGAGTTGTACTCGCCGTAGGCTGGTAGGGGTGTTGGAGTGGCTTGCCCATGAGGTGGACCTAAATTCGGCGAGTACAGCGCGCTTGCGTGAGCTGCAGCCCACGGACTTCCTTGCGACATTGCGTAATGCTGCCACATCTGAGCATGGTGTGCCATCTGGGAGCTTGGCAATGTACCAGGCCAGTGGGCAGAGGGATGGTGGTAGAAGCGCGGGTCGCGTAAGGCTGCAGGTCTGTATGGCACGAAGGTGCCATCATGCCAGTATGGCCCGTATGGACCCGTCCCTTGTCCGCCGGATGCAGTAGGTCCCAGATACTGGTAGGATGGCTGGAGAGCGCTTGGTACAGTCTGACCATAGTACTGTTGGGCGCTGAGATGCATGGGCATTTGGTGCAGCATCGAGTCCATGACCGGCATAGATTGAGGCTGAGGGTACTGTGACCCCGGCCAGCCGTACCCAGTCTGGCTGCTCCACACACCAAGGTCGCTGCTCTGTCGCGGTTGATGCTGGAGGAAGGTACGCTTGGCATCCGCAGCAGATGTATGGCTGTACCCTTCGTGGACCAACAGCTGATGCTTTTGCGGGTTGGTGTCTTCAGCAGCACCATCGTAACCAGCGTTCAAGGTGCCATTTGGCGTCTTGCGCCGGAGAGTATTCTCCGCGCGAGGAGTCTGCTCGCCGCTGGGCTGCGAGCCATCATCACTGTGCCGGCGAAGGGTGCCGTGGTGGATGGGCAGCGCATACTGCTGCGTGATGTATGGCATGGAGTCCGAGGGTGTATTGCTTTGGCTCTCGCCAGCGACGAGTGGTTGATCGTCGTTGCGCACACGCCCAGCGCTCATGGTGGCGCAGCTAGAGGCTCGTACAAATGCGAATGCCGCAGGATCTGGCGCTTCACCGATATGGAGACGTGCCGATTCCCTTGCGATAGCTATTCACGTCAATCTCGCATAACATCTCGCTACGTCTGGCCCGTGTAGTGTAGTGCTGCCGCAGCTCTCGCTCGCTATCTCGCGTCCGCTCTCGCTCTCGCTCTTTCCCTCTCTGTACGCGCCTGCCCGAAACGCTCCAAGTGGGCCACCTGGCTCGGACGACAACTCTTCACCCGGCCGGCTTCCCAGTGATATAACAACACGCAGGACCGCAGCCGCTACAACAAGACAGGAACGGATAGATTCGCGACGGAAATGCGCTGCCGTCCGTGTGGCGAGCGGATAGTCGCAGAGCGCGGGACGGATGCTCGCATCAACGAGTGTCGCAGCCGTCTGCCTCGCGCTCCAAGCAAGGGACTGTGCGCGCTCGGAGGCTCGCTGATGGCACACTTCGGTGCGGAGGCCCGGCTGCTCACAGGGTGGTGCGGCTGTGTGCAGCAATTGTCGTGGCCGTGTGCGGACGAGGCCGAATCGACCAGGTGAATGGGGCGGGTACTGGTAGCATGGCAAGCACTATGCCGTCGCGTCCCGTTACACTGCTGGCAATGTGCACAGGTCCAAGATCTTGAGACGTCTGTCAGTCCATCGGCTGCCCTACACCTCTTCAACGTCCGGTCCGCTGGCTCCTTGACACGCTTCACGAACGGTGGGAGTATGTATGTGGGTGCGAGGCAGCCTGCACCAGCGGGAGTCGACCTCCAAAAATTGAAGAAGACGACATGCCTCCGACTCACAGAGCCTGTAGGCTGTCGCACACGCGGTCTAGTTACCCGAGTATCCTTGTTGGTGGCGTGCCGCTTACGCTGATGCATCCACACGAACCACGGTCCACGGTCCACCCTTCAGCCTTCAGCCGCCAGCCTTCAAAGTTCAGGCCATTCAACGGCCTTGTCCTGGTGTCGACCTGTCCAGCTTCCCAAATCCCCACACTACCGTTCCTTGAGATACGGTGCGATAAGAACCGTTTGATCGTTTTTGCACTCTGCTGGTGTCACAGATTTTCAAGGTGTTGCTGACTTGTCTGAGAATCATGAGCACGACAGCATTGGAGACCCTCTGCTCGAGACATGGCATCCGCCCATACGGCACCGTCTCCACGACGCTGATTCGGCATCATGCATGATGCATGACACTTGCAGGGAGGGCCAGTTCCGTCACACAGCAGCGTTCAACATACTACAGCAGCAGACTACAAGTACAGGAGCCAATTGGCGAACAAGGGTGCAAGTAGCAGTAATTAAGCGTGTTAAGCCGCATGCTCCACGCCTGGTGAGCAATATCGAACCGCTATTCGCCACAACGATCAGCGATCCTACCCACTACTCCATCACCATCCACCCTTGTCTGGCTTGTCACTGTTGTCAGCAGCTGAGCAGCGAGAGACTGATGAGTGATGCAGCGTAGGCACAAGTATGCCGCGTGCCGTCGGAGCACTGAAGCAGCCTTACTGGACGCCTGCTCAACGCCTCCGGCCTAGATCACGAGCTGTGCGAGACTCTGCCTACTTCTGCCCTTGGTCCCTTGCAGTACCTATATGCTGAGAGTATATACCTATCAAGGCCAGCATCACCAGGAAGCAGAATATGTATGGTGAATGATGGCCTACCAACGGTTCAGCTTCTTGCGTGATAATCCGGAGATAGTCTGCTTGACGTCTCCTTCTCGGGGCTGGGAGCGGTCGACATGGAGTCAAGGCGTCTATACGAAGGCATGAACGGAGGTGGATGTAGTTGCTGGCCGCATCCACAAGGCCCACAACAGACACACCAAGTCACGACGCAGATCATGTGCCAGCTCCATGCTGCAGATTCAGATGCAGTGCAGCATGCCATCGCGAAGCACCATGACGGGGATCGAGCCAAAATACCACTCAATTCTGAGATGGATGTAGCCGACGAAGGTATGCTGTTGTTAAACTCTGGTGAAGCTGTATGTACGTCAATCAAGATCGTCCGGGAAGTGCAGCATAGCTGAAGCAAACCCAGGCAACCAATGTAGCCATACAGTCCAGACTCTTTTACCCCAAACGAATGGCCACTACAACATACCGCCATCAGCGTCGCATGATTCGCGTGTAATCTAGCACTGAATGGATCGCCACCTTGAGCCCCGATGAACATCTGGTTGAAGGCCCCGTCCGTAAGGCTGTCCGCACCGATGTAAAAGGTGATGTAGGTTATGGCCGCTTCATCGACGTGTGTCACCATGTTAGTATTCGGTGTGCGTCGAAGAGGAGGCCCAACAGCTATCTCCACAACACCGAGAGGGCAGATACGAACCAACATATACGCCCGCAGTGACCTCTGACCTCGCAGTATTTTAGGGATGTATCAAGCCCGGCCGGGAGCGGTATGTGCTCGCCATTGTTTTCCCTGGATCGACGAGCCGTTTCTCACCAACCATTATTGCAAGAGTATAGAGGCAACCTTTAACCAACATACATGTCGGCAGCGGCATCTGACCATACACGATCCGAGAGACGTGTCAGGCCCAGCGGGGCAGCGGTATGCTGGCCCTTTTCGCATTGTCAGACAGAGTTTGCTGAGCATGAACCTCGCCGATGGGCATTCGTCAAGGACAATGAACAAGTCAGCGCTGGCCAGCCGCTTTCGCCGTTGGCTTTGAAGAGTCGTCCTCCGATCCACTGCCGAGACAGGAACTTGAAACTTCATGCTTTGAAAGGGTTCAAGAAGACTGGAGTGTTGATCACCACTCAAGCTGCCTCGCATCGTTGCTTTTCGTAGGGGTACTATATGACGATAGAGTGACCCCGCTATTCAATCAGAATCAGAACGACAACGACTGCAGCACTCTAGAGCGCAGACCTCACCCAATCGTGAATATCACGCCCTACATTCCACTATCAGCTATATTGCCATCATCCCATAACGCGTCACTCACCCACCCACATCGGAATCCCAGAGCAAGGCACACGACGATCATGGCCAACCCGCCCACCAAGCAGACCGTCCTCTCCCACGGCATATTCCACGGCCTACCCGACCTCTCGGACGCACCCACAGGTCTTACCGCTATTGTGACGGGAGCGAATGGTATCTCGGGAGCGCACATGGTATGCGGGGTGGTCAATATCCGGCCTGTGAACCCATAGAAGCCGGGCACGCCACCACACTCATCACTGACTCTATCACCCACCGCCTGCAACAGATCCGCGTCCTCTCACAAACCCCCGCCCGCTGGACCAAAATCTACGCCCTCTCCCGGCGCCCACCGTCAGGCAAGTGGCCGGAGCAAGTCGAGCACATCCCACTCGACTTCCTCAAGTCGCCTGACGACATTGCCTCGGTGCTCAAGGACCGCAACATCACGGGCCCCGTCTACGTCTTCTGGTTCGCCTACATCCTAGTCACAGACGACAGCGGAGCGTTGCAATGGGGTGACCAGCGCCTGATCGATCAGAACAGTAAGTGAGCCTCGCCCCTGTATCCTCGCATCGCCCTGCCTCGCCCGGGCCTACGTAAGCTGGGCGACTAGACTCGACTCTTCAAGCTGAACAATGCCGTTTCTTCCACCACCACAGATCTCATCCTCACGAACTTCCTCGAAGCCCTCCCCCGAGCTTCCCTAACCCCGACCCGCATCTTCCTGCAATACGGGCAGAAATGGTACGGCGTCCACCTCGGCGCCACCTCTGTCCCAGACAGCGAAGACGACGCTCGCTTGAATCCGGAAACCGGCGGGCTGTACTACACCCAACACGACCTCCTCACAACCTTCTGCGGCAAGCACAGCATATCCTGGAATGCCGCGCTCCCCTCCTTCGTCATCGGCGCCGCACTCGACTCCAGCCAGAGCCTGCTCTACCCCATCCTGATGTATGCGAGCGTGCAAAAGCACCTGGGCAGGAAGCTCGAGTACCCCAGCGACGTCAATGCATGGCTAGCACCACTAAGCCTGTCGAACGCCGTGCTGGACAGTCACATGTACGAATGGTCCGTCCTATCCCCGCAAACAGCGAACCAAATGTTCAACGCAAGCGACGACTGCGCTTTTACCTGGGGCAAGTTCTGGCCGAAGCTGGCGGCGTACTTTGACATGCCATACACGGGACCCGAGACGGGCTCTGACGTTGAGTACAAGGAGAAGAGTATGCCGGGCTCGCCACCACCGCATGGTATGGGTGGGGAGGCGAGCGTGATGAGGTACCGTTTCAGCTTCGTCGAGTGGGCGAAGCAGGCGGAGAACGTCAACGCGTGGAAAGAATTGGCGCAGAGACACGCGCTGAGAGATGGGGAATGGAAGGACATTGGGTCCATCTTCGGCAGGGCGGACTTTGCGCTGCTGAGACCGTATCCGAGTTTGATGAGGTACGTACTTAGCTGCCGCGACGACAAGCGAGCGCATCGCTGACAGAGAGTGAATCAGCACTGCGAAGGCGAAGAAGCACGGCTGGTTTGGCTTCGTCGATTCATCCGAATCGATCTTGTCCGTGGCGGACGAATTCGTGGCGATGAAGACCATCCCGTCACCTGCGAGCATCGGCAGATCCTGAGCCACAACTACTCTCCGGACCTGACCGACGTGCTACAGCGGAGAGCAGCCATGGGACGTGCTCGCCTGGTCGGAGAGCCCAATGGCACATGGCCCCAGTGAAAGCAGCACCGTGCTACCTACCTACTGCAATGCTTGCATCCAGTGCCAGCGCTCCATCAGCGAGGCCTGTCAACAAGACGCCAGGAAGTCTCGGCTGACAAGCCCACCCGTCGTTGGGCGAGTGACAGGACGAGCGCATCCTGCAATGCAAGCAAGGAGTTTTCGAGAGGTGTATGTAGACCAGAACATGGACCACCCCGTCCACGGCCCCGAAAGGCGAGACGATGCGGTGAGTAGTAGGCCAAGAAGAAGCATAATCTTCTTTGCACCAAAATAGGCCCAAACCACGGTATGTATGGGTAAAGGCCAGAGTGTTGGCAAAGTTGGGTAGATGATGGGGATGGGAGATGATTTGGGATGAGACAACAGGTGGACAGGTAACGGGGAGGAACATGTGTGTGGCGGGATGAGCAGATGCTCGGCGTGAAGTGGCTGCTTTTGTAGCTGCATTGGTGCTATACACCGCTCAAAGCATGCGTGCGTGCGCCGGACGCCGCCAGATGTGTCGTCTCGAATGCCGAGTCCGCGGCAATTGAAGTCATGTATGATAGAAGGCATGATCATGAGATACGTTTACTCCTCCGGGACTGCAAGCTGTTAGCACACAGTACTCTCCCACACCAAAGGAAATCGGCACTCACTCTCAATCTCCCCGCTGTCAATGTCCTCCTGGATGTCCTTGGGACTCCGGCCGTCGACCTTGCAGCCTGTGCTGAAGGCGGTGCCGAGGATCTCCTTGACGGTGCCCTTGAGGTCCTTGGCCATGGACTTGAAGCGCATGGTGCGGGCGATGGTGATGATCTCGTCGAGGGGGATGGACTTGGTGTGCTTGATGTTCTTCTCCTTCTTGCGGTCGCGCGGCGGCTCCTTGAGCGCCTTGATGACGAGCGAGGAGGCGGACGGGACGACGGAGACGGCGGCTTGACGGTTCTTGATGGTCAGGCGGACCGTGACGCGGAGCCCTTTCTATGGTATATGTCAGTATTGCATCGGTATTGCAGTGTTCGTTGTATGGAGTGCAACCTACCCAGTCACCCGTCGCCTTGGCGATGTCTTCGCCGACCTTCTTCGGCGACAGACCGAGAGGACCAATCTTGGGCGCAAGCGCAGATGAGGCACCGACTTCACCACCGGTCGCGCGCAGGTGGATGATCTTCTCCTCGTTGGGGTCCAATTTGGGTGCTGCGGTGAAGCAGCATCAGCAGGATGCTCTCAGCCATTGCGAGGCTGCAGCCAGATCGCGAGGGGACGATACTTACCCATGGCTAGTGGATAAGGTAGTCTGTCCTTCTCGAGTGTCGACGGGGGAAGATGGTGGAATAATGAGTGAGTGTCGTCGCTGCAGAAGCTCGATGAAGGAGGAGGAGATTTTGCGGACGAGTTTCACTGTGCGGCTCGGGGAACGGGTGCTGCCGCACTCGGATTCTTGGCGGGGTCGGCGTTAAGGCAACGTCGATGGTGTCAGGGCTGGGAATAAGTTTGGGGCCCGCAGACAGCTGTCACCTAACAACATCACTCAAACACCGCAATCACTCAAACACTGCATCTCTTGCTTCATCAACATCCAAACCCAATAGACCATCGCGCACATCCAGTATGGCGCAACCTCCACCTCGCGGCCCAGGCGGCGGACTCCCTTTCCAAGCACCACCACCCGGTCAGCAACCGACACCCGAACAGATTCGTCACATGCAGATGCAGATCGCATCCGAGGCGCAAAAGGCGGGCATGACGGTGCCGGCGTACATCGAGAAGGTGAAGGCACAGGCGATGCAGCAACACCAGATGCGCCAGCAAATGGCACAACAGCAACAACAACAAGCGCAGCAGCAAGGTGGTCAGCCCCGCCCGCAGATCCAACAAGGCGCACAACCAGGCCAGCAGGTCCCCATCACACCCGGCCCGCCGAAACCCGAAGCCACCGCCGTCGCCAACTTCCTCCGCGGCCAGGACATGAAGGTTCGCACGTGCATCTTCCAGGAGAAGCGCAAGGACATGTTCAAAGTGAAGCGCGCCATCCGCGCCCTGCAATCCGACGCCTACGTCAAAGCGCGCAAGAAGAACGCTCTACTACCCGAGGTCAACGACCGCGTGACCGCCGAGAACACCTTCAAGCTCCTGCCGCTCTCCCTGCTTGCTTTGCGCGTCAGCAAGATCGACCCGCACGAGGGCCACAGCCACGGCAAGAAAAAGCGCGTCAAGGGCCTGTGGACGGTCAAGGTCGAGCCGCAGCAGGAAGCGCGCGACGACTACCACTACGTCTGGCTGTACGAGGGCTCACAGTGGAAGAACAAGCTCTACGCCGTCGGCGCTCTCGTCCTCATCCTCGCCGTCGTCTTCTTCCCCGTCTGGCCCTACCACCTGCGTCTCGGCGTCTGGTACCTTAGTATGGCCATGCTCGGCGTGCTCGGCCTCTTCTTCGCCATGGCCATCTTCCGGCTAATCCTCTTCCTCCTCACCATGTTTACGACTCCGCCAGGCTTGTGGCTGTTCCCGAACTTGTTCGAGGACGTCGGCTTCTTCGACTCGTTCAAGCCGTGGTGGGCGTGGCATGAGGATGACAAGGCGGTCAAGATGCGGAAGAAGGGTGAGCGGGAGCGGAAGAAGTCGAGGAGGGAGGCGAAGGAGGACGGCAAGGGTGCTGCTGCTGGCAAGACCAATGGAAAGACAAACAGTGCCAAGGCGATTGAGCCTGCCGCGAAGGTCGAGCCTGCTTCCCAGATGGCTAGGCCCGGTACGGCCAGCGCGACGGGGACCGAGAGCGCGCCGGCGAACGGGCAGACGAGCGTGCAGCAGCGGAACATAACCCCGCGGGTGGAGGAGATTGAGGACGACTAGGAGTCGTTTGACGATGAGCTGTGATCAGTCTGGCGTTTTGAGAGGCTAGAGTGGGGAAACGGATGCAGTGGTATGTGAGTTGGCGTGGCGTTTCTGGGAGTTCTACAATCATTACGAGGGAAGTGGCAGCGAGGAGCGCTGTAACGAGCATGGCTTACGGAAAGGCAAGTGCTGCGGCTCCTGCGCTCCGTGTATTGATTAGTATCAGCATCCATATACTGGAGGAAGGCCTACAGAGTCTACTAACCGCTACATCTTCCAACCCGTCACGGTCGTTTAATGAGCCAAGCTTCACGATCGCAAACTTATGTCATCCCGCCGTGACTCTGGCGTAGATAATGATGGCCGGTCTCGCTGGCGGGAGGGAGGACGGAGTGGCGAGGGAGGAGTACGCTGGCTGATCAGCCATGGCGAGCTATGAGATGGTGCGTATCGGCCAGTACGAGGCTCTGAGTCTGTTTCGTTCGCAGTCAGCGCTTGCGGCTCACAGTTTCCTCCAGGACGACGTACCTGACAATCCGGTGGTGCTGTACGCTCGCACTAAGCTGGCGCTTGGTGTGGAGATGCTGCTTGATGGCCTCGACTGCTTTGCTACCATGCCCTGGATTGCTGTGGTCGTCGTCGCTCTGCTGGAGGCAACACGGTGGCGAATTCGAGCCCGTGTCTTGGTGCAGACACGCACGGTGGACGGCCTGACAGTGAAGCTGTTTGCCCAAACGTGTGCGGGGTGCAGTCTTGCGTCGCCCGCTCGCTCAGGGGTGCATCGGCGTTTGGAGGAACGAAGGCATATAATCCCAACCGTTGAGTTGGAGCGCTAACCGCACAGCCCCCAGGATCCTTTGCCTTTGACTAATTTCGAATGATCCGAGGTCCAAGCAACCCATGCCGTCGCCGGGGCCTGCCCTTCTCGCTTTCGCCCAATTTCTCTTTCTCTCCCCTCTACTTCCTGGTGAGGGTAGAGCAGGTTCTCTGCAACATGTCATCTAGCACGTCTTTATTGCGTCTCACTCCGCACCTGACAGCAATACGTGTGTTAAAGATGGCGGCAGCATGACAGCGAACTCTGTCTTATCTTCAGCAACACCCTGCAGCACACGCTCACCCTCACCAAGGAGCTGTGGACAGTCCGAACACTCGCGTCTTGTCAGATTGAGAGAGTGTAACATTTCGCCTCCTGTGGCTTTTGCGTGCGAGACAGACGGTGGGTATGAAGCAATGACATTGCACAGATTCCATTCGTCCAAGGCGATGCCCTTCGAAGATGCAACGTTTGAATACATTCCCCAGCTATGACAGCGATAGCATCACCCGGTTCATCGCCATACGCCTGCGCCACCCATGGCGAAGTTGACCGTACAGCGCTAGAAGAACAGCATATCCTCATCCTTCCACCCAATCTCCAGCAAAGCCCGATGCGCAGCCTTCTCCAGCGCGTCAGGCCCACAGATTAGCACCATAGCATCCCCATCACTAAAGCTCGCCCGATCCGCATGCTCCTTCAGCAACGGCGCAGCGATCCTGCCCTTCATGCCTTGCCAATCGTCCGGCGCCTGTGTTAGAGTGTACAGCAGCTTCGCCTTCTCCGCGTTGTCCTTGGCAAAGGCGTCGAGTTCTTCTCGGCACAGGATGTCCTCCGCCAGCCGGTTGCCGTTCAGCACCACGCACTTTGTAGCATCGTCGCGGTCCTTCATCACGGCCCGGAAGACCTGGTAGATGGGCGTGATGCCGCTGCCGCCGCAGATCATGAGGAACTTCTTCACGTTCCGCTCCTTGCTGTTCACGGTGCAGCGCCCGCGGCCCGTGTATTCGAACTTGCCGATCGGGCCCTTGAAGTCCACGAAATGGCCTATAGGCAGTGACTCCATCGCTTGGCTCATCTTGCCACCCTGGCGCTCTTTGGTGTCGAAGTAGACTTTGACCAGAACCTCCATATAGCCTTTCTTGCTCGCCTCCGAGGTAGGTGTGTAGCTGCGGATGATGGCTTCTCGCGTCACCGGATCTCGTAGGCGGATCATCAGATGTTGTCCGGTCGGTAAGCCCAGGGTCTGCTCGTCGTGCTCGAGCTTGTAGGTGAAGACGCGTGTGTCCCATGAGACCGAGGTCTTGCTGTGCAGCGTAGCCTTCTTCCAGCTTCGGGGCTGCAGGAAGACCGCTGAAGGTGTCGCTGACGGGTCGGGCTGCACGTCTTCGCCGGATAATGCTGCGCGGCTTGCTTCGTCTAGTGAGCCAATGTGATAGTCTTTCATCATACCCTTGGCCGTTTCGGAGTCTGTTTGCAGTCAGTACCAGCGCCCGACGTACCACCTAATGCGCACTTACGGATCGCCATGAACTCGTCGGAACTATCCAGGCCTGCTGCAGCGGTAATACTAGATGCGCCACCGGGGTGACTCTGCAAGAATGGCGTCCCGTCATAAACTTCACCATTCACCACAAACCATGGCGCTTCCTCCTTGTCGTGCTTTCGTAACTCGTCAATCGTAATAATGTTCTTCAGATCCTCCTTGGTCATTACAACCTCCTTTGCTGCTTCTGTGACTGGCTCAGGCGCTTCCTCGCCACCGATCTTCTCGCCCCAGTAACCGTTGCTAAGGTTGCCACCGGCCTTCTTCACCCGCTCCATCCAGCCTCCAGGCATGAGTGCGGGTTGTGTAGGATGCTCGAAGCGCAGATAATCGTTTTCTCGGCTGATTGTAACTCGGTACCAAGGGTTGTTCATCATGCCTAGCACAGACCAATACATGTCCCTTGGCTGTATGTTCATGCTCTCGTCTAGGTTGGGAGACGTAGGT
The DNA here is from genome assembly GCA_035135055.1 of Oleoguttula mirabilis. Taxonomy (NCBI): domain Eukaryota; kingdom Fungi; phylum Ascomycota; class Dothideomycetes; order Mycosphaerellales; family Teratosphaeriaceae; genus Oleoguttula; species Oleoguttula mirabilis. The sequence continues at coordinate 63,723 of JAVFHQ010000024.1, read as the reverse complement.
GTCAGCAAAGTTCTTCGCCAGAGAAAGTTGAACACATACCCATAGCTCGCACAAACATGTCCCTCGTTTCCGCAAGCTCCGAAACTGCAATATCGATGTTCCAGAAACACCAGCAAAATGAAGACTCCCGCCACTCCATATCGAGCGTACCACCGCACAACTGTCGCGGTCCAGCTTCCCTGTAGCGGTCCTCTGCGTAATCGATCTTCGCTAAGCGCCATGTCTTGCCTTTGTCCAGTGAAACTTCAACTCGGGTTACTCTCCGCCCGCCACCTCCGTAAGCGTAGCCTTTCGCCCTGTACTTCTCAGGTGCACCGACGAGTTCTAACTGTTCCTCGTGTGCTGGGTATGCGATTGCAGAGTTTGTGCTCAGGTCATATATGGCATATCGCTCATCCACCCACCACGCCGGATTGTTCGCGCTCTCCTCGGGACTGACGCTCGTTGGTAGCACTCTGTTATCGTAGATGTGATACCAGTTGTCACTCGGCTCGTTCGTGATTATGATCCTCTTCAACCACTTCACACTCCTGCCGCCGATTTGTCCAGGTATCACAGCCCGGAGAGGCTTCCCATGGTCGGGCCGCAACATCTCACCGTTCATCATGTGAGCAAGCATCATACCGCGATTGGGATCCATGACCCAGTTCAGTTTGACGGAGGTGCCGTAGTAGCCATTGGGTAGCTTGTCCGCGCCTTCCATGCACACATATCTCGCACCGCGCTTGGGCTTAGCTTTCTTCAGTAGATCAGCCATGACTACACCGGTGAAGAGGGCGGTCGAGACACCTGCCGCACCCCACGAGAAGCCCTTTGTCTTCCGGACCACGTTCTGCTCTTTACGTCTGTTGCCTGCGCAGACCAGCGTGATCGGGTAGGTATGTTGGTCATATTGCTCGAGCAAATCTCTCATGGTGAGTTTGAGCGGGTGCTCAACCATGCCCTCCACCGTAAATTCCCAGTCAGGGATGTCCTCATCCCTGACCCGCGGCACATGACCATGATTTCGGACATAGAAAAGCTCGGGGCTGGTGAGGAAGCCTTCGTTGTAGAGATCTGAAAGCGGCGCTTCTACATTGAGCGGGTGGGCACCAGTCAATCGTATCAGACGCGGATCTCTTGGCAGCCAGTTGTCGGGTGTTTTCTTGTCGGGATCGAGGACTTGTGTTGGCGGAGCTGTGGGCGGTGGCAGGGGTATGTCAGCCTCGGGCGACGTCTGCGAATCTGTCTCCGCCTTCTCCGTGTCACTGTTGCTGTCCGACTCGGGAGGTGTAGGCGGGAGATCCACGGGTATCCTCCGCAGTTGCTTCCTCTCTTCTTGTGTGGGTGCTACTGTGTTCATTTTGGAATACTATAGGAGAGGTGGGGAACGTATGAGGTGTAATTGACGCTCATGGATTGATCGAGAGTTTGAAGGAAAGTAGGATGGCCGCGATGTTGCCACAATGCTAGGAACGCGACTGTTACTGTAACCGTGTATGTAGTTGAAGGCCGGTATCAAGATCTCAATGGACCCAGACAGCGCCACATCGCAGCCCGTTCGTCATACGTTCGGCAACCTACCAAGGGCACGGAGAGGATTGCTGACACGCAAAAGGAAGATCGCTAGGAAATGCATGTCTCTTCAGGTGCGCCGCGGAAGAGTCGTCTTGCGGGGACAGACCGGGCGCTGGGGGAGCATCACGCCTCAACCGCCAGAATCCAGATCTGTGGCCCGCCCGGCCATCATGCGATTGCGATGGTGTTGGGATTCTTGGGAAGAGGTGGTGATCAGCCAGACAGCGGTGGTTTCCTTATCAATGCCCCTGACCAAAGCGGTATAGCGGCTGGCGGATATCACACTTCTCACTTCGAAGCGTGGTGCTGTCGGGGCGTGTGTAGGTCATCCAAACCACACTACGGCGTGTTATACGTCGCAACAGCCATTGGCAATATGGATAACCTCGTTGCCGCGACCAAACTAAGGCATACTGTCGTCGGGCGGCGAAAAGACATCCCTCGTGAGCCCGTCTTGACGAGATGAAGTCGAAGGCCGAATGAGGCAGATTCGGCTCATTGGCTGCTCGGCCATACGTGCAGCCGGCGCCGAAGCTGCAGGCTTATCGGCCTCGTGCTTGGCTCCATCCGCCTTCCGTCTCGACAGGATCGAGAGCAAAGCAAGCCTCGGAGAAAGCTACTTCCCTTTTCCGTTGGGCGTGCGGCCCCGAGTGTAATCGTGCCTTGTTGTGTGGCCAGGCGCTTGATGTCCTGCATACCGTCACTCTGCTTCTCCGCCAGACGGGTAGCTCCAATAATACGGTCATTGGTAAACCGCCTGACAGACACCTCGGAGGTAGGGCATATGCTTGGTCCGCGCGCTCTATACGTTGACTTCACGTTTGCTTTGGTGATTGACGATAGCTGCTCTCTGGTTGCTGTTGTACTCTTGTCTCTGTCCTTGTCGCGGGCTATAGTGCCCTCCCCTTTTTCATCTCTTCCCCATTCCGCGGCGACCTTAGAGCAGGCGACCAGGCAAGATGAGCAACAGCGAGTGGAACGACCCCGAGGCGAACGTCCTGCCGGAGACGGTGGAGAAGCTGGCGGCACAAGATGAGATTCCCAAGACCAGCAATCGGAAACGGGTGGTGGTGGTAGGGTTGGGTATGGTGGGCATCTCTTTCATTGAGAAGCTCATGAAGTTCGATGTCAAGAGGAGGGAGTACGACGTGATTGTGATTGGCGAAGAGGCACATCTAGCATACAACAGGGTGGGCTTGACGAGCTTCTTCCAGCACCGGGAGGTTGAGAACCTGTACCTCAACCCAGCGAGCTGGTATGCCAGCATGCCGGAGGGTAGCCTGAACTACCACCTGAACACACTCGTGACCTCGATCGACACCGAGAAGAAGACGGTTGAGACGTCACATGGACAGACAGTGCCCTACGATATCCTCGTGCTTGCGACCGGCTCCGACGCAGTGCTGCCAAGACACACGCCCGGGCACGATGCCAAAGGCGTCTTCGTCTACCGCACAATCGAGGATCTGCAGAAGCTTATTGAGTTCTCCGCGACGAAGAAAGGCACGACTGGCGCTGTAGTCGGAGGTGGCTTACTCGGTCTTGAAGCTGCCAAGGCCATGATGGACCTTGAGAACTTTGGGCAGGTCAAGCTCATTGAGCGTAACAGATGGGTGCTCAGTCGCCAGCTGGACAGTGACGCAGGCAACATGGTGTTAGAGCAAGTTCGTGCTCTCGGGTTGGACGTCCTGCTCAGCAAGAGGGTTGGCCGGATCAATACCGACGAGGAGAACAACGTGAAAGGCGTGACATTCGAGGACGGCGAGAAGATGGACTGTACATGCATCTGTTTCGCCATTGGTATCAAAGCTCGCGACGAGCTGGCACGAAGATCTGGCATCAAGTGCGCAGACCGTGGTGGTGGTATCGTGATCAATCCTGATTTGTCAACCTCCGTTCCAGATATATACGCTATTGGAGAATGCGCGAGCTGGGAGAGCCAGACATTCGGCCTTATTGCGCCAGGCATCGAAATGGCGGATGTTCTGGCCTTCAACTTCACGCAAGCGAAAGCGCATCAAGCTCGAGCTTTCAAATCGCCCGACCTGAGCACCAAGCTCAAGCTTCTCGGCGTAGAGGTGGCGAGTTTCGGCGACTTTTTCGCGGATCGCGATGGGCCCAAAGACCTGCCGGCCAAACGTCACGGCGGCAAGAAGGAGGGAACCGTCGACGCGAAGGACCGTGTGAAGGGCCTGACTGATGGCCCACCACCGTCGCCGGTGAAGGCGCTGACGTACAAAGACCCTTTCCAGCAGATCTACAAGAAGTACCTCTTCACCATGGACGGCAAGTACTTGCTCGGCGGCATGATGATCGGTGACACGAAAGACTACGTCAAGCTCGTGCCCATGGTCAAGAACAAGAAGCCGCTCGAAGTCCCACCTTCCGAGCTCATCGTAGGCGCCAACAAGGGAGACGACAACGCCGATGACTTGGAGGACGACACGCAAGTCTGCTCCTGCCACAACGTTCTCAAAGGTGATATCGTCACTGCGGTGAAAGACGGCACCTGCAAATCCATCGGCGACGTCAAGTCCTGCACCAAAGCCGGCACTGGCTGCGGAGGCTGCATGCCTCTCATACAAACCATCTTCAACAAGACCATGATGTCCATGGGTCAAGAGGTGAAGAACCATCTGTGCCCACATTTCGAGTACTCTCGCGCCGACCTCTTCAACATCATATATGTGAAGAAATTGCAGTCCTTCACCGAGATCATGGCGCAATGCGGCACCGACCCCAAATCATTGGGCTGCGAGGCCTGCAAGCCGACCATCGGCTCCATCATCGCCAGTCTGTTCAATAAGCATATCATGGATTCGGAGCGGAGAGGGCTGCAGGAGACCAACGACCGCTTCCTCGCTAACATTCAACGCAACGGCACCTTCTCCGTCGTCCCTCGTGTTTCCGGCGGCGAGATTACAGCCGACAAGCTCATCGTCATCGGCACTGTGGCGAAGAAGTACGGTTTGTACTGCAAGATTACAGGTGGTCAGCGCATTGACTTGTTCGGGGCGAAGAAGCAAGACCTCCCAGCGATCTGGCAGTTCTTGATCGACGGCGGCATGGAGTCCGGACACGCTTACGCCAAGTCGCTGCGCACAGTGAAGTCCTGTGTCGGCACGACTTGGTGCCGTTTCGGTCTTGCTGACAGTGTTGGCATGGCTGTGCGGCTAGAGGAGAGGTACAAGAGTATCCGCTCCCCACACAAGATCAAGGGCGGTGTCTCTGGTTGCGTGAGGGAGTGCGCCGAAGCGCAGAACAAGGACTTCGGTCTGATTGCCACAGAGAAGGGCTACAATATCTACGTCGGCGGAAATGGTGGTGCTAAGCCAAGGCACTCCGAGCTGCTGGCCAAGGACGTGCCGCCTGATGATATCGTGCCGATGCTGGATCGCTATCTCTCCTTCTACATTCGGACGGCAGACAAGCTGCAGCGGACAGCGAGGTGGATCGAGAACTTGCCGGGGGGCATCAAGTACCTGCGAGAAGTCATTCTTGAGGACAAGCTTGGCATCTGCGCCGATCTGGAGAAGCAGATGGAAGATTTGGTCGGCTCATTCTTCTGCGAGTGGACGGAAGTGCTGAATTCACCCGAGCGCATGAAGTTGTTCTCGCAGTTTGCCAACACGGACGAAGGCGTCCAGAACGTTGAGAATGTCGAGGATAGAGGCCAGCAGCGACCCGCATACTGGCCTAAAGACGCAGTGACGGAGGACTTCAGAGGGAAGGAATGGAGCACACTCAGCTGGCAACCACTGGCCCAGTCCGACCAATTCACCGACTCTGCTACCGGTTCGAGCTTGGCTGTCAAGCGTGGCGACACCCAGTTGGCGATATTCAAGGTCAAGGGCAAGTACTACGCCACCCAGCAAATGTGCCCACACAAGCGCGCGTTCGTGCTCAGCGACGGCTTGATCGGCGACGACGCGAAGACGGACAAGCTATGGGTCAGCTGTCCGTACCATAAGCGGAACTACGAGCTCAAGGGCGACGATGCCGGCAAGTGTGGCAATGACGAGACGGTCAGTATCGCCACCTTCCCGGTCGAGGCCAGGGAGGACGGTATGGTGTATGTCAAGCTACCGCCGGTCGAGGAGCTGGACGGTGTGCTCGGGACGGAGAAGTGGAAGGTCACGAAGGAGGAGACGGAGGTGAATCCGTTTGAGGCTATGGACAAGAAGCTTGCGGGCTTCAAAGGGCGGAAGGGCGTGCATGCCAGCCATCTGCCGGGTGGACTGGGTGACAAGGGCAAGGCAGACGCGATATTGGCGGGCGGTGAGCGGGGTGCTAACGGTATGGACTGGTAGAAGTAGCTCGGGTGCTCGCATGCTTTGGTCGGCGTTGAGGATGGGATGTGTAGATGTATGAGAGCTCAAGACAGTGACGTTGTTTGATGCCTGAAATCGTCTGCATCTTCCTCTTATGAACCATACCATGTCTGCTGTCCAGACTCCAGAGCCCAAGACCCAGTGCGACGCCAAGTCGAGTTTGCACATGCGGATTTCTTGGTGGCATGTAAAAGTGTTCATCGGGGTCGGGGCCTCGCCCCCACGCGCCGACGCCGACGCCACAATGACGCAACTGGCTGCAGTCTTCCCTCCAGGAGTCCAAGTCCAGGTCCAGGGCCTCCACACAAAGTCACAGAGACACACCCTCTGAGAGCTCTCAACTGGTCCAGATCATCAGATGGCAGAGGGAGAAGAACAGAGTTTGCACCAGCCGCTCGAGCTGTGGCACCACGTCATGCGCTGCGTTGGCAGATACAAACACAACACGTATCGCATACCCAGTGTATTGTAAGTATCTTATTCTCCTCCTCCACCATCACATCAACGCCGTCAAACGTCCAATACAACAAGAAACCACTTCAGACATTTCAACGCACATTAGCCAAGATGCGTCTCATGGACAACGGTATCGTCAACCTGGAGCTGTTCCCAGGCAAGTCCGGAGAACAGATCCAGGGCGACGCGCAAGCTCAAGCACAAGGCGCAGCAGACCAGGCACAAGGCGCTGCCAAGGGCGCCGCCGGCACTGCGTCACAAAAGGGCCAAGAAGCATCGGAGCAAGCGCAGGGCGCGGCGAGCCAGGCTCAAGGCCAAGCCAAGGGCTACACAGATATGGCGCAGGAAAAGTCTGCTGGCTTGCAAGAACAAGCTGGCGGGTACCAGAAGCAAGGCGCGGACTATGTCAAGAGCAGCGGCGATGCCGTGCACAAGCAGGGACAGTCATATGTTGACTCAGGAACGGAGGCCGCGCACAACGCTGCGAAGAACAACCTCCCGGAGAGTGCGCAAGGGTATGCTGGGACGGCGGTCAACTACGCTGGCAACCTCGCCAGCGGTACCGTCGGCACACTGGGTGGTGCAGTCAAGGACACGGGCGATACTGTTGGCAATGCTGGCTATAGTACTGTGGCCGGCTTGGGAAAGACTGGGTACAATTTGGCGAGCGGCTTGGGAGGAGCGGTCACTGGAGGCGCGGAGAAGGCGGAGAAGACCGCCGAGGACGGCGCGCAGAAAGCAGAAGAGGGTGCCAAGAGTGCGGAGGACAAGAAGGAGTAGGATCGTAGCCGACCTTGATTTGACCTTAACGTGATGCTCCATGCATCCACCGGGAGTGCATGCCGCACATGGATGTAGGCTGGACTCATCTCGAACGACAGGCGGTTGACATGGCGCTGAAAGACTCTCAACCACAGGGACTGTGTTCGCTGTGTTTAGGACATGTGTGACTACTACTCAGGATACAAGTACAAGCATCTGTCATCAGAGGCACCCTGCATTCCGATCATCGATCAACTTGAGTGTGCCGCAACTTCCTCCTTCGATCGATGACCTCCGAAATGTCGATTGCACATGTGCATGTACATGGTCTATTATGTGGCAAGCGCGAGACACTCCGCGAATGTCCTTACTGTGCGCGCCCTGGTGGAAGGCGTACAGCAGAGGAAGCAGCGGGCTCTGCAGCTGAGTTACTCGTGATACTTCCTCTTTCTTTGCTCAAAATCTTCTGCATTTGCAGACCTCACAACCTCATCCAGGCTTCTTGCAAGCTCACTCACGCGTCCACTAAGACCAAAACTACTGTCTTTCACCTTCGTTCGCCCTTGGCACCCTCCGCCACTACGACTTGCCCAATATGCTTTTCCACATCGTCCTCCTAGCCACCGCCGCCTTCGCAGCACCCTTCCAAAAGCGTGCACTCTCATCCAACGATCAATCCGTCCTTGATCTCGCCCTATACCTCGAACATCTCGAATTCGCCCTGTACTACGGCGGTTGCAACAACTTTACGGACTCTGCTTATACTACCGCCGGCTTCCCCAATGGCTTCCGCGAGAATATCTGCGTCATCGGTATGCTGCTCGTGCTGTCACACTGGCTGGTGAGATTTCAGCTGAATGGTTGGGCGTTGCTTGCAGCCCAGCATGAAGCTGCTCACATTGCGGCCATCAGCAGCATCCTGGCGGCCAACGGCGCGACTGTGAACCCACCATGCACATACAACTTTCAAAACACAAGCCCGAAGGACTTCGTAGAGCTGGCGAGTTTCATCACGAATGTCGGGATCGGCGCATACCTCGGTGGTTCTGGCGTAGGTCGACGGTGACATCGGTGACACACAGTCGCAAACGCTGACGGGATACACAGCTGCTCACAGATAACGCCATCCTCGAGGAGGTAGCCGCAAGCATCCTGACGGTCGAAGCTCGCCACGACACCTATTTGCGCACGGGCATCGCCGCCTCGCCGTTCCCGTCTGCCTTCGACACCGGTCTCACGGCGACATGGGCATTCAACCTCGCGCAAATGTTCGTTGTGTCATGCCCGACTCAGCTTCCAATCGTCAAGCTCCCGACACTCAACCTCCTCGTAGCTTCGAACCAGCAGTTGCCGGGACCAACCACCACTGTCGGTGCTTTTGGATGGGACCCAAGCCAGTTCTTCGTCGCTGTGGACTCTGCCGCGCCTCTCTACATCGCCATTGTGAATCAGAACATCTCGGCTCCTATCTTCGTGCCTCTGAACATGACCAGCTCAACGACAGGTATGTGGCCCTGCACAGCTATTCGCACGAGCCGGCTCTTGAGTTGGGAATGGGATGCTGACCGAGCTGCCAACAGGAACGGCGACCCTGCCGCAGAACATCACTGGTGCGGCGTTCGCTTGCTTGACGACGTTTGCTGGTGGACTGGACCTGGCGGCATTGAGCTCTTACGGCACGCTAGCTGGGCCGGTGGAGCTCCTCCTGTTGTGAGTCGGTGATGGACACCTAGAGGACCAACTGCCCCCCGAAACATTCGTCAACAAGCCTGCATGCTTGAGATGACCTGCCTGGTCGAGGCTTGCATCAACATACCACCGCAAATCCAAAGCGTGCATACATAGTGGAGCATCTATGCGGACGTCCGTCTCGTGCGTAAAGCATAGTGATTCGTCCTAGACAAGATCAGATCGCTGTCTCGTCAAGAGACTTCAGCGTTACCCGACTCCTCGTCAACAGCTACCTTTCGTGCAAACCACTCGACGCTTATTCACTGTCGTGCTCGGTACCATTGGCGTATAAGAGGTGTACTGGTGACTGTAATCGGGATGCCAAGTCAACAGCTGCGAGAAGCTCGAACGACTTGCGTCGAACTGGCATGCGTTGGGTCGACCAACATGGAGCAGTACGAAACCCCCAAAAGTGACACTAATATTGAAATCGTGATATAGGCGATTCCATTACGCTAAGTAGTTCTTCCTCTCATCAAAGCGATATGTTCGTATGTACACATGCATAGCCATACACTGTCACTCAAACCGGTCATATACACGGCAGCAGCAAATCCAGACCTTCGCCGCTGCCGGCAAAACATCCGCAGCCCGAAACGCCCGCGCCACATGTCTGCGTAAAGATGGCCTGCCCCCCTGTGCAAATGCAATCGAAGGAGCGTCGTAATCGCCGGATATCACCCCCCAACCTCATGCTTCCTGGAACGCCATGATGAATCGCTGCATCTTGTACTGTATGTACACCGTCGTCGATGAGACCTCTCCGAACGTTCGGCTTCGTGACATTCACGACTCCCGGTTGCTGTCATTTGCGGCAAGCGTTGACAGCCACTGGTCGCCCTGCTGCTCGCGTCTGCTCCGCTTACGCCATGGTTGCACTGCAATGCGATCTCGCCCCTTACGCACTGCATCCGTTCATGAGCGTGTTCTTCGGTTGCGCGTAGCCAGTATCCGCCCATTTCGTGATGTTCACATTGTTGTACGGCTCCGGATGGTTCGCAATGTACTCCGTTGTCTCGTACCCCGGCGGATCGCACGTCACCATCTCCTCGCCCTCCTTCTGGTACCACCTCACATAATCGATCCGCATCACCGTCGGGAACGACAGGTTGGCGAAATCAATGTCGACCCAAGAGTGAGAAAAGCCCAAGTTAAGGATCATGCTCATCGGTTCTTCAGAGATCAGTCGCTGGCCGATGTTGCCATTCGGTCCCACAGCGCGAGCGTCGAACTTCATCATCTCATTATCTCCGATTGTCCAAGCGAGGAATGAGGTGGCGTTGCCGCCCGGAACGTACTCATATGCGTACTTTTGGTACTCTTTGCCGTCGTACCACGCGTTGTTCAGCATGGAAGTTGTAGAAACGGCCTGTTGGTACGGTCCGCCAGTGTACGTGTTAACGTAGCTCAGATTGTATTCGGGCGTCTCCATGAAGTCGTAGTTGGGATAGTACCAGATGTCGAAGGGTGCGACCTGGAAGGACTGAGTAGCGACAGCCCAGCCTTCTCCAGCCCAGTCGGCCGAGACTTCCGCAATGTCAATCTCAGGTGCACCACGCCCGGTACCAGGACTGGGATGATCTTCGCCTGAGCATGTACAGGATGGAAGCCGTTGGCCCGGCAGATTACTCGTCCCGTCGTCCATAGACTGATTAGGTGTGATACCAACATCGCATGTGTCATACGTGTACGGCCACAGCCCGTCCGTAGTAGCCAAGTAGCCTGGTCGGCCAAGGTTGCCCATGGTCCAGACACCGGGCCAGTAGCCGTGGACACCAGCAGGACCGGGAAGAGACATCGAGACCTCGAAGATGCCACCCTTGAAGCAGAGCTGGTTCCAAGAATTCAACATACCTGATCGATAGTCCAGTCCGTGGTTCGCGAATGCGTCGAGTTGCAGCTGGAGTGTGCCATCGCCTGTTCGGTATCAATGAATGCAACTATGCCACGTCGTCACACCATTAAGCTTACCAGTATTGATAGCATCCGGATCATACCACTCCAGATCCTGCGTTGCGCCGTACCAAGCGTCCAAACCAAACCAATACGGATCATCTCCAGGGTAGAACGTTCGATTCTGCGCATTGAACTCGTCACTGAATACCAGAACGTACTCGTCTCCGTTCACGCCCTGTCGCGTCTTCGCGCTGCTCGGGGTATCGGGGTCAATGAGCCCGGTTCTCACATTCTCCATCAGAGGGTAAGTGTTGTTGTTGACGGTTGCCCAAGTCTCCGCATTGCCAGCCTGCGGCATCTGATCCAAGGGCGTCTCGTATGCATAGTCTAACAAGCTGGTACCTGTGTAAGATACCACCGGTAGCACCACGAAGATAAAAAGCAGCCCAGTCATCATGAACGCCAAGCCTAGGGTGCTGACGATGTTCTCTCGATTGAAGTGATCTTTGAGCTTGGGCTTTAGCTTCTTGTCGTCGTCCCACTGTGGCATATGCAGGTCATCGTCGTCCTCCTTCTGGTCGGAGAACAGTGGGAAGGCGTAGTCAGGTGCACCTAATCGGTCGTCCATGTAAGGGAAGAAATTGGCCTTCTCCGGGTCGGCATCTCGTATGAAGTTGGGTGTGCCGGGTTTGGTGGCCGCCATAGGTGCCTCGGAAGCTGTCACGGCCACACCTTTCTCCAAGTCGGGACTGGCTTGCTTCGGCTGCCGCGGCGTGCTCGGTGCCGTATTCTGTCGTGAGCCAAACGGGTTGGACAACCGTTTCGTGTCGCCGAATGGATCCGATAGTCGTTTCTGCAGGTCGGCAGATGATACTCCTGCTGCGCCGACACCCAGCAAGTTGGAAGAAGAATCGTGTCTGGGAAGAGGCGTGCTGAGGCTCAGCTGCGATGGATTCGGTGAAGCGAAAGGGTTGAAGTAACGAGTGTAGTCCGAGCCCAAGTCTCGCACTGTCCTCGGCGTAGTCTGTCTTGTTAGGCTCAGCGACGAGTCGTTCTGCGACATCTCCGGTGGACGCAGTAATAATGGTTGTCGTAGTATGGGTGTTTGTGAGCCCGATGCTGTCAATTGTGCGGCAAGAGCAGCACCTGCCGCCGTCCGCGGTCGGGAGGCAGAAGCCGGCGAGTGGGACGCACTTGCCGCACCTTCATCACTGTCATTGCGGCCACCCGAGGTGTCGCTTGAGCTGGTGGAAGGCACGGATAGCAGAGGCAAGGGTGCGGTAGGCACATTTGGCGGCGCTTGCCGTGGCATGGAGAAATCATGCGACGACGGCGGCGAAAGTGCTGACTCCGGTATCGACTCCACATTGGTATTGGCTTGCGCTTGTGGTCTGCTCTTCCGTAGTAGGTTGGGCGTACTCGACGATCGACTCGGTCCTCTCGAATTCGGACGTGATGATTCGCGCAATGACTGCGCTGATGCTTGTGCAGCGATGTTCGTAGACGAGCGACCAGCCTGCTGGGATTGCGGCTCGTCGGCGGCATCGACATACAGTGCGCTTGCTCTTGACGATGACCGCGATGCCTGCGGTCGCGAGGGCGCCATGCTGGAACTCGGTGGAGGGTCAATGGGATTGGCGAGCGGATCGCGTCACTACCAGTCTTTCAGTGTCCAGCACATGAAACGGTGGTCTTAGTCGGCGGCGCCAGTGACAGTGGAGCAATTGTAACGTTTGCGGAGAGCGCTTGCTTGGTGTTGGCGGAGGTGGATGATGTGGTCCGTGGACGGTGGAGCATTACTGGGGAACTGGGGAAAGAGGGTTGCCGTCGTTGCGTTACGAGGAGTAGTAGTGGGTCCGCCCCGGGGGACAGGCTTCGAAGCACAGATCGGCGTAACGTTGACGAAACTTAGATGCGCGCCGACGTCGATACTCGATTATCAGATAGTCCTCGACTCTGGTTCTGGGCGTCCACGTCTCTAAGACTCGTATGACTTTGGTTTGAAAATGACGGTGGGCTAGTACTGTCGAGCAAAACAGGCCTCAATTGGCTGCGATCATCGTCGTTACGCGCTGATAGTGAACTTGGAAACACGAGTCTGGGGGCTGGAGAGCTGCGCTGCACATTTCAACAATCGTGTTTGCGGCGGGGCTAACGGCATACATCGAGTGGCGTACTTGGTTGGGGGCCACCGTCAGGGGTCTGGCGTTGCTTTGCCGGAACACGGTAGGAAACATAGGAAACAACACTCATGACGCGAGTAACATCTCGCAGACAGAAACATGTTGTTGCACCGTCTCCCCGCACCATGAACATACCATTAATACATTGGTTTCTCAAACTTGTACCTCTGGTGAATAATGGAGTATGCGGCTGCTTGCACATAAAGGAACCGGTCATGAAAGTGCGGCGAATCGTTGATTGTGCCTGCAGCTGCCAGCAGGCCAAGCTTCCTTGGCTCATGAACAACACAGTCAACATATGAGGCACCACTTTGAAGAAACGACCACTCGGAATATCTATCATCAAGCGGAACCGGTCTCGAGCCCTTCACTTCCCTATGCCAGCGCAGAGCAAGCAAGATGGTCTCGTAGCAGCGAGCAGCGGACTTGGTATTTCTTCTGCTGCACGATTGCGCGTCTTTTGAAACGTTCCACGATGCGGCCTTGGCATGCATAGCCGTCCATCCAGCCTGCATACTGCAGCTACTCCCAGCTGCAGGACTGAGGTTCCCAAGTACCGACTACATTGTATACTCCCTCACACATGACTTTCGACGTCATTCTCTGCAGACCGCAATCGGAGAGCTACGTGATGGTCACTGGTAACTGGTCAAGTGAAGATCTGAAAGAGTGATTGACTCTCGAGAGTTGCCACTTTCAGCAGCTTCCCGCTTGAAGAAGCGCCTACAGCTCTGTTATGTCTGCGTGCGACTTGTGTAATAGTGGACGACATGCTGTGAGCGCTGCGGTAGTGTTGCTTCTTGAAGACTAAGTTGAAGTCGACCAACAGTGACAGCCGAGTTCAACAAGATGCTAGCCTATACGCCGGCCACCCTGCTGGGGACGTCAGTGTCACTTGGCGAGCTTGCCCGCCACCATCAGTGGCAGAACTCAATCCGCTGATCAGCTGTATTCGCTACAGCGAACGCTCATGCCGTTCTCGCCACCGGCGCTCTGCTTTCATAGGCCACGCCCGCATTCGTTGCATCTGTATCAGACATTGAGAGAGTGAAGGCTAGCTATGGTGGCGAGGAGCTCAACTGGTATGACTGCGTAGCAGTATGCTCTTCAAGGTAACATCAGCTTGTGTAGGTCGCGATACGTGCTCAACGCTCTCAGCTTCGGCGGTCGACGTATGTATGCGGAGGGTGGGATCTCATGGTCTTGAAAGCAAGTTTCATTGCTTTGAATCGTCCGTAATGTGGTCCGTCCGGAGGAGGCCGCGTGCTTGATGATGTCAGGTTGGCGGCCAGTCATTCCCAAGGGGATCATGTCAACCAGCTAGTATTACGGGTTTGATCGTTATGAACAGGTTGAGACCGCCTAGGCTTCCGCAGTGTGCACTAGACGCTTCTGAAACGCCATTGCAGGACCTCTGTCACTCAGCCACGAACGTCGAGCACCATCAGACGGGAACTCGATTGCTTGGTTGATGCTCCGATACGACAACGTCTCCAGTGCGTAACACTACAAGTGCACGAGGCTAAGGACGTCTATGCGCTCAGGCTCGCGAAGTCACGTACGAATGGCGTCTGCGAAACCTTCAGCAGCACTTTCCGCGTAGTTGGGAGATATGTAGCGTCACTCCTGAGGCGCCAGAAACTTGATCAAGCCGTAGATCTTGTTTCATGGCTCCGTCGCATTGGCAGGAGCGGTCACCTGGCCGAGCCTGAATAGATATAGCTTCTCTTCGCACGTGGTATCCGGGTGTCTCCAGGGACACAGCAGATCCGTCGATGCGACCTTTGACGTGCTGAGATACGCCGTCTTCAGTGCCAGTGTTCAGGGACCACACCAGCATCGGGTACGGCATCTCACATCCAACGGGGAAGAAGACTGGCTGACATGGTGCCAGTACATACTCCTGCACGACCAGATTCGTTCTCGCCGTGGATACTATGTAGCACCACCGGCAGCCTGGAGAGGGAGTCGGCGGGAGCGGTGAGAATCGACATCCAAGGTCAAGACGTCTTTGCTGAGAAGGTATTTGCTGAGAAGTCGGCACCTCCGGCAGTCCTTGTTGACGTACTGCATAGTTCATCGCCAGCTCTTAGTTAGAGAAGCCACGTAGCTTGACTGTTGTAAATGAGACCCATCATGCCCACCTGGATGTAGTGTTCTTCCACATCCGCCTGGTCAAATCTTAAGGCGTCGACCCAGAGCATACGGACGCCTTGCTCCGAACGAAAGCGTTGGCCAGAATATACGTGACAGTCATATTAATGGTGTCATCCAGGCGAATAGCTTTGGACCAATATGAATGCTTGTGCTCGTTCCGCATTGGTCCTCGTATAGTAAGGCGCCCTTGCCGCAGACTCAGCGGCCAGCCTACACTGACCGGTGTCATGTAGACACCTGCTCACAGCAGTGGCAAGTTGCCAATTAAGGAAATGATTGGGTCTTGGAAAGGTGCGAGATGGAAGGAAGTGTACGAGGATTTGGTTGCCTCTTTCCGAGAAGTCGTCAATGCGGGTTCCTTCCGCTTTATGCCACGTTTCCCGCTACGTATTGACGAGGCAACGATCTAATAATTAATGGACCGCGCAGAGACACACCATGAAGCGTAGGAGAGCTTGTAGACATCGGCTGCCTTCAACATGGTGAGTTCCGCACGATGGCAGGTAAGGAGCTGCTCTGACGCTGCTCCAGAGCGCACTCTACAACTCCGCCCTCCGCCAATCCAAAGCCATCCGCGCCGACCTCGATACCTTCGCTGCTGGCAATACCTCCAACGCTGCCGCACTGCAAGGCCAGATCGCCACCTCAATCACCTCCTTCGCCCGCACACTCGACGACTACCAGAAGAACATCGACGTCGAGCTCGTGCCCGAGAAGGCGGACAAGGGCAAGGAGCGCATAGCCAATTTCCGAGCCGAGCTCCTAGACTTCCGGTCACGTTTTGCGGAGCTGAAGCATGAGCGCGAGCAGGCGAAACATGTGGAGGACAGGAGCGAGCTGCTAGGCAGGCGGCCGCATGCGTCACAGACGCCGGAGAACCCATATGCAGATGCTGCCATGTCAAGCGGTGCCGGCAAAGGACAGAATGTGAATCCACTGTTCCGCACGAGCAACCCGGATTTCCAGCCTGGCGCCAGCGGCACGAACGCTTACAGCGCCTACCGCTCACCTTACGGTCTCGGAGTAGACGAGCAGCGCGAAAGCCATGCCTTGCGCGAGCAGTCCTTCTTCGGCTCCGCAAACAATACTCTGGACGAGTACATGGAGCGCGGACGTGCTGTACTAGGCGACCTTGGCGATCAGAGAGAAGTGCTGAAAGGCACGCAGAGGAAGCTGTACAACATCGGCAATACGCTGGGCATCAGCGGTGACACGATACGCATGGTGGAGCGGAGAGCGAAGCAGGACAAGTGGATCTTCTGGGGTTGTGTCGTGGTGTTCATCGTGTTTGTGTACTTGGTGCTGAGATGGCTGAGGTGAACGAGTGGTGTGGGAACAGCAAGTATTGCCGATTAGCGTGGAGTCCGGAGTATCATATGAACGCTTCAACTGAGCCGCAGTCTGCCCCAGCTGATCGAGTCATGTTGAGTTCCCCTTCGAAGGTGCTTTGGGCAAAAGTCGAGAGCGATCTGATTCCACCATGAACCATGGATACGTCGAAACGTTGGATCCGGGAGACACCAGTCAAACTTTATTGCTTCAGTCTCCCACTCAAATGCCGTATGCTCGCCACACCAACTATGTTTTGTCACACACACACACACACACACACGCACTCCCATACACTCTCAATCATGTCGCGCAAAATCAACATCTCTCGTGCATCCCGCAGACAACAGGCCAATCTCAGGCCGACCACGTCAGCTCTCACCATAGCTAAGCCACCAAAAACGCGACAGCACAGGATCACAAGGGCAAATCCATGGGCCACAGGCTTCTCTGACCTCCCAGGTGAACTGCACAATATCATCTACTCTTCGGAACGGTCATCCGGCTCAATAGTGGGAGTGAAACGCCACAGAAACTGGCGCTCAACCTCCTCGCAACGTGCAAAGCCGTGCACTGCGAAGCTGTCGGTATCCTGTACGGGCAGAACAAGTTCCAGGTCGATGTTCGAGATTTCCGATGCATCGGAACACCGCCCGAGTTTGCATCATTCGCGCAAATCACGCCGTACCAGGTGCGCGGCCCGAAATACGCAGAGCTGGCTCACGATTACAAGGTATGGACGGACGAGGCTGGTCGACCAGGACTATCGAGGACGTTGAGCCTTATGCCTGCGAAGTACCTGGCGCTGATCAGGACCTGGAGCTTCGTTTATCATGCTGCTAGACGAGATTGCATCAGTTGCCGTAGCGTGGCGGACGGGGGCCGCGTTCGAAACGCCGCATATCGGGATCTGCACGTGCAGCTCGAGATCCTACCAGTAGCGCCGCAGTTCAGACTCACTGTCCGGAGAGGCACCAAGGTCAAGAGAAGCGGGCGCGGGAAACGGAGGGCTTTGGAGGCGGCGGTCGAGCCGTGGGTGCGGAGCAAAGTTGTTGGCAGGTCTCTGGGATCCCTTGTGCGATGCGATGTGCTGGACTTGGCTGATGCGACGAGGCGGTATTGCGGTCATTATCACATAGGGAGAGACTGACTGGAGGGTGTTGCCGCGCTGGATGACTCGTTTGGGCGGTTAAGTTGCGCAGGTTGCACCTCGCCATCATGTCCGGCTGAACCGAGTAGTCGGCGTGAATACGTGTCAGTGGAGTAGATGCTGGCCAGCGTGTTAAGATCAATACTGAAAGCGGCCACGATATGAAGACCGCCTAGGAGGGAGGGCGAATGGCGATCAACCTTCGAGACTCCGCATGGTTGTCAAGAATAGTAATCACACGGGAACGGCGCCTAGTGAGCCGACCTTGGTCAGCAAATCACCAAAAGCGCAAACAAAGCCGACATTCACTCCTGGGTGGCGAAGTGCACTAATGCTTGGCACTAAACATTTCGGAAGACTCTCCCTGCGCCGAAAGCAGAGCACCCACTGTTTATAAGCCTCATCGACCCGCCCTTCTTTACGCCTTTCCAGTTCCCATTCTTCGGGGTGACACGCGAAAAGCTTGCGCATCCTGAAGCTACCTTCAAGACCAACCAAACCCGACCACTATCGCTTAGGCCGTCGCTGTCCATCATGCCGCCGAGAAAGAGGGTTCGTCCTTCTTGTTAGATGTCAACACTTGGTCAGACACTAACCATGTGTAGACCCGAGATGAGCGCGACGAGGTCGAGGAACCCGACACAGCTGTCGAGTCGAACAAGGCGAATAACTCGAAGAGCTTGAAGATGCCGCACCCGCAAGGCTTCCAGCAGTGGCGCACCACGACGAAGCTCGCATCTGGCGGCAAGCTGGCGGAGATGTCAAAGTACGACATGAACGTTTCGAAGTTCAGCCACACGGTCAAGATCCAGCACTCCGATGCTTTCACACTACGTCCGGTCACCTTGACGGAGGGTCCGCTTGCCGGGCGCCACGTCCTTGTCCTCGACCCGATCTCCGTCTTCTTCCGCTTCGTGGATCTGCCGGCCGAGATCCGCCAGATGGTGTATGACCTCCTGCTGAGAGAAGAGGGCCATATCAGCATCACGACCCACAAACAGAGGGGCATGCCACGCCTCGCCTGTCGTAAGGTGGTGGAAACTGTGTCCGTCGGTGACAAGAAGGTTGGTCGCAGGGTGCAGGCACGATTCAATGTCCTCGACACCCTACTCCGCATCTCCAAGCAAGTGGCCGACGAAGCGGCCACCACGTTCTACGGCAACAACAGCTTCGCCTTCGATAACCTCTCGAACATGGAGGTCTTCCTCACCGGTATGGGGTCCCAGCGTAAGCACCTACGCTACCTACGCCTTGCTCCTGACGGCTACACCGCCAGCAAAGCCCGACCGACTTTTACTCTGCTCAAGGATGCTGCCGGCCTTCGCACATTCGCGTTCGACCACAACACGATCTGTAAGCGCATGAAGGAAATGGCGGCGGATCTCAAGGCCCTCTTCACGTACATTGACTCGATTCACCGATCCCAGAAGGAGGCTGGAGAAAGTGATGTAGTTGATGTCTTGAGCATCATCAAGATTGAGTGGGACACTGAGAAGTGCTCGCAATGCAGCGTATCGCCCACCAAGGACGGGTGTTTGAGGTTCAAGGGCTGTGGGTTCGACTGCGACGATGGTGCAGCGCACTGTGAGGAGGCTCTGGAGGAAGCTCGGAGCTTGGTGGCTAAGAGCATTGGGCGGGCAAAGTGAGGCGCGGGAGTGGCGAAGAAGCAAAGGCCAAAGGAAACACGGATGCACAAGGAGTGGAAAGACTGCAGCGGTCCGAACGCGAGGAGAAGAGGCTAAGGAAGCGTACCGAGCGTCATTCGAACAGCCTATACTTTCTGCGATGATCACTCAATAGTGAATAGTCCCACTCGGACCACCAGTGATGCCGTAGACACTCGGTCGTCAGTTCGCCTGCAACATCTTCACCAGGCCTTGGAGTAGACAGGTATCTCCGGACAATGGAGCAAGTAGATTATGCTAATAGAGGATACACTTGCTCGCTAGCTTCTTTTCTCGCTCGCGGCTCGCCACGTAGCGTTGTTACATCAATCAATTCGAGGTCTACATGGCCAACCGCGACTGTCCATACCTGCCAAATCTCGTCGCTGTGGCTCGATCGGCAGCCACTGTCGGACGATACGCCGGCTCAAGGCTCGATGGCTCAGAGGTAGATTACTAGTCACGTCGAGAAGGACGTGACTGACATGGTTTGACGATGTCCTGGCTCGAACCTACTCTATCCTACAAGCTGACAGTATTCTCACCTCCGTGCTGTTATGCATTGCAGAGAATACAGGCCTCTGTTTACCGTGTTCGGCTGCGCGGCACAATATGCGCCTCAACATACAGCCTCCCGTCCGCAAAGCCTCTCTCCGAGTCCAAGAATTGCGTCAAGCTGCCCTCCTTGTACTTATACATCGTCGTCTCCCCATCGATCTGTGGCAACACCCACATCTCAAGTTGCCACTTGCCATACATCGCCGTCTGGAACAATCTAGAGGACGTCCGCCCGTCTTCGTGATAGTCCACATTCAGCTCTGTTTCGATCAACATCAGGACGGACTCCGCCGTGTCGACCGACTCCACCTCCAGCTGAAAGTTCTCAGGAGCTGGGAAGATGATGTTGCTCCCGCCGCTGTGCTTGCGTAGCATGTTGACGCACTTGACGGCGATCCGCACGCCAGTCTTCGGCCACCCGCTGAGGCTGAGCCCATGATGAGCTGGATCATAGGTCCTAAACGAGTACGTGGGCGCAATCAGTACCTCACCTGCGGCTTCCGGCTCGCCGCTCTCTGCATAAGCGCGTACCAGAGTGCAGAGCTCCTCCACATTCTCGGCATCTTCGTAGTCAAAGGTCCAGACATAGCTTGAGATATCGTATCCCACTTCGTTCACCGTGTAACACTCGCCCAAGCACAGTCCGTTGATGAGCCATGTCTGCACCTTGTTCAGGTGTACTGTCCCGTCGTCCTCCACCCAAGCAACAATGGCGCATTCGATCGGCACCTCACTATCGTCGAGATCACCTAGACGTGCTGCCTTCAAGCTGCCGAGACGGGAGAACTGATAGCCCAGCTCGGTGTCCGCCACGATGGCCTCGGACAGGTCAGACGGTGCGTCATCGTCCACGACCCTCAGCTTCACCTTCACCCGTACTGGGACGCTGGTGGTCAACGCAGGCGTAGACGGGAAGAGTTCGGCGAGCGTTTCAACCCGCACTTTGCGTGTGAAGTCAGCATAGTCATCTCTCTCGTCGCCAAAGACAAGCAGTGGCCTGAGGAAGAGTTTGTGGCTGTTGTTGAGGAGAATGGATATGAGACCCGTGTCGTTTGCCGCAATCTCCTCGGCTGCTTCTTTGATGAGCAGAGGCAGCGACTCCGTCAGCGTTGACAGCTTCACCCGCAAGTCATACGGTCGCCAAAGGTCGTGGTCAATAGGAGCGTCATCCTTGAACCCGAAAGTCAGACGGAATATGATGGTATCACGCAGGTGGTGAGGCGGTGAGGGCGTGAGAAACAGTGTATCGAGCTCGGATGACGGCAGGTCAGCGTCGCAACTCATCTGGAGTGCGTCGTCCGTCTCCTCTTCATCTGCGTGCGACTCACTCTCGTGCAAATGCAGACAGAAGGTCGAGCCTTCGATCATCTCCGCGTGCCAAATCCTGATGAGGTCGCCAAGTGGCCGCTGCAAGACACAAGACTCGGAGGCCTCGTGGAAGGCTGGAAAGTGCGTATGCCCGTCTTCGTGTAGCAGGGCGAGAATCTCGATCTCCACCTGCGTACGCGAGCTTTGCTCGTACAGGTCGTATGACGTCGAGACCGAGTCGGAGTGACGTCCCACGTCGCATAACTTGAACGTCGCCGTGGCGATGTGGTGCGCCGTCGCTGGGTGGGCCATGTCGGAGGTAGACATGGGCGTGGTGATCGGCGAATGGACGTAGTCGCGCTGCTTGTTCGACTGGTGTTCACGGAATGGTATCTGGTCCGATGGCAGAGAGTGCGGATAGAAGCTTTTTGGGATTGCGCGTGCGACAAAGTTCCGAATGCAGAGATCGCAGAGTTGTGTGGGTATACGCGGCGGTGAAAGGTTGTATTTTGAGCAGTGAATTGAAAGTATAGACGGTGCAGGACGCAGGCGCAACAACCCTAGACTCTCAAGCTTCTACTTGTGCAAGACATGCAGACATGCGTGAAAGAGAGCAACCCTCGGTAAGACGATACTATTCAAGGCTGACGTCTTCCACATTGGAAAGACTAGTTGGAAAAGCGATGTGCCTGCACACTCATCGAAAGCGGGGGCGTCCTGCGCCGCAGCTGCAGAGCGTTGTCGCAGCGGCGAAGAAGAGGAAAGGCGTGGTCGAAGGTGACCGTCATGACAGACGACCGGTTGCTGCGCCAGCGCCGGACCATGATCGGACAAGAGGTATTGGTGAAGGAACGGGCGCAGAGATCGCACCAGTGGCGTTGTAGCAAGCAGCTGGCAAATAGGGGATAGAGAGACCGAGGGAGCGACCCGCGCAGACGAAAGGAAGGCGAGACAGCCCGCGATACGTCGTCCTATAATCACCTCGTCACCTGATATGCGATATTAACCACTGTAGCAAACTCATGCTCTCTACGCCGTTCACGGAGCGCTGCTTCGGCTTCGAGCTCCTATCCCTGGGCGTGAGCAGACGCGAAGGCCGGTCTTGGAAGCTTTTGGTCAGCCGCAACATCTGGTCATGGTACACGCTGATGCTAGATGCACTGGTAAGGTGAAATGTGTCGAGTGAAGTCGAGCCGTCTCGGGACTCGGAACGATCTTATTCCCGGGCCGATCTCCCTTCCGTGTTCCTGCCGTTCAGGGCCACGGCCAATTAGCGAGAGGGCAATCGTACGACAGCAAATTTAGGTGGGACCACTTTATTTGTCGCGGTGAGCACGCGAGACGTCGAAGTTTGAACTTTGACGGCGATGTACTCCGGCGCATCCGCCACTGCTTTCTCTCCTTGGAGGCTCACGGTCGCTTCTGTTTTTGCATAGTATGAGATAGTTGCGCGCAAGACGGGACAGGAAGCTCACTCGTTGCCGCGCTCAATCAGAGACACTCGGGATTGGCCCAAACCATTGCTTTCTAGGAGTACCGTTGGGGCAACAGTATAACACACCAGCAAGATGGCATCGGTCATGGAGGCCATGAATGCCTCCACCACGCACTTCCCGGAGCCGATGCACGCCACCATCTCCTCGGCGCAGACGGGCATGATGAGCAAGATACTGGACAGCACTGGCATTTTCACCATTTTCCTCACACTGTTCGCTATGGCAGTCGCATATGACCAGAGTAAGCATGCATGGCGCAAGCTGTGGCCTCGCAGCTCGTACTAACAGCAGCGCGCAGTCTCCTACCGCATCATGAAGGCCAACCTGGCGGGCGACGCCTGGAAGATCCCCTTCGTGGGCCCCTTCCTCGAGAGCGTCAACCCCAAGTTCTCCGAGTACCACGCCAAGTGGCTCTCCGGCCCGCTCTCGTGCGTCTCCGTCTTCCACAAGTTCGTCGTCATCGCCTCGACGCGCGACATGGCCCGCAAGGTCTTCAACAGCCCGGCGTACGTCAAGCCCTGCGTCGTGGACGTGGCGCAAAAGCTGCTGCGGCCCGAGAACTGGGTCTTCTTGGACGGGAAAGAGCACGTCGAATACCGCAAGGGTCTCAATGGCTTGTTCACACGGCAGGCGCTGGAGACATATCTGCCTGGCCAGCAAGAGGTATACCGGGAGTACTTTGAGGAGTTCCTGCGCATTTCGAAGGCGAACAACGGCGAACCGCAGCCCTTCCTCTACCAGCTCCGCGAGCTCATGTGCGCCGTCTCGTGTCGCTCGTTCGTGGGCCACTACCTGAGCCGCGAGCAAGTCAAGAAGATCGCGGATGACTACTACCACATCACCGCCGCGATGGAGCTTGTCAACTTTCCCATTATCCTCCCATTCACCAAGACGTGGTATGGCAAAAAGACTGCGGATAAGGTCCTCGAGACCTTCGCCAACTGCGCGGCCAAGGCACGCGTGCGGATGCGGCAAAAGGGCGCCGAGCCGGAGTGCATCATGGACCGCTGGCTCATGCAGATGATGAAGTCCGAGCAGTACCGCGAGCGTATCGCCAAAGGCGAAGAAGTGCCAGCAGACGAGAAACCGGCCATGCTGCTGCGCGACTTCTCCGATTTCGAGATCAGCATGACCGTCTTCACCTTCCTCTTCGCGAGCCAAGACGCCACGTCCTCCGCATGCGCCTGGTTGCTCCAGCTCCTCGCGGACAGGCCCGAGATGCTGGCCAAAGTATCCGAAGAAGCGAAGCAAATCCGTCCGGATCCGAGCCGGAACCTGACGTTGGAGATGCTTGAGAAGATGACTTACACCCGCGCTTGTGTGAAGGAGACGCTGCGCTACCGCCCACCCGTCATCATGGTCCCGTACATGGTCAAGAAGGCTTTCCCGATCCCCGAAAGCAACTACGTCGCGCCCAAAGGCTCCATGATCATCCCATCCACATGGCTGGCATTGCACGACCCGGAAGCCTACCCGAACCCGGACACTTTTGAGCCCGAGCGATGGATCAGCGGCACGGCGGAGGAGCAAGGCAAGAACTGGCTCGTCTTCGGCACCGGCCCGCACTATTGCTTGGGCCAGACGTACGCGACGCTCAATCTTATGTGCTTTCTGCACATGCTTGTCTCGGAGTTTGAGTTCAAGCATACCATCACGCCGACGAGCGAGGACATCCGGGTGTTTGCGACTATTTTCCCAATGGATAATCTTCTGCTCACGTTTGAAAGGCGGAGTGATGTTTCTGTTGCTGCATGAGGTGTTTTGGGGAACGGGTAGCAAGGCGTTGTGTGGATGTATGGCGGCGTTGATGGCGACGCATTGTAGATAATACCAGCTGAGCGAAGCGTTATTTTCTGGTCGCCGCTCCTCAGGCACGACCGAATGGACAAACGCCGCTCCTCCGTTCCGTGAATCTTTGGCAGATACATGGATTGCAGCAGAGCTCATTGTCATGTCCCACTCCAAGAGCTCTGCGGCTTGACAGTAAGTCGCTCGTCAGAAAGCTTGTATGTCCCCTACGATGCTGCCGCGGCCAGATGGTGGAGTCCGGGACACCATTAAGATCGTTCCGAGTCCCGAGAAGGGGTTGACTTCACTCATCACTCCTCCGCACCACCTTGACATTGATCAACACACACACAAGCTCTTGAAGCGCACATTCGCTAAGACGGGAAGGTCAAGACGGGAGTCCACCCGGTGCATCTTGCCGAAGAGGCGCAGAGACGTTGGTGTTGTTTCTTCGCCGGCTTTTGCTGGTGCGCTGACATGGCAATGAGCCCAGGACCATAAGGCCTTCTTTGCTATATGACAGTGACTAGATTGGATGAGGGTTGGTAGGTTAGGTGCTTATGGCGCTTGAGACTGAACTCTGTGCAGGGCGAAACCAAAGACGCTAGGAAGACAAACGTTCGCATTCCGAACACCAATGGCTCGCCAGACTATCGATACTGATCTCTCGGACCAGTCCTTTCTACTTCCCAGCCTCAGGCCACACGTGCGCCTCCATGTACAACCTCCGGTCCCCTTTCTTGATCAAAGCCTGGCTGACAAACTCCGTTAAACGCGCAGACGAGCCGGTTCTCTCCGTTGGGAACCGGTATAGCTTCTGCGACCCCGGCTTTTGCGGCATCACAAAAAGCTCCAACTCCCATGGCCCAAGAGCATTCGAGGACTGCTTCGAGAATAACTGCCATGCAGTGAACTTCCCGTGCTTAGGTTTCTTCTTCATGTCGTGTTCGATCGCTCCTTGAACCTCCTTGGTCCTGTCCCCATTTTCCACCAGGATCTGGCAGTTGTCATTGAACCTCAATCCTTTTCCTGCGTTCGTCTCAAGGTGGTTGACATAGCGTACAACAACCACCAAGCACTCCTTATTCACCAAGCTTGCCACCCAGTGCAGGGTCGGTGCAGGTTGGATCGAATACGTTGAAAGTCAATAGCGGCAGCACTGGCAGCAGCTCCCGGCGTTCTTCGCTTGCTTCGGCACGCTTCAGCAGGATTTCGAGCTCCTGCATGCTCTTCACGCTCCCGAACGCCTCTGCTCAGGCGTACGTCAGCTTCGAGTCGAACGGAAAAGCAGGCGCACCCTTGAGGTCGCCAAAGCAGACATCTCCGAAGTCCCAAGCGCGGGCTTTGCGGAGAGTGACGACACTATCGTGCTCTGTAGTGACTGCTACTAGCGGATACTCGCTTACAATGTCGTCCCTTTTGCCCAATCTATCGTCCCAGCTACCGACACGGCGATAGATGGCAGCGTCATCGTTAGCGATCGCGCGGACTAGGTCGTCCATGTTGTCTGGAGTCCGTGGTGGTGTCTTGGTGGACTGCGCCGCCGGTGGCATTGGCACGAGCTCGATGTATGCGATGGCATTGAGGTGGTTTCCGATAGCACTTGGCTCGAGCAAAGCGTCTGCTATGGTGTCCAGCCGTCCGCCGTATAGTGTGTCCTGGAGGCTTACCTCGCCGACGCCATAAGCGTCCACGATGATGCTCAGATTGAAGCAGAGCTGGAGATCGGATTCCCTCAGTTGCTCTACCGTGTCGTCCTCCGTACGAAGCACACCGAGAAGGTGTTGTCTGATCGCTGCCCGGAGTGTGCCGAAGTCATCGCGGATCGGGATTAAGAGCGTGAAGTCGGCCCAGGTGGGATCATCATTGCCGCTGGGTCGGGTTTCCACCAGCACTCGGCAGATACTGCTGCTGTCGGTCTCACAGGCGTTGGTTTGCTCAATGTCGCGGTCCCCGCTGGGAATCGCGTTCTGAGATGCCGTGAGAGGAGCCACTGACAGCTGCTGAGTCACGGAGCTTGCCGCTGGCTGAGAGACTGTGTGCAGATGCACGACTCTGTTTCTAGTTTCGAGAGGGAGCCCTCTACCTGTCAAGTCGGAAAATGGGCGCTTGATGAAGCACTCCTCATTGTCGAAGTGGAAGAGCAGCATGATATGCGCGTCAAGCTGTAGGCTTGACTTGACGCTGGTTTGGAGGTCCTGTATATGGTGAGCTTTATAAAGCGATACCAAGTGGCGTCTAAAGACTCACAACACTGGATGCAGCTGACGGGTCATACGTGTGCGCGAAACCGCTAAGTCCACAAAGCTTGAATGTCCATGCAGTGGCATCGGCTTGGTTGGCGTGGGTGGCAGCCATACTGTATCTTGGACAAGACCTTGAGTGTGCACTGCTTTGAGTACTGTTGCACACTGAGAAGACTGCTACTGTTATAGCGCCGCTATTTCAAACAAAGCGCTTCTGGACAACGGCTAAGTCAGACTGTCTAGGACCTGACACGACGAGGCAAGGCATGCGTGTCTTGGCTAGTGCGGGAACAATGTCTAGCGCTTCGTGGCAGGTCTCACGGTGAGGGGTTTCCGGTACGCCTGTCTGGTAACAAAGAGTCGTTTGGCAAACCGCAGTCTACCGGCCGCTAAGCTCATGCAGACACCTTCCCACCGGTGAGCAGCAGTGGGCACCGAACGGGACCGAAGGCATGACCAAAAGGCAAGACCATGGTTGGATGGAGAGCAGGTAATGTCCTGACGACTGAGAATCGGTACTCGACTCAATAGTCAGGCTCGCTTCACCCTCACCCTGCAAACCTTCGGTAGTGATCCTGTGAGCACTACTTGGTGGATGGCCACGTCAATACTCTCAGTCCTGCGCTGCGTCATCTTCTGGCCCATAATCATCTTCTGGCAAGTCGTCCAATGAACCCTGTTCATTGAACCACTCCCCCTGGCCAGGCAATGGCGTAGCACGCCTCCTCCGCTCCGCATCAATGTTGGAGTCTACCGTCCTCAACCACTCTTCCTGTTGGAACTGTTCGAGCGCCTCCTCCATTGCCGCATTGTCTACGATCATAGACCGATCTATCGCGCGCCGCACGTCCTCATTCTCTGCCGACACCCGAGACAGCTCCATCGCAGTCTGTATGAGTCTCCGCTCCGTGGGAGAGGACTCTTCCGCATCTTCCTCGTCGCTCACTGCACCCTCGCGTGGCTCACCGTCAGCAGGTCCAGCACCATCCCGGTTGCTGTGCACCGGGGAGCTAAGCTGAGGTGTTGGTGCCGCGTTATGGCTACACACAGTCAGCGGATGCCTCACGCCAGCACAGCGTATTGACTTACTTCGGCCAGAGATGGGCTTCCAAATACAGCTTGCGATGTCCCTCATCCAGGCTCTGTTGACTTACGAAGTCTCTGAGAAGGCCAACACAGCCTGGCCGACCCGTTGGGATTCTGAACAACTTCTGCGGACCAGGCGCTTGCGGCATAGCCCACAGCTCCCACTTCCAGCTGCCTTTCAAGCCCGACTTGTAGAGCTCAGAACTGCCCTGCTGTGCCCTGAGATGTGCGTCAATGCTTGCCAGTACGTTCTGGTGTGTATCCGCATTTCTCAGAGTGGTCTGGTAATTGTCGTGGAACTCTGTCTTAGCGGCTGTCGGGCCCGCGAGATGGCTGACAAAACGGACGACGGCGCCAAAGCGTTTCAAGCCCAGCGTCCTGACACCCATAGGACGATCTGTGGTTGCAGGATCGAAAGTGTTGTACGTCAGTGGTGGCAAGGTTGGGAAGCGAGGAGCTTTGCCGACCGGTCTGAAAATACGCTCGCAAAGATCGGCCTTGTCCTTGACGCCGCTGTAGGGAGACCACCAATCGTAGTCGGACATGTCCTTTAGGTCGGATGACACTTCCTCCTTCGCGCCCATGAGCCCGCCAATGCATAAGTCTCCAAAGTTCCAAGCGTCTGTGCACCACAGGCTGACCAGTGTCTGGGCTCGCGGATCTGTCTCTGCGATCAATGGATACTCCACCGCAACATCTGTTGCTCTCGCCTGAGTTGGACACTTCCAATCACCAACACGCAAGTAGTCGTGCTCATCCTCCTTGTGGCATGATCGGACGACCCCCTCGGAGTCGATGGATGCTGCGGACATCCGTGGTGCCCTCCGCTTCTTCGACGAGGTCCCAGAGAGATGTCCGGACTTTGCTTCCAGTGTGACTGTGGCATGCATTTGTGCTGTTATAGTGTCGCGGTCGTCTAGCATGTCTCTCACAGCATCCAACCTCCAATCATGAGATAGGTCATCAATGTCCAGCAGGCGCGCGCCAGGTACACCGCGATCGATGATGGCCTTGAACTGTAGCGTAACCCCCGTGCCAAGATGCGAGATATCCATTTGGCCCAGTTTCAGCCGTTCGATCAGTGCTTCTTTGATGCGAGCCCGCAGCTCGTCAAGGCTGGCACTGAGTTCAACTTTGAGCTGACTGTCGTCGCCCATCGGAGTTGAAGGGTCGGTGTCGCAGGTCCAGTTGATGTCGAAGGTTGCACAACCTTTCTGTGTCGCTGAGTCGTTGTTTTGAGAGGGTTTATTGGCGTTGTCCAGCTCAGCAGACTGCCGACGAGCCTCCGTGGCGGCTTGCTGTCCTGCTTCGGCTGCAGCACCATCGAGCTCACCGTCTCCTTCACCTGCCCCCGCTTCCTCGTGATGACCATTGTGCTGCTGAGCTCCACCAGGTAGTTCGGCCGGCTCGCTCGAGCCTACACCAGCCGCTTCTGAAGCCTTCTCGCCATCGATCGACTCTGCATCACCATCACGAGCTACTCGATGCAGGTGCAACGCAAAATGCTTGTTCCTCATGAGCTTTCTGTTGTACAATTGGTACACGTCCTTCCAAGGCCGCCTGACATAGCACGGCTCATTATCAGCGTGAAAGAGCAACGTATAGCTCTCATCGTCTGCTTCAAGGAATCGCAGCAGCTGCTGCTCTGCGTGCCGTGGATTTTCAATGTCGCGGGGCTTCCATACGATCTCGACGACTGTGGACGTATCTGGCAAGCCACAGATGCACAGAGAGACCTTGGCTCTAGGTGCTGCGAGTTCCGCCAACGTTAGGGGTGCTGCGGGATCAACGCCCTTCTTGTGGAGTCCAGACATTACACAGAAGAGATGCCGTGTAACAGCTTCTGTGCAAGAAACTGGATGCAATATATGGCCGGCCTGGTCTTCGAACAGCCAACGGCATGCAATCGGCCGCGACAACATGCTTGTCTAAGGCTCGATGCTAGCAGGCACTGAGGACAAGGTAAGTGTCGTAAGACAATGCATGTCCCTCTGCAATCTGCAAGTGCGTTTGTTAGTCACCCGTGAACAAACGGATTACATGAACACGAAGGAGAAGTGTGTGAGTGCTCTTGGACTAGTCCATCGTTTTGCCGGATGCCGCAGAAGCGGCACCGCATCAATGATGTTACTTCTGAAGAGTGATGCACTTGCCAAGCCTCCGTCAGTCCAATAGGATGTGCGTCCCCGACTCTCCGTGAACAGCCTATCCTGCGAGCTCAAGAAATTCACAACTACCGTTCCGGCACCCAAACAGAGTTTTCAATGGCAGTCTTCTGCAGCATCACTCACAAGTTCTTGGGGTATCTGAAGTTCCCGATTCTGCGAGGTGCTTGCCACTGCCATCATGGGTCATCAGCGCCAGCAATATCGTCACCATCGTCCACACAGTCATCTTCCTGGAGACTGATGCGAGCCGTCGCGTACATTGTCAAGTGCTCCGAAGGCCAGGTGATTGGCACAAGGTCGGAAAGGATCGTGCCAGTAAACCTGTTCCGCAGCAGCTTCAGCTCCCCAGCCCGCGTCTCAATCCAGTCCAGAGTGAGCACCCAATCAAACTTCTGCTTGTCCCTTTCCAATTGAGCGCTGAGCGCTGCGTCTGCGTCGCGCAAGCACACGATCCAACCATCGACTTGTTTGCGGCAGAGATCCTCTAGATTGGCGGATAGCAGGACATTGTATGCGTGCTCTTGCCATACCGTCTCACACCACTCAAATGGCTCTCCCTGCTAGAGTCGAAGCTTAACAGTAGCCTTGTCCACTCCACTGTCGCTCTGCCGCTCACCATGCTCCGCCTCTCTGGCTTCCTTGAAGGCTGCACGTAGCTTCCCAGTCTCCATCTCATCAACCTTGAGCTGCTCACACCTTTCGAGATGGACACATAGCGATGACCGACCACTGTCCAATCCGCCGTCAGGCTGCCTTTTCCCGCCCAACAGGTCGTCGATGGGTCGTTGCACATAGCAGCTTTCGCCGGGCAAATGCAAGTAGACTGCGTGAGTCGGAGCACCATGCAGGTAGAACAAGATGCGCTGCTCCTCCAGCTTATAGTCCACGTCGGGACCCATGACCAGAGGTATATGCTGAGCGGGTTTCCGCCTGCCGCATATGTGGAACGATAACATGACTTTGCTGTAGTCGATAGTGGTCGTCTCTTTTGGTTGAGGCTTGTTTGGGCTGATAGATTCCATCGCATCTGGCGGCTTGTTGCCACCGTTGGTGTTCTGCTTAGCCGTAGGTGCCTGTTTGCTGTTCGACACCGACTTGCTGTTCGAAGCCGACTTGCTGTTCGACGCCGAATTGCTATTGCCACCAAGCTTGCCGCTGGCCTCCCGGTTGCTCCTCGCCGAGGACCGCGTCGTCCGCTTCTGTCCACTACCTGGCTCCTCGTTGCGATCGTCCGGCTCAACACTGTCACCACTACGCTCCTCGTCGCCGTCAGGCTCGATACCGTCCTCCTCCACATACCAAACATGCAACAACACACGCCTCCCCGCAAGCTTACTGAAGAGGTCAGGCTTGTGAATTGCAGCCAGCGACTTGTCTTCTGAGCACTCCTCGTTCTCCGTATGATACCTGACAGTCTGCACGTGCGTGGGATCGATGTTGAAGCCTGCCAGCGCATGCAATTGGACTTCTTTCGCCGTGGTGAAGATGGACAGGTCGCAAGGTACGGTGGTCTCGGCCAGCTCCTCGTTCTCGCAAAGGTGAAAGAGGCAACTTGACGTCTTCGTTGACATGTGGGTGGACGCTGGTGTGCACGGTCTGATGCGTGCGATGGAGGGATGTTCGAGCTTCAACGTCCGGTGCTGGGTGATGCTGATATGGGTACCTACGACATCTGGTTCAAACAAAGAGACATCGCAGAATCTTGCACCACCCGCGAAAAGTGACAAGGACACGAGAGGCATGTCTACAAGGAGCTAGAGTACTGCTAGACGGTGGTGTGCAAGTAGCCCCAGGACATCTAGAGCATATCGATGAAGTCAGTAGCTGCATATCGCTGCCGCACGTCGGCAAAGCAACCGTCTCATCGACTCCGGACGTACTTCGGCCTCTCGACTGCCAAACGTACATGTATCCATCAAGTATTTGTGCTGCCACCAAGTCACTGGCCTTTGTGGTGATGTTGGTAGCACGTCCAACCATCGATGGGTAGGGATGGCCTCACGGCTTCTCTTACATAGCCCAGCTTGTATCCTTGAGTTAGCGCTCCTGGTGATTGGAAGACCTGCGTTCGAACCGCAGCGAGGGCATGATTTTGCCTCGAGAACGGCCCCTGGGAGAGGTTGGGTTGCTTAGGACTGCTGACGTTGATTCGTAGAATGCTTGCGGGTGGTAATGGTATGCCACATGCGACCAGGTGATCCCCTGAGCTTCGTGGAAACCTCGGGTCTTGACTGCTCACGTCTATGGAAGCATGAAGAGATCCTGCCGGGCTTGTTAACGTCGAATTGGTCCCCTGGTGTAACGGTAGCATACTCAGCCACGCATTTCCGGACCGGTGCTGGTTTGTGTGGATGGGAGATCTGGGTTCAAATCCTGGAGGGATCATGTTTCTTTTGGCTCGTCACGCAACTATCACCGATAACTTGCTTCGTTTCAGCGAGGGGCTTCGGGGAGAATGTTTCATGATTATGCTACCTTAGCCTGCCTGTCTCTATCCACATCGTATGCACCCATGGGTATCTTAATACGTCATACCAACTGGCCTCCAACTACTTGCTGTCCATCGTCTACTGCGTCTTGACCTGCCCATCGGCCTCGACGTTGAGGTGTTCGTTGGACTCCAGGGTGTGCACCTTGTCGGCCGGGAATTCGGCACTACTCAACATCAGCAGGGTAATTGCGGGCAAGCCATTGTCATTGGCTGGGATTGCTGAGACGTACGTGAAGCCCTTGATCAGCTTGAACTCGTTGATGATCTTGCCGCCCTGGTCCGTCACCTGCTTCTTGGCGCTGTGGGTTGTGTCAGCTATACAGTGCCCATCTCGCGAAGGACAACGAATGCTCGTACGCATCAAGCTGCTCGGCACTGGCGCCGTCCTTGAGGGAGACCTAGCGATTCGTCAGTCAGTCAGTCGCAGAGCGGGGATGTTGTCTTCCGGAGCAGCTCACGTTGATGGAAGGCATATTGAGCGTTGTCCTTGTTGATTCGTCGGGTGATGGGGCTTGGGTATGTTGCTTTGGATTGGGTAGAGTCGATGTGGTTTGTGGGTTTTGTAGAGCAGGACTCGCACGCAATCAGCAGAGGTCTGAAGGTGGGTGGGTGTGTCGTGGCCTGCGACATGCGGGGTGACGTCGCGCAAACAGAGCGGCACGGGCCTATGCCGGGGATAGCCGCAGATAAGGATAACGATAACGATAACGATCCCTGCAGCTTCGGCTTCGGCAGAAACATTTCTCGATCTCCAGCGTGAAATCTTGGCGCATCTCCAAAGCAGGCGGACGCGGCAAGGGCAGAGGCAGCACAGCAAGCATGGCGGGCGAAGAGCAAGCCCACCGCGCGCACCGGCCGACGAAGGAGAAGAAGAAGCACACGGCGGGCCAGCCCAACCCAAAAGCCTTCGCCTACGCTGCACCAGGTCGCCTCGCAAAGCAGGCGGCGCGCAGCCAGGATGTGCGCGAGAAGCGACTGCATGTCCCGCTCGTGGACCGCCTGCCGGAGGAGGCGCCGCCGCTCGTCGTCGGAGTGGTTGGCCCTCCAGGCGTTGGCAAGACGACGCTCATCAAGAGCCTGGTCCGGCGCTACACCAAGCAGAGCATTACCGAGCCCAGTGGCCCCATCACCGTCGTCACGAGTAAAAGGCGGCGCCTGACCTTCATCGAGACCCCGAGCGACAGCCTGGCGAGCGCGATCGATGCGGCCAAGGTGGTGGACATTGTGCTCCTGATGATCGACGGCAACTTCGGCTTCGAGATGGAGACGATGGAGTTCCTGTCCGTCCTGTCGAGCACCGGCATGCCGGGTAACATCTTCGGCATTCTCACCCACCTGGACCTCTTCCGCAAGCAGGACACGCTCAAGGCGCAGAAGAAGCGGCTGAAGCACCGCTTTTGGTCTGAGCTGTACCAGGGCGCGAAGCTCTTCTACCTTTCCGGTGTGATCAACGGGAGATATCCCGACCGCGAGGTGCTGAACTTGTCGCGCTTCCTGTCCGTCATGAAGAACCCTCGGCCGTTGGTGTGGCGTAACAGTCACCCGTATGCGCTCGCAGACCGCATGCTGGACATCACGCCACCTACGCTGGTGGAGGAGGACTCCAAGTGCGATCGCACAGTGGCGCTCTACGGTTGGCTGCGCGGCACAAACTTCCCGGGTCATGGTGCAAGCGTACACGTCCCGGGCGTGGGCGATCTGAGTGTGGCGCAGATTGAAGGCCTACCGGACCCGTGCCCGACACCGTACTTTGAGCAAGCGAAGGAGAAGGCCGAAGGATCGAAGAAGAGGCGACGGCTCGGGGAGAAGCAGAAGCTCATCTACGCGCCCATGTCGGATGTAGGCGGCGTGCTTGTGGACAAAGATGCAGTCTACATCGATGTTAAGAGCAATACATTCGATGCCGACGAGTCTGACGATGAGAGAGGATTTGGCGAGCAGATGGTTGTTGGGTTGCAGGGTGGAAGGCGGTTGCTGGGTGAGGATGAGGAAGGCATTGCGCTGTTCGAGAAGGGCGACCGGCTACAAGAGGTCGAGGATGATGATGTACAGGATACTGGGCGGAGCAGCAGGAGAAAGCCTACAGTGGCCCAGGGAGAGGAAAATGATGCGGAGGCTCTTGAAGACGAGGGCTTCGCGAGCGGCGAGTCAGACGATGAGGCCGATCTGGAGGCACTGCAGCAGGCGCCGGAGAAGCTTGGTAAGGCGGGCAAGGACAAGGAGGTTGATGGCGACATTGCCTTCGCGGACAGCGATAGCGATCTTGGCAGCTTGTCCTCTGAATCAGACCAGGAGCTTGAGGATGGCGAGGACGAGGATGGACTGGATGAAGATGAGCTGGACGAGGATGAGCTCGACGAGGACGACTTCGACGATGAGGATGACGGTGCGCTTCGGTGGAAGGACACAATGGCCGAACGCGCAAATACGATGCACGGTCGCAAGCAGCCCTATCGCGTGGCAGAGCTGGCGAGGCTGATGTATGACGATATGCTGTCGACGGCCGAAGTCCTGCGGAGGTGGAAGGGTGAGGAGGACGAGGCTGAGCAGGAGGACGTGGATGAAGAGGGACAGGAGGATGAACTGTTCCAGAGAAGGAAGACCGTGAGTGATGATGAGGAGGACCGCATCGTTCCTAAACTCGACTACGCCGCTCTGGAAACCAAGTGGACAGACGAGGAGAATGTCGAGGCGTTGAGACATCGCTTCGCATCTGCTCGGCTTACTGGTGCCAATGGCGAGCCTCTTGGTTCCGATGACGAAGCGGACGGCGGAGATGAGGGAGAGGGCGACGGCGAGTTTGAGGACCTGGAGGATGGCGACGCTACTGCCGCCGCCGCCGAGCCTGCAGCAGACGACCTCGCCGCCGAACGCGAGAAGAACGCCAAGCGGAAAGAAGACCTCAAACTCCGCTTCGAGGAAGAAGACCGCGAGGGTTTCTTGAACCCCAAGAACGCCAACCGCCAAGCCAACGGCGAGGCGGACGAGCGCGAGTTCGGCGAAGACGAATGGTACGACGCGCAGAAGGCTCTGCTGAAGAAGCAGCAGGACATCAACAACCGTGAGTTCGAGGCCCTGGATACGGCATCTCGCGTGCGCGCCGAGGGCTACAAAGCCGGCACCTACGCCCGCATAACGCTATCCAACGTCCCCTACGAGTTCGTGGAGAACTTCGACGCGCGCAACCCGCTGATCATCGGCGGGCTGCTGCCGACCGAGGAGCGCATGGGGTATGTGCAGGTGCGCATCAAGCGCCACCGCTGGCACAAGAAGACGCTCAAGACGAACGACCCGCTGATTGTGAGTCTGGGGTGGCGGCGCTTCCAGACGCTGCCGGTGTACAGTATCCACGCCGAGCGCGTGCGCCACCGCATGCTGAAGTACACGCCGGAGCATATGCACTGCACGGGCACCTTCTGGGGCCCCCTGGCGGCGCCGAATACCGGGTTTTGCGCCGTGCAGAGCTTCTCGAACCGCAACGCCGGGTTCCGCGTGGCGGCGACGGGCGTGGTGTTGAGTGTGGACGAGGGCACGGAGATTGTGAAGAAGCTGAAGCTGACCGGGCACGCGTACAAGATTTTCAAGAACACGGCTTTCATCAAGGACATGTTTGGGTCGAGCCTCGAGATTGCGAAGTTTGAGGGGGCGGGCATCAAGACGGTCTCGGGCATCCGAGGCCAGATCAAGAAGGCGCTGTCGAAGCCGGAAGGGTGCTTCAGGGCGACGTTTGAGGATAAGGTGCTGATGTCCGACATCATCTTTC
This sequence comes from Oleoguttula mirabilis, assembly GCA_035135055.1. Taxonomy (NCBI): domain Eukaryota; kingdom Fungi; phylum Ascomycota; class Dothideomycetes; order Mycosphaerellales; family Teratosphaeriaceae; genus Oleoguttula; species Oleoguttula mirabilis. The sequence continues at coordinate 27,603 of JAVFHQ010000024.1, read as the reverse complement.
TGCGGGCGTGGTATCCGGTGCGGCCGCATCGGTTTTATAATCCTGTGACGAACTTGCTGGAGGGTGGGCGGGCGCAGACGGAGACGGAGCCGGAAACGGCCACGAAAGCAGGGGCCATGATGCGTCTGACGGGCCAAGTGAGGGCGGAGAACAACATCCCGACGCCCCAGGAGAAGAACTCGCACTACCGGCCCATTGAGCGGCAGGAGCGGCACTTCAACCCGCTGCGCGTGCCGCGCAAGCTGCAAGCCGACCTGCCGTTCAAGTCGCAGATTGTGAAGATGAAGCCGCAGCGGCGGAACGATACGTACACGCAGAAGCGGGCGGTGGTGGTCGGGGGCGAGGAGAAGGTCGCGAGGCGGTTGATGCAGCAGGTCATGACGTTGCGGAACGAGAAGGTGGAGAAGAGGCGGGTGAAGCAGGAGGAGCGGAAGCTGCCGTACAAGGCGAAGGTGGCGGAGAATGAGGAGAAGAGGCGGGAGAGGGAGAAGCGGGAGCGGGATGAGTTTTGGCGGAAGGAGGGGAAGAAGAGGAAGGGGTGGGGGGAGGGGGAGGGTGGTGCTGCTGCTGGTGCGGGTGGGGGCGGGAAGAGGAGGAAGACGTAGTTGTGCTCCGTGGGTTGCTTCATGCTCGGATTCTGGCAATCAACCATTCATCGCCCGCACGCACAATGTCATGTTCTGGTGATTTTGCTTGACTGTGGTCATGTTGTGGTTGTTGGCATCGTCTGTCTTCGCATTGTAAGATCCGCAGGAACAAAGCCCGGTTGATGTACAGGGCGGCCCTCCTAAACCAGAGACTCATACTCATGGTAAGTACGTCCGCACGCACCGACAGTAGATGGCGTGCGAGCACGGGAGAGCAGCAGTGGGAAGCTGGGTAGCTCAGGTGGTCGGCTCAATCTGGTCGTAAGTGACGACGGGTGCTAGGGAATCTACATGTCCATGACGACGAGCAGGTCCTCAGCTCAACGTCTCCGGTCACACCGTGGCCCTCTGGCTGAACGTGACATATCTTGCTACTCCTCCAATTCCTCCTCTGCTGCCTGCGCCCCTGCCTCTCACCCCAGCCTTCTTTGACGGCCATACGTGCACCTCCAAGTATGCATGGCCTCACATCGCCGGGATCGACCATCCCGTTGGCTCTAGAACTCTTTCAGCGTCCCGCATGAGCCCGGGCGCCCTTTCGGGGAACCCGGTGCGGCACGTACAGCCGAACCTCCTACGATAGCACCCACAGCTCCAAGCCGCATACCCTCCCTGCATCACCAATATGAGAGCACCCATCCGACGTCCCGTAGTCTCTCTTGTATAGAGCAAGTCCCTGGCGACGCACTCCAACAGAGTAGCGTGCACAGGGTGTAGCGCGAAAGTCATTCGGCACTGACTGTCGCCGCTATCCGAGCTCCGAGCTCACGGGCAGGTGTCTTCTTTGTAGACACAGGCGGCCCCCCCGGCAGTGTTTAATTTACGTGTGCGACGAATGACATCTCAGCCGACGCAACTCCGCCATCCCTTGCTAAGGCCGCCCACTTCCAGCATCGCACCGTAGGCGGAGCTCATGGGTGAGATTACCAAGCCACATCTCACACTTGTCCATGGACATGGGTGAGCGTAGGCGAAACGTCATCTCGCAGAGGTCAGATCCGCAAGAGTCCAGGTGTGTCCGTCGACCTCAACCAATCTTCCCAACCCCTCGCAAACTCAGATACACATCCGTGCCCCATCCCCACATACTCTGCACCGCAATGCCGCCGCCAAAATACTCGGCATACGCCCTTCCCAGCGGCAACCCATATCCTAGACCGGCAAGACTGCTGCTCCCGCCTGCGCCGCCACTAATGGCATCCAGCGCAGTGCCACCGCTATTGCCATTGCCACCCGAGACCTTGTCGTTGATCTCGTCCTCGTTGAACGTCGTGAAGCCGTACTCCCACAGTTTAGCGTAGTTCTCCGGACTCACGCCACCGCCGCGATCACGGATGCGGATGGTGACGCCTGGCGTGTTCTTGTCCAGAGGGCGGATGTTGGCTGAGGCGGAGAGATCGGGCTTGTTGGATCCCGAGGCGTAGTCCACGCTGCCTTGGTCATAGTTCGTGATGACGCCTTCAGTATGCTGGACAGCCTGCTCGGGCTTGTTCTTGAGCAAGCGGGTCTGCTCCTCTGTAGCAGGAGCAGGTGCGATGGTGATCTCGATGGGCTCCTTCTCCATACCTGCCTCGATGGTGGCGCGGAAGCTGTTTTTGAGCAGTTCGGTTAGGATGTACTCCAGATGCATTGGGATATGCGCGATCTCCGTCTCCGGATGGCCTATGATGTTGACCGTCGGCCGCACACCGTAATTGAGCTCGCAAATCTCGCCGACGGTAGCTTCGCACCTACGGATGATGTCTGCTGGCTTCAAAGCGGTGTCGATAACGCCGATATATGTAGACTCCTGGGCGTGCGGGTTCTGGTGCTCAGAGTCGGAGAGGTCATTGTGCGGTTTCGAGCTGAAGTGCAGTGCTATGTGCTGCTCTGCTATCAAACGCGTGCCGATCCTGGCGCGGAGATGCTCGTCCAGGAATCGGGTGACTTCTTTGGCTGTGATGTACTTTCTTGCCTCCAGGAAGCCGCGTGCTAGTATGCCGATGGTATTACTGTGCGTTTGCACCAGATCCGCCATGACCTCGGTGAACTGTACCTCTTCCTTCAGCGTCTCTATCCTCCGCTCTGCATACGGCAGCAGCGTGCTGAGGCTGTGGACATAGTTGCCGTGGATCTTGCTCACGTTCGGGTTCGCGACGACGATATATGGCAGGCTTCTCAAACTTTGTATGCGGTGAGCCAGGCGAGACGGCAGGATATCTAGTGTGAAGTTGGCCGAGTTGAGCAATGCCTGCTCGGACAACGGAGGCCGGCCATGCTTGCAGAGGTCGGCTAATGTGAGGGGATGCAATGGCTTTGCCGCGAGACGTGCGATGTCTGCATCCTTCACGGTGGCGGTCTGGATGTGTCGAGCCCTGGGCGTAATGAGTGTGGTGGCGGGCCTGGAGAAGCCACTGTGCCTTGCCACAGCACGCAGGCCGAGCATCACAGGCGTACTATTTCTGCCGATGGCACCGTATGCTGCTCTCCTTTGGCTTCGGATGAATACGTGGGTTTAGTCCCTGTGGCTGCTTCCACTGGAGCGTTGCTATGGTCAATGGAGTCACCTGATACCGTGACGCTCGGCGGGCCACCAACGCTCGCGCTCGCGATTGCGGGGCGTCCCACTCACCAACTCGAGTCGAGACCCACGGTACCTTATGCATGCTCGTCCACCCGACGACACGTTCGCGCCTGACCTGTCCATATCCCAAGCATCTTTACCTCCTCCCGCCGCCCAGCATATTTAGACGCGTATCCGAGGGGAAAAAGGAAGTCCGCAAGTTCCAATCGCGTCTTCCCCCAAGTCACTACGCGAGTACCAGCAAACGTCATCCAGCCACACTCATTATTCGCCTCGGGCAACAATCTGGCACGGGCAGTACGATTGCCGTATCGACCACATCTCCCTCCCATCCCATACCATTCCCTCCCTTGCTACAGCATGATGGAGACCATGATATCTTACCCGGCCACGCCGCAAACCCAGACATCCCACCTCCGCCAATCCGTCAAGTCCCACCCCGCCATCGCGCAGCAACAGACGCGTAACATGCAGCTTGCCGACGCCCAAGAGCCGCAAGTGTCCACACCGGCGTCTCAAGAGTCGTTCGTCAGCAGTCAAGGAAGCAGTGTGGCGCCTCAGCTGCACAACAGCAGCAGCAACCTGTCGCAGCTCACCAATTACACCGACCCAACGTCTCCGCTCTTGTCCGGTCCGAAGCGAGGACTCGAGCAAGCATATACCTCCGCGCCAGCCAATGCACAACGCGTCAAGACACCGGAAAATGAGGTCCAGCACTCATATACAGGTGGAGAGTACGCGCTTGCAAGTCCAATGAGCGTCGCCTCACCAATGTCGACGAATGGAGCGAAGAGGACAGCGAGCGGACATGTGAAGAACGCGCCGAGTCTGCCGTCAACCCCTCTGGCATCCACCTTCAGCGGACGCAGACCGAGGGCGGAGTCGACCTCATCGACGGGCAGCAGGGCGGGCGAGTTGGCGCAGACGCTGAAGACGCGTCTTGGGTATGCCATGGCGAAGGTGCAGAATGGATGGGAGCACAAGAGTATTGCCGAGGTCGAACAACTGGCGGCACACAAGATGTCGCCTAACCGACACAGCATGTCTCACATCGACTACAGCCAGCGGCCTGTCAGTGCTGGGCTCAGCAATGGTACGGCACGCTTGTCAATGTATGGGTTGCAGGGCCATGGCGTGCTGGACGGCACTACTTCGCCACCCTCAAAGCGACGGTCCGGCACGTACGCAAGCTTTATGACATCTCCTCGACAACCTGGGCCTGGGTTTAGTGTCGCACCCAACCTCCAGCCACCGGCAGACATCAGGTCGACGGCAAGCTCACGGCAGTACTACTCCGCTGCACCGTCAAGTCAGAACGGCAATTACAGTACCGCCATGTCGCCTCCACGAACGCCACTCAGCGGCCACTCCAGGCGACCACCTACGCTGCGTACGGACACGCAGACGGCAGAAGCGGAGCGTGACGCACTGCAAGCACTCTTCCAGCTTGGCTCGCCACATGCTTCCCAGGTGTCACGCCAAACCAATGCGAGTCAGGCAAGCTCAACACAGGCATCACCGCTGCGAACCGAATATCCCACGCCTAGGAGGGTGACCTTCGCACGGAGCGAAAGCGGCAGTAGTGCACGCGCATCGAGCGCGGAAGGGAGCTTGCCAGACACTTGATCCGCCCAGCTCACGGTGCTAGGACAAACAGGAACATTACTCGCGAAGTGTGTTGCGTCTCAATGTACAGTTCATGACTGGACGGCCATAAGATGATACCCAGCTCTGGCATTTGGAATTCTGACGACTTGATGGCCTTTTGCATACGACTTAGGAATGTGACACGGCGTCGACTTTGCCTTGCACATATGAGATAAGGCTTGTACGTAGTTCCGAAAGAACGTAGCCCGAAAAGCGGGCCTTGACCCGACCATTCAAATGCTCGTACCGAACGCCACCACCTCAACCTCACTTCACCCACCCTCACCCCATCGGCGCCACTCCGGGACTCTCGCTTCTACAACCGTGCAGTGGTATATAACATCCTCGCGAGTCTACTGACATCAGTTATCGGTCCTGTGGTGCAATTGGCAAGCACGTCCGGCAAACAATGGGTTATAAAGGTCGAGTTGGTTTGCTCCTTCCGTGCCCCTTCTGTTCCGCAGATGCTCAGCTTGTATCGGTTCGCCGTGACCGGAATATCTACGTTCGAATCGTAGTGGGACCATGTAACTTTTGGGCTTTTGGTTTCGTCGACGGGGATGCTGGTGGGCTCAGGAACATAAGCGGATGGTAACATATGTGGCGACTGAACGGGAGTACTTCTAGGGGCTAGCCTACTCTACATACTCTCTCACCGACAGCATCCTGCGTGCCATCTCCCTGCTTGATATATAAATCGGCTCGCCGTATGCCTCCATAGCGTCCTGGACCGCTGTGGCCGGATTCACAAGGCTCCTCATCATCCGCAGACTGTCGAGTTCCTGCCAGTGCAGTCAACCAATCCAACCTCTACACTACCAGCCATCACAACAACGCGTCCGTCGGTCGTCGTGTCAACGAGCAGATCCTAGCGCATTGCTCACTGGATCTCTCTTCATCTGTCGGCCTGACTCTACGCTCTTGGTGATGCACGACCAGCACTCAGCTCAGGGGCATGTTCTCGTCAATGGGTGCAGCTATGATGAAGCAAGTGCGACTGAGGCAGCCTCGAGAGGGCGAAGACACCGTTGGTGAAAGCACGCTACGCCAGAAAGACAGTGTTTTAGTAAAATTGACAAGCAAAGCTGCTGTCCGATGATAGTGTTGGCTTCTGTCTGTAGACGCCAAGTTCCTCTAACTTCGTTCGCCTCGCACCCCTTAGCCAGCCACTTGTCACTCGAAGGTCATCAGACTGCTGTAATGTCTAATACAGAGGCTTTCCAGGAGAACACCGAAGTAAGACCAGATCACGAGACCGCCGGGCTGAATCCGTGCGCAGCAAATATGCGATACTCGGGTATCTGAAGACTGAAGTACGAACAGAAGCAGGTCCTAGCGCCAGCCCTTGCCCAAACGTACACGTGGAATACTCATATCTGGTCGGCGGCCTTCGTCCTCGCTTTCTTCGCCACTTTCTTGCCATCACCACTAAGTGCCACTGCAGTCTTCGTCACGGTGACAGTACTAGCAGCCTTCTTAGCATCCTCCTTCTGCGTCTTCAGCGCCTCCTTCCTGGCCTTCTTCTCAGCTTTCTCGGCAGCCTTCGCCGCGATCTCCTCAGCCGAGTCGCTCTGTTGCTGCTTCGCCGGCTTGGTTGCTGGCTCAGCATCGTCGACGTTCTTCTTACGCTTGGCAGGATTCTCCAGCGTACGCATTTGGCCGTCAGGTCCTGGTACTTCGATGGTAGCCGGCTCATCGGCCGCTTCAGCCAATGCGCCGCGCTTCCGCTTCTTCGTCTTCTCCTTGACTGGCGGTGCTTCGTCAAGGACATCTTGCTCGTTCTCCCACAGCTCATCGGCCAGCCAGATCGGCAACGCGACAGTGTTCGGACCTTTGATATGCACTGACCGCACGTTGCGCCACTGTTGTGGAACATACCGCTCCACCAGCCCTGCCACCGCAGCCTCCACATTCTCCTGTAGATGCGCAGGCTCCATAGAAGCCTTGCCGACCTTCACCGCGGTCGTCGTGCTCGGAGCGAGATGCACCAAAGCGCTGCTGAGCGCCCTCTCAATCTCATGCGCGACATCAGTAGGCTTCACCTCTGTCTTCACAACCTTCGTGCCGCCCTCTGAAAGCTTGCGCCGCTTGTTGCCTTGCTCATCCTTGCTCTGCCTCTTGCCCTCCAGGCTTACAGGAATCGGGCGCTTGCTGCCACTCTTATAGAAAACCTTACCCAGCACTTGCGGCAGATACGTGATGATGCGGTCGTCCGCAAGGAAGACGTCGTACTCGCCCAGCAACTGCCTGCGTGCCTCATAGGCCTTGTACTTCGTCTTGAGCTTCTCAACACCCATGACTCTCTGTATCCGCTTCCCGAGCTCGAGCGGGAAGGACGGGTAGGTGACAAGGTCTTTATACTTTCTCTGCGGGTCCGCGGTGATCAAGCATATTCTCAGGGTCTCGTCTTTGGCGTCAAGGAACGGGTGCGGGAGGACGATCTTGCCAGGCTTTAAGCGCTTCTTGTCCACGATATGCTTCTTGGTCGTCAGGACGAGCCAGACCGGTACATCGTCCTCGACATCCTCCTCGTCGGCATCGGCGAGTAGGCTGGGCTTCTCAGTGGTGCTCTGGTGGGTCGTCTCGTCGGTCTGGATTTTGCGGAGGAGAGCGGTGGAGGCGCGGAGGGTTTGCGAGGGGTTCAGCTTGTACGGGGACTCGGTGCTACCCTTCGCGACTACAGTGCTGGTTTCTGGCGCCATGGTGAGTGCTTGTCGTGCGGATAGATTGTTCGTGTCGCAAAAAGAGAATCAGGCCAACGAACTTTTTGCTGCGAACCTCGCCAAGATTTCGACGGAACTTGCGGAAACCATTCCGACATGGCTCGTGCATCTTCGTCGCCGCCGCCACCTCACTCGCCCAACTTCCCAAGGCATGTTATCGCCGGTGGCCATGAGGGGTTCATGCAAAGTCGACACTACGTTTCGTACGTCTCTTGTCTTCTGCAAAGCTCAGTGTTCGAGTGCACATGCATCATACGAGTGCGAGGAAGCTCACGTCGACCTGCAATCGGACCGTACCACCTCATATTGTGCGCCTTGAATCCTGGTGGCTCATTACTACATCATTTCACCTACGCGAACCATTTGTTGCAAGCCGCGGCTATTCGAAAATGGGAAGGCATCTCGCCTCCGTTCGCGTTACTACATAGCTGACCACAGCATTGACCGCATTGACCACATTAACCAAGCTTAACGCCCCCGCAAGCACTCCGTCGACGCCGGTCCTTCTTTGCAGCGTTCGCCTCACAGCTTGTACACTATCCCACCGCTGAGCATGATCTTGTTCCGCTCATTGAGCTCCTCCAGCGCCTTCAACGCTTCCGCATCATCAAACCTACTCTCACCACTCCTCAGCCTGGCATTAACAGCCGCGACCAGAGGCTCAACATCCGCAGCATCATTCGCAAACAGTGGGCCATCAATCAGTTGACCCAGAGCAGTCTGGAATGCCTGCAACCTTTGTGCGCTGATGGGTTGCGATGCAGGCTCATCTGATTGCTCCTGCTCCTGCGAATCGTCCTGTAGGAGTTGCGATGCTGGTTGCGAGGATGCCATGCTGACCTGGCTGTTGTCTTGTGAGCCGTTGGCGCCATTTGACTGCATTGTGCGCTGGGTGTTTCGAGCGGGAGTAGAGTTGTAAAGATCCTCCTCCTCCTCCTCGTCATTGGCGCCAGGGGCAGCGTTGCCGTTGCCATTCGCACCGTTTGTGTCATCCGGAGCGCCTCTCGTCCTCCGGCCTGGGGTGCGTGGTGTCGATCGCCTAGCGGCACCAGGCCTGAAGGCACCGTCACCACCCTCGCCGTCATCATCGGACGACTCGCCATCCGTCGACATGGCATCAGCATTGGGGCTCCGCCTCGCCTTCTTCTTCTTGCGCCTCTCATCTTCAACGACCTCTTTGAACAGCGCAAACCGCAGCACACCTTCAGCGACTTCCGCATCCTTCTCTTCGACACGATTCGACAACCTCGCTTTCGCATGTGCAGAAGCTAGACGAATCAGTGTCTCCAGGGTACGCGCAGTCATCGGAGACGTCTTCCGCTGGTTGCCCTCCATCTCGTCGTTTCTCAGCGCACTGTACGTTGCCACAATATGATCGGCCGCGCCTTTTGTCAAGATCGGCTTTATCCGCGACTTGGCGTACTGAATATACTTCTTGATGAAGGGTATGCTGAGCACCTCCACCCTTTTCTGGGAGCCACGCCCGACTGTTACCGTAACACCAGCGTGCAGCATGACGTTGAACTTTTCGTAGACCTCGCTTGGCTTGTTGGCATCTGCTTCGTCCTCGAGGCCGACACCCAAGGTCTGGTTTAGCTGCTCGCGTACGGGCGCACCTTCTTCGGTGCCCGGCTGGCGGTATCGGTGCATGCGCAGGACGTGCTCCGAGACTTGACGATCGCGCACGTCCTCAATGTCATCCGTCACGATGAACAGCAGATCGAAACGTGAGAGCAGGGAGTCTGGCAGAGCGATATTGCGATGCGGGTCCTTGTGAATATCGTACTGGCCGTAGATTGGGTTCGCTGCCGCAATGACGGAGCAGCGAGCGTTTAGCGACGTGTGGATACCTGCTTTGGCGATTGTGACGGTTTGCTGTTCCATGACCTCGTGTATGGCCACACGATCAATGTCTGACATCTTGTCGAACTCGTCAATGCAGACCACGCCTCTGTCTGCGAGTACCATGGCGCCAGCCTCGAGTCTCCGCTCGCCAGTCTCCTTGTCAGTGGTGACTGCGGCTGTGAGACCGACACCGGAAGAGCCGCGGCCGGTGGTTGCAATCGCCAGAGGTGCAGTGTTCAAGACGAATCGGAGCAATTGCGATTTGGCAGTGGATGGATCGCCCACCATCAGAATGTTGATGTCACCACGTAGATGGGTGCCATTGTCCAGATTCTTCTCCATGCCGCCCAGCAGCATGAGCAAGATCGCCTTCTTGATGTAGTCGTGCCCGTAGATGCTGGGCGCCAGAGACTGTGAGAGCAAGTCGAACACCCTCCGCTGCTTCGAGATCTTGTTGATGTTCCTGATGTCCGTGTCTGTAATGGTAGCTTGTGCAATGCCACCGCCGGACTTCGAGGACAACAGAATCACGTTGTTGGCCAGGATGATAGTCTTGAAGGTCGAGCTACCTGTTCCGGCATTCCGGTTACCAAGCGATCGGTAGATACCAACGAGCTGTATCCTGTCACCAGGCTTCACCCGGTCCACCATATCATCGTCCATGATCACATCAACGCCGCGTGGAAGCTGTCCAGCAGGCGCACGCTCCGGCATCTCCTGGATCGAAACAGTTTGGTGGTCTCGGTAGGTGCAGTATCCGTACTCGGTGACAAGTGGGTTACCCTCGTCGTCCTGTGTCGGGTATACGCTCGTACTTGATGCGCCATTGGCGGTCATGGTCTGATCTCTGTACTCCCGGAAGTGGAACGTGGACTTATTCTCGTTGTAATGCACGCTCTTCACCACCTTCGGCCGGACGAGCGAGCATTTCGTCACGATGCCCTCCAATGATACCATGTGGTTCAACAAGTGGGATGACAGTGTGCGCGGATTGCACGCATATTCTCCGAAGCTGCCAATGTACGCGCAGTAGTACATCGTCTCTTCTGCGGTCTCGAACGCTGGGCGGTTACCCAGTGTCTTGACGATGTCCTTCAATGCGCGGTCGAATGCTTGTGAGTAATCGAAGGGCGCGTTGAGCAGGCCATCTGCGAGCTCTCTGCTGTGTGATCTGATCTCGTCTATGCTGACTGTGAGGCGCCGGTAGCCGCGGTTGAGCATGAGCAGGATGTCTGCGCGGTAGCTGCGTGCGCGTGGGTCGTCTGTTTACACAAGTCAGTTCCATCGCATCCATCCCATGTTCCGAGCAAGACTGACTTGGATCGAGAAACTCCTGCGCTGCGCGGACACGATCCCTGACCGCCTCGTCGCGGAGTTGGATGCCAGCCATGGCGCGCGGGAGGTGCTTGAGGCTGTTCTGCTACGGTTGGAAACGGTGGGGACACTGAGAATTTGGCAACCGTGCTTCAAATGTCGTCGTGGGAGAAGTGGACGAGCAGCGTGGTGTCTTTGCAGGGGAAGAAGTTTGAACGCGTGCGGAGACGCGAAGCGCGTAGAGTGGCTTTTAGCGCGATTTACCACGATTAGTCTTGTCACGTGCGGCCGTAAATGCAGAACAACACAACATGATTGGGACGAGTTTATGCAGGCCTGTCGAATGAGTTCTTCGTCCCTAGTAAGTACCTTCTGCGCCGAAGCAAGTGGAAAACCAAGCGGCTGTAAGGAACTGCATTCATATCTACATACGCCGCGCTACCTGTTCGATTTCAACATGGAACTATCCCCATACTGAACGGGTGAGATGACTCGTGCAGGTCGCCATCTTTCACACACGAACCGCGCCGATGATCTGGCAGGTACTGGACCATCATCAAGCGAAGCCGGTGCTGATAACGAAGCTCACATCGTCGTTGTACGAGGCGGTGGCATCGAACGTGTCAACACCGCCCTCTTTCGCCACATACATCAGGTCGTCAAAGTGACGCCAATAGCGGGTGGGATAAGCCCAAGCTCGAATGGAACTGCCCTCACCGCTGAGGCCGGTCCGCGGGCAGAACGTGGCGTCTTCGTAGAACTGCTTGGTGCCGTCGTTAGCATTGAGCAGAAGCACGAAGTTGTCGTGACGTATGTAGCTGCCGGTGGTGTCCGTGGACTCGAACGAGAAGCAGGCGCTGTTGCCAAGACCGGTGCGGACCGTCCAACTGGCCTGCTGTTTGAGGGCGGTGGTGCTGGACGACGAGACGACCTCGGTGTTGACGGCGGACCCGTTGTGTGCGACGTAGCGTGTTGTGTAGCCGGCCGTGGTGGCCCGTAGCGAGATCGAGGAACCGACGGTGAGCGCTGTGCCACTGGTCAACGATGTGGTGGCATATTTGGCGGCTACGATATTGGCCTGCACCGAGGCCTCAACGGCGTCGGTTGGATAGCCGGTGGTCATCACGCCCTCGTAGAATGTGCCCTGGGCGCTGATGCTGTTGTCGCCGCCGATGCCGAGGATGATGGCACCTTCTTTGCTCATCGGGTTGTAGCCAGACGCACTCGGGCGCGTGCCGCTGTAGTACGTCGACAGCGAGCCGGACGCAGCCTGAAAGCGGAGGTTAGAACGCATCAAGTGTCTCGAATATGGGTCAAACCCCTCGGTTTACTTACATTAGCGCCGCGGATCGCCCAGTGGTTCGCCTGCCCCTTGACAATCGCAGTGATGAACCGGGAGGACTGGGATGGGTCGGCAGCGTTGTAGCCAACGTTAGCGCCGGAGAACAGGTTGTTCTCGAGATCGGCCATGACCCACGGGCCACTGCCAGCGCCAGTGCCCCAGGCGGTGTTGTCGCCATAGTAGATGGCCTCCATGTGGCCGGCTCCCGTATCGGTGTTGCTGATCTCGGCATTGCCATAATCGAAGCAGCAACCGCCGTTATAGTGGGTCCCGTCGAGAACCGCGTACATACCCTCCGCGGCGTCGCCGGTAGCTATGCCACTGGTGGCGTCATTGCGGTAGCCGGTGCCCGGCGAGATGAAGACACCGTACGCCTTCTTACCGTTCAGTGTGACCGGTGCGCCATCCGCGCTAGCCAGGTTATCGTAGCCGTTGGATTCCGGACCGGTAAAGCCGCCCGGCGGAGCCTGAGTGAGGTGATTACCATGGCCTGACTGGTCGTAGATGACGGTGATGAGGCAGGTCGTGCTGGCGCAGAAGGTATCTTGGGCGGCGGCATTGGCGACACCGCCGGCGGAGAGCGGCGTGATCACGAGATAGGTGCTGTCCGAGGCGCGTTTCACCTGGTAGAGGGAACCAGTGAAGGCACTGTAAAGGGCGCGAGTGGTGCTGTGCGCGGCGACGCAGGCCGTGCCGCCAGCGGAGTAAAGATCGCAAGGCCCAGCGGCAACAAGGGAACCTGTAGCAACAAGGCCCAGGCAGAACACGCAGGCACGTTCGAAGCTTGATCGGGACAACATGTTTTTATGATTTTTGATAGGAAAAGAGTGGAATGGGCACGCCTGTGAGTGTCTTATACCTACCTACGAGAGACTTGCATGACCACCGCATAGAACAGCTATTTGGCAGGTTTTCCAAGTCGCGTAGTGTCTGGCTTGCTGTATTGCCATTTCTCCGTTGGCATTTTTGGGAGAACCCCCGCTTACTGCGGTGGCCTGCGCTCTCTAGTGTTTCATGGACCCTTGCAACAGATATACATAATACAGCCTCTTTTTGCGAGTATCAGAGGTGGAACTGAATGTTCCGTCCAACTAGTAGTCTTCGGATATTGTGTTTGTACTGCATGCATAAGGTTTGGCCTCACGCATGTTTGGCGCCGGATAATCGCTTGGTCCGCTCGAACATGGATTCACGACGAACCTCGGCCGGTCGACCCCTGCCGTATCAGGAAGCAGCGTGACGACCTCTGAAAGCGACGACGGGACACAGCGGTTTGGAACAATATCCTTCAATCCCAGTCAGCTGCATCATTTGTGCCAGCTGGCAGCTGCGCCGGAGATGCATGCTGCAAGCGGCAAACCCACTCCAGATGAAATTTGAAGGGCTCGAATGCGTTTTGAACTCGCACCGAACTCCTCGTGGAGTGTTGTTGCCGCGCTCATGGTGCAGTGACGATTCTGGGTCGACGCGCAGGTAGTCACGTAAATTACACACTGCCACTCGTACGGCGGCATCAGCATTATGACGGCCCGTCTCCAGCCAGTAGGTTAATGTCGGTTTCACCTAGGACGTAAGCACTGTTCCCGCCGTGCGAACACGGCAACGCCCTCGCCTAGTATGCGGCAAGGTCTTCGATTGAGAACAAGCTTCCTTGATACGGGCCTTGCCCAGCAACGGCAGAACCTGGTTGTTTCGAAGTGCACCTGTCAGCCTGATAGTTGGTGCGGTTCCGCAAGATCTCGGCCGTCAATCAGCGTAAAAAGAGCAGGCGTCAGGTCGACCCACCAGGCTCCGTCACCTTCGCAAGAGGGGATGTAGATAGTATTGTCCAGGTCTTCGGTTATGATGAGTATGCTTATCAACGGGCCGTCCATGGCGAAGGGTGAGCGCACTGGGCGAGGGAACATGGACTCACCTCATGGAGGGAGTGGCGCGGTGGAGGGGGTCACACAAGCGACTAGTGCATCACATGCGTCAAAGAACACGCATGGGGACGTTACGGCATCGGCTGCCGACCGCGTATGCATCTTTCTAGGACTCAGTGTTTCGGACAATGAAGGAACGCATGACTTGCCATGAGTGTGCTCCCACCGACTCATGCCGCCATATTAGGCATCCCAACCCGAACTGCCGCCCATCCTTCTACGTCTCACGTCTTACGACTTCAAAGCCTTCGTCCTCCCCATAGCCAAGTCCTCCAACTCCTTCCCATCAACCCTCAAGCTGACCCAATCCGTCATCTGCTTCGCCCCCAGACTATCGTAGAACTGCAACGACGGCTCATTCCACCGCAAACAACACCACTCCAGCCTCGCGCCATCAATCTTCAGCACCTCCTGCGCCAACGCCTGTATCAACATCTTGCCGTAACCCCTCTTGCGGTACTGCGGCCGCACGAACAGGTCTTCGAGGTAGACACCAGGTTTCGCGCGCCACGTGGAGTAGTTGTTGAAGTACATCGCCATGCCCGCGACGGCTTGTGACTGATCGCCATCATGTGTGGGGCTGGAGGGAAGGCGTATGAGGAGGGTTTTGGCGAAGCCTTTGTTCGTGTGGGAGGAGGTGCCGGACGGGTCGAAGGTGAGGGTGCGTTTGAGGGAGTCTTCGGTCGCCAGGACTTTGTCGTCCGCCTTTTCGTAAGAGGCGAGCTCTTTGATCAGGGCGAGGATTTCGGGAACGTCTGCATTGGGTGTCAGTATGTCGCTCGGCAGTGCGACGCTATAAAATCAGACTGACCTTCGTGGACAGCATGCTTGATGGAAGGTTGGGTTGGATCGGCCATGGCTTTGGTAGCGTTGGTGAGGTTGTTGCTGAGTAGGTATAGGCTTGCAGGTGCAGTAGGATGTAAGTCGGTCGTATGCTCGAGATAGATGTTCAGCAGGTTTGTTTGTACCTCTAAAGGCGCATACGTGCGGCAGAAAGGACGTTGACGCAGGGTTGCACGGGTTGTCCCGTTTCGGAAGGTCCGGCCGATAGCAGGGCTAGAAAGTCGCGGTTCACCCGGTAGTGCGAAGTGGTTCCTTCTCCGAATGCCATTATGCTTTAGTCCCAGAAGTCTGATTGGTCGAAGTCGTCCATCTGCTCTGTCTCATCCGTGGTTCCTCCAGAGAGCCACAGGGCACCTAGCAACGGATCATCATCGTCACCACGTGATTCAGCGCGCTCAACCGAGTGCTTTCGCTTTCGCTCTCGCCCGAGCCCATAGAGCGCATGCTGACCCCATGTCACCTTCCATTCCTGCCTCTCAGCATCCCACTCCATCAGCGGACATTGCGAGAAGACCTGCGCCCACATCCTGCGCATGAACCGTGGCGTGATCCGGTGCGCATCGCGATTACCGGGCGCCGCCCCTATGTTTGGCTTGCCAAACTTGACGAGCAGCTCCAGCGCATTGGGCCCAGGCTTTGCCAGTGGCTTGCGGCGATGCACCATGCCCGCCGGAACAGCCCCTGTGACCAATCCTCGCAGACGGTTCCACTCATCCGTCGGAAGTGGCGGGTGCACCTTCCCAAGCAGATCGGCATACCATTTCTTCGTCTGGTTCTTGACGCGGGAGCGAGGCATGGGCTGACGCCAGGAGTTCAACTCCTCGATGCGTGGCTGTAGTCTGCGGAGGGTCGGCCGCGTCAAGTTCGGTGGAGGGTTTCTGATCTGAGACTGCAGCAGGGCACGCATCTGTGGCGTCAGTCCTGGAGCATATGGGGCCCATTGGCCGCGGTTGACGCCCTCGGCGGTAGGGTTCCTAGGCGGAGGATCTTCGAGGCCAACACCACTTGCTGGACCCCGACCAGTCCCGTCTCTTTCGGTACGTACAAGCCCCTGAAGCTCTTCCTGGCCTGCCTTTGACAGTAGAGGCAGCATTAGCTCGTGTCTCCGCTTCCCGGTCCTGCCATAAGCCATGAACAGCACCCTCAGCAGCGGCCGTCTCTCTCCCTCATTCGCGCGCCTCAACAGGCCGACAGCTTGTCTCGCTTCCGCGTACTTGCTGTTCAAGCGATCTGCGAAGGTCGGATCGTTGTGTTGACCTGGTGTCTTGACGCTGTATGATCGGAACCGTTGGAGGACATACTGGCGCATCCACTGTTGCGCGAGGGTATCCGGCAGGTACGTGCATTGTCGCAACAGCGCACGAAGAAGATGGCGAGCTTGGCTTGCGCGCGAGGGTTCCGGCTTCGGGATCAAGGTTGGTGCTGTTGCCTTCGGAGATAGAGTAGCTAGCCCATGTCGGAGTCGAGGTCGAGCGTGTGCGTGCACTGCTGGACGGGATGAAGGTCTGAACGTGCTACTGCGTCGTCTAGCGGTAGGCGATGTCGAGGTAACAGGTATGGAGATGCGCCGTCCGCACAAGATCCACTGGTGCATGAGCCAGTGTTGACTTCGAGTTGCGTGGTAGAGTCGTTTAATAGCGAGCTCGAGTCCCTGGTTCTGGTTCTGGTTCCGGTTCCGAGGACCGAGGAAGCCAAAGCCAAAGCTCAGCGGGGGAAATCGGCACGGCCCGAGTATCGCATCGCAATTGACGCGTCCTACGTCGCGACACACGAATCTCCCACGCACCGCGCAACCATGCGATAACCGACTACGCCTTACCCAACATCACCACCCAGCGCATCTGACGAGCCTTAGATGGCGTCCCTGGCCGCGATGCCTCCGTCCCAGTCTTACGCGCCCCAAGCGCACCAGGTCTCGAGTCAACCCAACGGTCTGCCGGCCCCTCACGGACACGGACACGGCTACAGCATGTCGTTCGATGCCCAGCACAGTCAGCCGATGCATTCCCATGGCCAGCCGCTATATTCACAGAGCTTCGGACCCGTCTCAAACCCAGGTTACGCCAGAAGCTTTGGTGGAGGGTATGGCGAGAGACCTGCAAGCCAGATTTACACGGTGAGTCGCACGAGGAGCAGGAGAGCGAGAGTCATGACTGATACGACCCTCCCAGGCCGTGTACTCCGGCGTCTCGGTCTACGAAATGGAGATCCAAGGCATCGCCTGCATGCGCCGGCGCAGCGACGGCTGGCTCAACGCAACCCAGATCTTGAAGGTCGCTGGAGTCGACAAGGGCAAGCGCACCAAGGTGCTCGAGAAGGAGATCCTTACGGGCGAGCACGAGAAGGTGCAGGGCGGATACGGCAAGTACCAGGGCACGTGGATCAGCTACCGCCGAGGACGGGAGTTCTGCCGCCAATATGGGGTTGAGGACATCCTGCGACCGCTGCTGGACTATGACGTGAGTGCCGATGGGTCCGGTGGGCAAGGCCAAGAGACACCTACCAAGGAGCAGGCCATGGCTGCCAATAGGAAGCGCTTCTACAACACCGACGTGACCGGCAGACCACAGGGTCCCGTCACCAACGGCACCTTCTTCCAGAACATCTCCCCTACCACCTCGGTGGCGCTGGCGGCGATGAACAAGGCTGCGCGACTGAACTCGCCTGCGCCACGACCATCAAGCGCACAGAGACCCGGCAATGGACGGCGACCGTCTCAGCAGGATGCCTTCCCTGGTGGCAGCCAGCAGAGCATGGTTTCCGACGGCAGCTTCACCGCCGACGGCAAGTATGACTCCGGATACGGCACGCAGCTGAATGGCCTTGAACCACCAAGGAAGCGCATGCGCTACGAAAGTCAAGAGGGTATGGCACCGCCAGCTCTTCCGTTAGACGCTTCCATGCGCTCGGCGACACCGACAGAACCGAATGAGAGCTTTATGTACGATGGCGCTGCGTCGCAGGAATATGCAAATGCCAGCGGGGAGCCCGTTGCCCAGCCACCGCTTCCTATCCCATCGACAGAGGAGCAGCAGGAGAAGATTAACCTGATTCTGGAGCTGTTCGCTGATGCTGGTCGCACGGACTATGCCTCCCATGATGCGCTGACCAAGCTATCTGGCGAGGATCTGAACATGCCTCTTGATGCATCTGCAAATAACGCTCTTCACTGGGCTGCTACTCTCGCGAAGGTGCCGCTGCTCAAGCTCCTCATCCATAGAGGTGCCAACATATGGCGTGGTAATGCGGCTGGCCAGTCGCCACTCATCAGTGCCGTACTGGTCAACAACTGCTGGGAGCGCTCGTGTTTCCCTGAGTTGCTGGAACTCTTCGGCCCACTTATCGAGGTTAGGGACGCGCAAGGCCGCACTATCCTGCACCACATCGCAGTCTCTTCTGGTATCAAGGGCCGTGCGCCCAGCAGTAAGTACTACCTCGAAGCGCTGCTAGAATATCTTGTGCGCATCGGCACACAGCCGAACGCGAACGCAGCAAGCGCTCCGTCCCTCGCCGCTGCCGCATTGCTTGCCCAAGCCAACGGCCAAACGTCGAGTCAAGATTCTGTGATTCATGGCCATTCAAAGGGTGCCGTCAGCCTTGTGCGCTTTCTGTCACACATTGTCAATGCGCGCGACAAAGCCGGTAACACTGCGCTTAATCTCGTGGCTAGGATCGGCAATAGGAGTATCATACAGCAGCTACTCGAAATTCACGCCGACCCAAGTTTGCCGAACTACAAGGGCGTCAGTGCGAAGGACTTCGGCATTGGTTTGGAGCCAGGCGAGCAGCCGTACGTCAACGGCGGCCTCGCGAGCCAGCAGTCAGTGCAGCAGTACCCTAGCACGCAGGAGACAGCTGTCATCGATGGAGAGGAGGCGCCAGCAGAAAGTGCCGGAACCCAGGTTGAAGAGCTTGGGCAGGACATCATTGCTTGTGCGTACTCCCTCTCACCCCTTGCTTAGTCCACGGTTGCTGATGATCTATTACTGCAGCTATGACGTCCATGCTTACGCAGAACCTCGCCTCCCATAAAGACCTGCTCAAGGTACGGACCGAGCAGATTGACCGGTTGAACGAGCAAATACGGGAGTTCAGCGCCCTACAGAAAGCGGATCTCGAACGCTTACATGAGCTTAAGGAGCGCGTCAAGCTACGTGATGAAAGGCAGGCCAAGGTCGCCAATCTCAAACGCGCCGTACAGGAACGACAGCACTCGAGCCGGCGGAAGAAGCGCAGCGCACCAGGAGATGTCGAGCTCGAGCCGGCATGGCTGGACGACAGCAGTAGCCAAGACATCCTCCGCTTCGAGACGCCGAATGGATCGCCGAATGGCCTTCAGCGGCAATTCCTGGAGGCCAACATATCGGCGCCGCCAGCGAGCTTGGAAGCAAGGCTGAATGCGTACCTCGCCCACAACGCCAGCCTACAGAAGCAGGCCGATGAGCTGAAGAGCCGGAGTAGTGAGCTGGAGGGGATGTATCGGAAGGTGGTTAGTCTGTGTACCGGTGTTGCGGAAGATAAGGTCGAGGAGAGTTTGCCGGCGCTGGTGGCTGCGGTGGAGAGTGAGCGCGGTGGGCTCGGTGAGCAGGAGGTTGGGAGGGTGCGGGAGTTTCTGAGGAGGGTTGATGGTACTGGGGTGGACAGTTGAGTTTGCCTATTTCGATTTGCACGATTTATGATGAGCTTGAGCGGACTGGAGTGCTTTGGCGGTAGTGTGTACTGCTGTATAGCCATGTGACAATGAGTGCTCACAGCCGTGCTTTTGGAAGCGTCTGGCTTCGAATACTTCTACCACATCTTCGCGTGGCCGATTGCGTACCTGTCATCGCAGTATCCTTTTCGTTCATTAACGCTTTGCTGCACGAGCCCGGCGCCAGGCTCACCAGCGTCTTGCGTTGTCGGGCCTACTTCGTGTCTTCACCACACTTCAACACCTCGACGAGTGCATCGTCCTTTGGAGGAGCTGGTCCGTACACGTCGACTCAACCTCAACCATGAGACTACAATACATGCACGACATGGCAGCCAACCCTCCCTACCACGACCTGGAGACGCTCACGCTGTTTACGGCTCACGATACCCACGGCCATCGATGCACCGCGTTTTCTTTGACGCCGCGTTTGCCACGGTAAATGAGCTCATCCGTCACACTCAAGTTTTTACTGCTGCCTGGCAATGCCGCCGCCGCTGCACACCTGGTCTGACCTTGACTTCGACCTGAACCAAGAGGCTGGCACACCGCCTCGCTCTGCTGCTGCTGATACCGCAGCGTTCTCCTTCTCACGCTGGATTATCCTAGCAGGTAGTCATACACACCTCAAGGACCGCCACCTTGAAATTGATAAGCTGGCTGCTCAGGAAGGTCCTCATTGTACTAGCCAGACATTCTCGGTTCACACGCAGCCCTCAGACAGTACAGTACTGACAGGTGATACGGCGGCTCGCCATAGTATTCTTCCGTCTTGGTGGTGCCCGTGAGTCGTAATCCGCCATTGGAGCTCGAGCCCAGATACCGTCAGCCAATGCTCCGATTTATTGTCGCTTGCTTGGAGCTATAGCTGTACCCCGACCGCGATAGCCGACGCTGGAGTGCTGCGGTAGCTAGCTACCGTCGAAGATCGAGTCTACGTATTGTCGCCCGCTGTCTCGATTGTGAACTCGTCTGCAGATGTGTAGCTTGCTTGCCAATGCAACTATTCCTAAACTAGTAGCGCTCCCTACACCGCACTCCGGGCAGCGCTGTAGTAGCCAGCCCGTTGTGAAGGAGCTGGAGCTCACGTATAGCCAACTTTCCATCAGCGTATGTCACAGTTCAGCCAAACCACCACCACGCCTAGGTTGAGGTGCTCACCGGCGTTTCTAAATTCTCCACGTAGTCGGTAGCCATCTCCGAACCACAGAGTGCCAGAAGGCTAGCGAAGCACGAGCCGTTGACTCGTCCGACGCTCGAGACCCTCGTGGTAATGCTTGGTTGTCAAGGCCCATCGACTCGAAGCCTGTCGAGCTCAGAGCACCGTGGTCCGACCTGTGCAGCCAAGCGTCGTATGAGCCGCAACATCTCTAGGCTACAGCTCAACTCTCGGTGTACTATTCGTCTGATACATCGTTTCGAAGGCCGCCGTTCCGCAAGCAGCTGGCTACTGCAGTTCCGATAGTTGGCCTGCTCCAGGGGATGGCTAGCTGGTATTACTATATGCAAGCTTGATGGCTAGATAAGGCGCAACTGTGGAGGGAGGAGGTCAGTGCAGTCATGCTCTGCTCTTGCGTGGGAGTATCGTGAAGTATCAGTAATCCCAGTACCCCCAGACCGAGATGTTGAAAGAGTTCAATGCTACGATATGTATGCATGCAATATGGGTATCATCGAACGCTCCACCGAAACCTTCCCGCGTCCTTTTCTCCAAATGCGAAACGCCGCACCCGCTATGCAAGAGCGCTATGGTGGTCGCATATTCCTGACCAAGCTGCGCTACTTCGTGGCCTCGTGCTCCTTCGCTGGCTCCTCGTGCTCGACCGCTGTCGCGTCGTGGACGTCGAGCTTTTGCTTCTTGGCGTCCGGCTCGCCTTCCTCCTTGGGTGCCTGGGTTGGCACGTCTGGTAGTTGGGGAGGCTCGGTCTCGCCCTCCTCGGCCGTGCCCATGGTCTCGTCTTCCTCCGCTTTGCCTCCAGTGTCATGCTCCTCAGCCGTGCCCATGGTCTCATCCTCCTCTTCTTTGCGTGCAGTCTCGCCGTCCTCTGAATTGCCCATCGTCTCATCCTCCTCCGCCTTTGTCGCCGTCTCGCCACCCTCCTCGGTAGTTGCGCTTTGCTCTGATGCCGGCGGGAAGAACATGCTACAGCAGAATTAGCACAAAATCACGGCCAGAACACCTCATCACACCATATGCTGCCACTCACGGAATGAACTTCTCATAAGCCCTCTCATCCTTCTGCAGAAAGCTGCAAAACACCACCCTCTCCAGCCTCGCCGCCCTCGCCTCATCCTCCTCCAACCACCCCGCCACAGCCGCAATAGCCGTCTCCGCTGCCTCCTCGCTCGGGTACCCATACACGCCCGTACTCAGCGCCGAAAAGGCAATACTCCTGCACCCACTCTCCACCGCCAGATCCAGCGACCGGGTGTAGCAGCCCGACAGCAGGGTGGTATGCATGCCCTGCCTCTTCGTCGGCCGATACACCGGGCCTACAGCGTGGATGACTTTCTTGCAGGGTAACTCGTAGGCGTCGGTGATCTTGGCATCGCCCGTGTCGCAGCCGTCGAGGGTGCGGCATTCACGCTTCAGGTGTGGCCCGGCTGCGCTGTGGATTGCGCCATCGACGCCGCCGCCGCCGAGCAGGGATTCGTTGGCGGCGTTGACGATGGCGTCCGCTTTGAGCTTGGTGATGTCGGTGCGGATGAGGGAGATCTTGTCGTTGTACTTTGGGGTGGCGCCGGGTGCGAGGGGGAATGCGGATGGGGAGAGCTTGTTGAGTTTGTAGAGGAGGGTGAGGGTGGGCAGGTCGGAGAGGAGTTTGGTAGCCATGCTGGTGGTGTGGAGTAGGCGGGAGAGGAGTGGCATGCGTTGGGTTGGGTGTGCTCGGTTGTAGAAGCGACTTGTATGACCTGGTATGTTGCCTTTAGACCTTTGGCGAATGAATACCTTAAGGTATTGGAGTGTTTGACTTATACATTTACATTCACATGCAAATCGCGGGGTCGATTGTCGTCATGGCGGCTTGATTCCGCGCCAGAAGATGAGTCCATATAAAAATGCGCGTTGAGTCAGACGCGTGACTACCCATCTACCACCCCTCGATCGCTACAACATGGCCGACGTTAAGGAGGAACCCAAAGTCTCCAAACGAGCAGCGGAGAAGGAGGCGAAGAAAGCAGCAGCAAAGGCGGCCAAAGCAGCCGGGAAAGCCAATGCGCCCACCAAACCCTCCGCACCAGCAACCAGCGAACCTGTCGACCCCTTCAAGCAGGGATGGCTCAAAGGCGTGTACAACGAGAAGGCAGTAACAGACGTCCGCACTCGCTTCCCGCCAGAACCCAATGGCTACCTGCACATCGGCCACGCGAAAGCCATCACCGTCAACTTCGGCTTCGCCAAGAGCTATGGCGGCGCGTGCAACCTCCGCTTCGACGACACCAACCCCACCAAGGAGGAGGAGAAGTACTTTACGAGCATCAAGGAGATGGTGCATTGGCTAGGCTTTGAACCGCATACCATCACGTACAGCTCGGACGAGTTCGACAAGCTGTATGAGCTGGCTGAGGAGTTGACGCGGCGAGGGAAGGCGTATGTGTGTCACTGCTCGCCGGCGGATGTGAAGAGGGGGCGTGGACAGTTGGGCGGTGGCGAGTATGGGCCTCGGAGTGCGTGCTCGCATTGGAGTCGGGCAGTGGATGAGAATTTGAGCGAGCTTCGGGGCATGAGAGACGGCAAGTACAAGCCGGGCGAGGCCGTATTGAGGATGAAGCAGTATCTCGCCACCAAGCCGGAGGAGTATGAGGTTAGCGAGGAAGACTCACCTGCAGCGAAGAAGGAGAAGGAGAAGCTGAAGTCGCTGTCCGACAATCCTGCGTTATGGGATGCCGCAGCGTATCGCGTGACGAAGAACAACCACCACCACCGGACGGGCGACAAGTGGAGAATATATCCCACCTACGAGTTCACGCACTGCATTTGTGATGCACTAGAAGGCATCACGCACAGTCTATGTACGGTCGAGTTCGAAACGCTGCGGCCGGCGTACAACTGGCTGCTCGAGGAGCTGGATATCAAGAACCGTGGCAGCGATGAGAAGGGCCCGATGCAGAGAGAGTACGGCCGGCTCAACGTCGAGGGCACCATCCTCTCGAAACGACGGATCATGATGCTCGTCGAGGGCACCACTGTCGGCAATGAGCCCGAGTCCAACAACACAGCAGAAGACGCCGCGGAGGACCTGGAGGAGTTGAGTCTCGCAGAAGAAGGTGACGAAGAGCATCCCTCCGCAGCCCACTCACTCCCTCAGACTCAGACCACCACAACAACGAACACCCGCAGAATCCCACCCGCAGTCGCTGGCTGGGACGACCCGCGCCTCTTCACCCTCGTCGCCCTCCGCCGCCGCGGCGTTCCACCTGGCGCACTGAAAAAGTTCGTTCTCGACCTCGGCGTCACAAAGGCCAACGCCAACACCATGACGCACAGCCTCGACGCCTCCATCCGCACCTACCTCGAGCGCACCGTCCCGCGCCTCATGCTCGTACTCGACCCCATCAAAGTCGTATTCCAGAATCTGCCTGATGACTACCTCGAGGAGCGGGAGGTGCCGTTCGATCCCAAAGACAAGACGAAGGGCACGCACAAAGTGCCGTTCACCAAGACCATCTACATTGACCGCGACGATTTCCGGGAGGAGGACGATGCCGATTTCTTCCGCTTGTCGCCTGGACAGTCTGTAGGCTTGCTGAATGCGGAACATCCGATCCGGTGTATCTCCCTCCACAAGGATGCGGGTACTGGCAAAGTCGACGAGATCATAGCCGAGTATGGCAAAGACGTCCCAGCCGGCCGCGCTCGCATCCACTGGGTCGGCGAATCGGCCGCGCACCACAGTCCCGTGAAGGCGGAAGCGCGGATCTTCAACCCGTTGTTCAAGGCGGCAAAGCCTAATGAGCTGGATTGGAAGACTGGCGGGTACTATGACGACCTCAACCCGGATTCGCTAGTTGTCTTTCCCAATGCGATGATTGAGTGCGGGTTTGAGTATATTCGGGATAATGCTCCGTGGCCGAAGGAGGAGGGGGAGGCGAAGGGGACAGCGGACAAGAGTTCGGTGCGGTTTCAGGGGTTGCGGACGGCGTTCTTCGCGCTGGATTCCGAGTCTACGGGAGAGAAGGTGGTGTTGAATCGGATAGTGAGTTTGAAGGAGGATGGGGGAAAGAAGTAGGAGGGTGCAATGGGGTTCCGTCACGGAGTGCGCTCGCAAGTCAGCAGGGTCCATTAGAGGTGTACTGCTGGGCGAGAGCCAAATGACGAGCAGCAGAAGCGGTTTGCGCAGGCGAGGGCGCAAGCGAATGATCTGAGCGAGTTTGGTGAATCATGAAGGCGAAGGGTTGAGGAGGAGGCGATCAATGCGGCTGGGCCTGAGGGCAAGCACAAGCGCAAGCCTGAGCCTGACAACGCTGCATCAGTGGCCAGGGCTGTAAACGACCAGAAAGCTGAGGGGATGAGGACGATGCCCAAGTTCACTCTGTGGTAGTCCGTAGCTCGGCCTTCCCGTCGTATCACTAATGCGGGAGCAAAGCGGGCAACATTGAAATGTGCGGCGAGCCGCAATGGACTCCGCCTAGATCCCCTTTGGAGCTTCGGACTCCCATGTCAGAGTTGCATCGCAGAGGGCGCAGTCGTCTTTGCACCGTGCACGTGACTGAACACTGTGCGAAGCGGCATAACGAATGGGAAGCCGGCTTTTCCCCGGTTCTCTTTCATCTGAGTCTCCACGATGCCTGCGAAGTCCGACGTTCTGCTTCCGTGTTCGCCACGCTTTTGCTCGAGGCAAGTCGGGGCACAGCAGTAGTAAGTACCCGCCTGGTAAGTGGATAACGATGATTGCTCTGTTGAAGCCTGTTCGCTCGCAAAATTTCATGTCGCTCTCGCACCCGCCCTAGAGGTAGGCGTGGTGAGCACTGTTTGAAACAAAGCGCTGCAACCATTCACCCGAAACTTCGGAGGAGTGTGTTACGCCGATCAGAGGCGTTCCGCCCAGGCAAATAATGTTCGGGAAGACAACGCCCCAAGCCGCCGGAGGCATGCCCGCCTGGCCAGCGATTGACGATATCAACACTCCTCACAACAATGCCGACTCGAGCCATATCGACCCAGTCAGCGGTGTCAATCGACACCTGAGCATGATGGCGCTGGCTGGCATCAACGGCCCCGGCCTGCTGGTCGGCGCAGGCGGCGCGCTCAATAAACGGCGGGCCGGCATCCTTACCCATTGGCTTCGGCGTCATCGGTATCATCGCCTTCAGCATCATGCAATCGCTCGGCGAGATGACGACGCTATACCCTGGCGGCGGCTCGTTCATCTCGCTCGCGGATCGGGTGGTGGACGAGGCGTTTGCGGTGCCGGTGGGGTGGAGGAATTACTTCATCATTTGGGCGGCGGTGTTGGCGAATGAGTATAATGTCGGCTCGTGCTACATCGTCAATCTGAGCGGCGTCTCTACATTCCGGGTCTGGGCCAGCATCTCCCTCATCCTTATCCGCTTCCGTGCCGCCTGGCATCAGCAAGGCCGGACAAGAGCAGATTTGCCATTCAAGTCGCTTTGGCATCCATGGAATGCATGCTTCGGGCTGTTCGCCAACGTGTTTCTGGCGTTTGTGCAAGGGTGGACTACCCTCTCGCCTTTCAATGCCGGCAACTTCGTGGACGCTTACATCTTGTTACCGCTGTTCCCGATCATGTATTTTGCGTACAAGCTGATAGAGACGACGCACTTCAAGCGTGCGTACGAAGTTGACCTTGACTCTACGCGAAGGTTGGATCTGGATGCAGCAGGGACGTTGGCGGGCGATTCGATGAAGCCGCCGGAGTCGGTATAGAGAACGTTCACGCGCAGGTTTTGAATTGACGCGCTCCTTGACTGGCGGCTTCCGTACTCTTGCAGGATATTATACATAGCCGTGTAGATTGGTTGTTGGTTTTACCATATAAGGCCTTCTACGTATCTATGTAGTGCGCTCTACTGCTTGGCATCGGCGTTGGATCCAGGTACTAATACAAGTAAGAGCGAGTTCGTAAGTATAGCGAGAGGTCGCGTAGCAGCAGCTTCATCTATAGTTCATACAATATGAGTATATTGAAGGGCTCAGTGCCGTACAGCGGGCTCGGGGAGCGGTCGAGTTGGTCATGAGCAGCTCAACCACTCCCGAGCCACTCCCGAGCGCTCGTGAGCTGCTCGTAACGCACGTGAGCTACTCAACCACGCCCGAGCCACTCCCGAGCCGCTCGTGAGCTGCTCAACAACTCTAGAGCTGCTTGATCTTACGCTCGATTACTCGGGCAAGTTGCGCATTAGCTATACAAGTTGTCACTCGGTGAGCTGCGCAACCGCTTTTACAATAAGATCAATCGAGTCCTTCATGTCATGTAGATAAGCGTCCGATTGACTCGCGCAGCCGCCGGGAGTTGCTCAACCGCTCGCCGAGCTACTCCGAACTGCTTTAACCGCTCGCCGAGCTGCTCAGTTACTTCCGTGTTGCATAAGCTGCTCAGCTACTCTAGTGTCGCGCGAATCGCTCGCCGAGCTGCTCAATCATTCCCGTATCGCGCGAGTCGCTCGCCGAGCGGCTTAATCACTCCGAGTCGCTCGCCGAGCTGCTCTGAACTGCTCAACCACTCCGAGTCGCTCGGCGAGCTGCTCCGAGCCGCTCTGAGCTGCTCCCGAGCTGCTCCCGAGCTGCTCGGTCACTCTATAAGCCGCGTACTACGAGCGAGTTAAATATTCCCCTCCAAACCGCCTAATGACTATATAAGTAACTTAGCCGCTTCCGCATTGCTTAAATAGCTATTTGGTAACGTCCGCAAACTACGAACTGCTTTATACGCGGCTGAGCAACTCGCTGAGCTGCTCTGAGCTGCTCCCGAGCTGCTCCCGAGTGCTCCCGAGTGCACCCGAGCTGCTCAACCACTCGCCGAGCTGCTCAATCGCTCGCCGAGCTGCTCAATCGCTCGCCGAGCTGCTCAATCGCTCGCCGAGCTGCTCAATCGCTCGCCG